>JAFELO010000500.1:89778-132273 GCA_017140195.1 Eumaeus atala
AGGGGACAGTGCAATGAGGTGAGGTTCCCTTTTTGCCTCTTGCCTCGTGCGCAAAAGCTCCTCGTTCTCTCGTTCCCCTTCTTATAAAAAGGGTACAAAGTACAGCCCCCCTCGATTGAAGCCTAAGATAGAACTTATGGTACCTTCGGTTTCACCCCCAGGCTACTGAGCCTCACCGCCACGACGTGGTTTGAACCAGGCAGGCTCTTGTCTGTGCAATTCTTGCCAATGCTATTGTAAAGCACTTTATTGCCTTTTTCAGATTGTACTTTGTACGTAGTAAACTGTCTCAAACGGGACATCGGAGCTTTTTTAGTCATAAACATCCACACAATTACTATGCCGATACATTGCCCTCCATCCCATCTCAAATGGTCCACGGGCTACTCTCAAACCGCACGAAACGTGACACTGATGCCACTTTACGGCTGAGTTATGTGAGCGGGAAGTATCGCCACGGTCGTGCCGGCCCAATGCCGCTGCAATGCATCATGACACTACCATTTACCTACTTGCTTGTCCAGCTATCCTGATATAGGGGCATGAAAATACGCCGAAATGGTTCCAGAAAATAATTGTATAGCAGTGTTTGGCGATGAAATTGACGTAAAGAAGGGCTTTGCATATCCTCTAATAAATAGAATATCAATATGAGCGTACTCCTGTATCGGTGATCTGACTGTTCATTTGCCTCATAAGCTACAAGGCTTATTGAGAGGATATAATACACTACCACCTCGTCTACATTCAAACTACGTTTTACTGTTGTTTCCCGAGAAAAATAATTAGAAGATAAAAATACAATATTTGGCATTTTCCTTTTTCGACGAATCATACTTTACAGCAGCAATGGCGCTGAGAGGAATCATCATTAGTACATCATTAGCAACTGTACCGTCGAGAGAAAAATATTTGTTTACCTCAAATTCAGCATGTTAATTTCATAATTATTAATATTGATAAAAATGAAATACGACTATACACTATATTAATATTATAAAGATGAAGACTCAATTTGTTTGAATCCACTCAAGAATTACTGGTCGGATTTAAAAACTTGTGTCAGTATTGGGTAGCCCATTCATCGCAGAAAGAGGAATCCTTTTATGAAGAGGGAGTGCCATGCTGCATAACAGGAGGTAGTGCCATGCATGGTGCATGGCACTACCTCCTCCTGTGCAACGGTATTGGGCCGGCACGACCGGGGAGGTACCCCTCGCTCACATAATACCACTGTGAAGTGACATCTTCAGAGTCGCGTTTCGTGCGGCTTATGAGTAGCCGGTGATTCATTGGGAGGGAGGGAGGAGGGCAACTATGTGGATGTTCATGGGCGTCGGTAGTCGATAGTCGTATAGAAAATTAAAGCTTGCAATGATATACCATCAGGTAACGACTAGTAATTTATTCGGGTGAAACCACGAAGCGCCGTTAGTAAGTCCCTACACATAACGAATATTGTAAAGCTGTAAAGTTTGTTTGTTTGAACTTGCTGGTCTCAGGAAGTGCAAAAGATTTGAAAAATATTTCAGTGTTATTGGCTGATCGCAGAGGAAGACTAACCTTTATCTCCCTCGTGGAAAATTAGCTCGATAGGAATAACTTGGAGAAAATGTTCTAGGAATCCTATACCAAAAGTTTTTGAACAAAAATATACAAATCTAGGCATTTTACATATTTTTATGGATGACACCATGACCAGGTGTATCAAAAACCCACTAGGGTTTATCTGCACACCAGCTTTCATCGTCAACGCTCGGAATTCGTTAACTAATAAATTCAGACAAATATCTTATATAATCATTCGTCTCGTCTTCATGACGCTAGTCTATATTATTTATACTAAACATAAATACCAGACAAAAGGTTTCGGTGCATTATGAAACTCCAAAATAAATCTATACAATGATACAATTTATCAACTTGCTAGAACTGCCGTAGCAATATCGTAGTAATAAGTTATGTTGCTGTCTCTTTCACACGTCATATAAAATATTCACGAGCAAGGAGAGGTAGTTTCTCTATTACAAACTATTTTACTACTTTTCTCTCTGTGTCTGGTGGGACACACTTATGAGTATTTTATTTTTATTACAGTTATTTGGTATTTTTGTAAATCAATGGGTACATATTGTAAATTTGTCAAATCTGTCCTTCAAGTGAAAAGACGTATTTGTATTTCCTTTTTTGAAGTGAAAGTTTCTTTAGGCGCGTCGAACACTTTTTCGGGAACGAAAGCCATAAAACTCGCGTCATCACCCCGTCACACTGTCCGTCATCGAACACAGCTACGCGGCGCAAATACAGTTTTAAATTTCCACTTCTGTCCACATCACTCTGCATTTTTTCAAATAGACTTTAAATATAGGTAATTATTATATACTGCTTGTCTTGTACTACTCAAAAATGTGTTATTATTATATATTATAGTTATAAGATTATTTTTCAATTTTAAACTAGGCGTAATGCTTGTGAATAATCATTACCAGCCTTTATGAAGCCAGATGAAGGCTGATTTTTTTAGGTCAAAAATTGTTTAAAATTTATTATATTTTTTAATTATTCCTATTTTTAATCTTTATCTGTGCCAAACAACGTTGAGTAGTTTTTAATAGAAATAGTGAAAGAAAATCGTATTTATTATTTTTTTGTTATTAATCATTATAATGAATAAACATGTTAGATTTGATAAAGATGATCATGAAAATCCATAAAATATTCAGTTGAATAAAAAAGATGTATACTATATCTATAAATATGTTTGTTTGTTTGATGGCGGTAATCTCAGGAATGACATGCCCGAATTAAAAAAATATTTTACCTGAATTATTCTATTTATCGAAGAAAGCTATAAGCTATATACCATGTCGCTACGACTTATAGGACCGAAGCTGGACCGGAGAAACCGCCGCGTAAACCTAGTTCCTTACTCTACAGGAGCTACTGGTCCCATTTCCTAAAGTATTTCGGTGTAAGATATCTTATTTAAGGATTTTTTATCGGAGATTTTACAATATAAATCACCGCGATTTGGCTAATAAGATCGGGGTAAGTTTCTTCGGCATTGTGCCCCTAGTTTCCGATAAAATAACATCTGTACGCTAGTTAGTTTCTCCTATACAATTTAAAGTCACGAAGTTTATCAAACGGAAAGAATTCAGAAAAGCAGTTTATCCAGAAACAACGACTTTTTCAGTGTACTTTAATAATGAAACGAGTGAAATTATTATAAAACGGACCGTTATATATATTTTTTTATTTCGACGTTATTGCGTTTACTTGGCAGTTTTCGCAGAACACTCCACTGGGGAGTCTCGAAATGGAATACTTTTGTAATCATTGTTGGCCGTGTAAATGGAAGTGCACTAAATGAGACCCGTTAGGGAAAAACTTCCGTGAATAATGAGAATTTTCACCTTTACCACCGCTCATTTGCACTGAAACCTTACCGGCATGGAGCTGAAATCTTCACGAGTGTAATTATTTTCATACGAACTACGTTGAGATTAAGTTTTTTTGACATTAGAAATATGAGAATCATTAAGTTTCCACTATCAGTACTACCAAGCTTTTATGCTATATGTCAGCTGCTGTTATGTATAAGCTATAACATAGCTACGAGAGCAGAGTGGCTTTTTAGCATAATAGTACATATATTTCCTCCATTAATGGGTAATCTAACAATACAAGTTTTTTTTTTTCATCCAGTAATTCTTACGACGCAGGTTTGCCCAAGTCTAAAAATCAGGTTTTACATTATAAGTGATAAGTATAGGTTATTCTAAACATTATAACTAAAACACTTGCATTTCTCATAGTTTGATGACTTTCATCAATAAATTAAGTTTAAAACCTTATTAAAAACAAGGCATCCAGAAGTTGTTTGTCTTTATCTGATCGATGATCTTAAAATATTTAAGGGTGAAAACCACATGAAAATCCGTTAAGCAGGATTTTCATGTGGATTTCACCCTTGGATATAACGATTCCCGCAGATGATTTTAGTATATAATTTGGTCCTCTTACTTACTGGCGAAGCCGAGGCGGATCGTTAGTGTTTATTACAAAACAAAGTCCACAAAAGCTGTCTGTATGTGATCAATTATGCTCTGACGGTACTAAAGTGTTTTCATGCGGATTTCACCCACGGCTAGAGCGATCCTGAGGAAGGTTTTAATGTATAACTTGTTAAGGTAACAATCCAGCCCTAGTAGTAGAATAACATTCTTTTATAAACGTATCGCTGGTAAATGATACATAATTGAATGCTACCACAAATAAACTATGAACACCTTCTTTTGTCAACACAACTTGTTTCTTAAAAACACACCACACAATATATCTTCACGCCAGTTTACAAATGTATAAAATCAATTGCTATGATCATTTCATTTAATACAAGGTTGAAACGTCGTATAAATATTGATTTGTTTGCAACTGAAAAAACACTTGAAGATCTCCATTAATGGAGTGAATCGTTCCTATCATTTATTTCAATATGAATAACGTTATAATCTTTTGGATAAGATCCGACAGGTTATAGACAGCGCTACTTGAAGAAGACATTAATATAGTGACACGAGCGAGACAGATCTGGGGGGCTATTAAACAGACAATATTATACGGTATTGTGTATCGACGTACAATACATTTATCATTGCTATGCGGCGCTTCAATTGATGTGTAACCAAAATCTGTACCGCAATTGATATATAACCAAGATTTGTACGGCAGTTGAGGTATTATCGATACTTCATACTAATATAATAAAACTGAAGATTTGTTTAATTTGTTTATTTGAACGCGCTAATCAAAAATTATTTTCTTCTTTGAAAGTTACACTCATGTTGGGATTACGTGGAGGAAACCGCGGGTCGCTGCTATTTTAAGAACATAAGTTTTGACTATATCTATTTTTCTATTCTTATGGTTTTTATATAGATCAACGCATGGTGAATAAAAATAATTTAATGAAGAAGGTTATAAACAAGCAGTAGTTTAGCGAAATTAGGAAATATGAAGGAAAATCAGCATAACCGAGATAGCTCAGAGAGTCAGTAAGCTGAAGCGGCAATGAGGAGGCCACATTGTTTGCAGATCCGACATCTTATGGGGAAGAAATTGGCGGCCTCGCACTAGGTGATGGAGTGTTGGACGGCTTTCTACCCGATGGACAGACTACTTGGTTAAGGTGGCGTGAAACCACAACATCGCACAGGAGGCAAATGGCTAATGCCGTGGGGAGGTCTATGTCTGGCAGCAGATGTCGTCCGGCTGATGATGATGACGACGACTTCTAGAACCTAGAACACAAGGTTATATAGATCCGTCATCCGGCGTAACAGAAACCTAACGTAACGCGAAATCATTGCAATCGCTTCACGACATTTATGATTTTTTTCGGACCTAAACTTATGCTGGGGAAGCGAAGAGAAGCCCAATTCTTCATCGCAATTGCTATGACCGACTCCCTTCTCTCTCACAGATGGAAAAGGTGCATGCCAATATGAAATTATGAGAGTGAGCTATTATAAGAAAAAGCTATTTTTAACTACTAATACCATGGCCAGAAGTACCAAGTCCGCCCCCAACTCTGACATCAGGGAATTTCGCGCGTTGCAAAAACTGCCTTTGCACTGACGTGAACACTTGACACGTGGAGAGAATGACCGGTACAAATATGTGTTCGAATCCAAACTTGCTCATATACGATGTGTATGTTCATCTCTATTTCTAAAACCATCATAAGTTATGTATTCAGTTACTACATTCATATTTAATATCACATGCCAATTGCAGAGGCTAACATATTCATAATGTAAAATGCGTACTCAATACACCAGACGTCCCAAGACATTCCAATATCCACCGAGCCGATCGATTGCGGAATCAATATAGAGGCATTAGAATATAGAAGCGATGAGTTGCAGAATAAAGTTATTAAATTCAAAGCACTTGAGTGTCTTAGTATCAAATATAGACCCCTAGAGAACTCATTCAAGATTCTACGTCTACCATTTCGGACTGTAATATGCAAACTACGCCGAAGTGAATGTCAGAAGCCACACATGGAAATGTATATTTCAATTGTACTGAGTTTTGGATCCGCTACATCTATGTATGTATGCAAAAATTCTCATTCAAGTATTTTGAATATGGCTAGCGAGAACACTTAGGGCTGTTCCACAAGTTTCTATAAAAAATCATTTATTATCTGAAGACAAACCAATGCGTTGCTCTTTTTGATCGTTTGAGCCATGCCAATGCGTTGCTCTTTTTGATCGTTCTCCCCACCAAATTTTAATTAAAGCAAGTTTTAAGCAAATAGCTATTCATTTCTCAACTCCTAAGCACCACACGCTCCTTACTTATTACATCTAACCGGAATCTGTATAACCAAAATTTGTAGTTAAGTTCCTGTATAACCGGATCTTAAATATAACCTGTAAAACCCACGCATAACGGACTGTTTCTAAATATTAAATGACATTTAATAAAACGGAGATCAACACAATGCATGTAGATACAGTACACGATATGCGTTGGCTGTGACCACCAGGTTCAAGCTCGCCCTAGAAGACTTGTTGAGCAGTAAAAACAATGCCTTTCCTGATAAAAATATATGATAGAATCATAGGATAATCAGAGACGCCTGCAACTTCACATGGTATCACGGCGTCGTGCGACGTGAAAGTTTTTTTGATGATGGGGCAAAAAAACAGGTGGATAGTGGCTACCTCAGCCCTTCGAGCATATCAAGACTAGGTGTCTTACAAACGCACTGCCGGCCTTTAAGGAATATGTGTGCTCGTTTCTTGAAGACCCCGAGGTCTGTACCATCTGTCTCCTGGCCTCTGCATTCCAGAAGGGAAACCAGAACCTCCCGGAGATAAGATATAATTTGAATACACGAGTCATCATAACAATCAGAAAGTCTACTTAAATGATAAAAACTTTTATACTTAACTTGATAAAAATTTAAAGGGTTCGAACCTGGAGACCACTCGACCATGACAGACTCATGACTACGTCTTTCTATTGGAAATTGGTTCTTGGTGTCTATGGAAAGCTCCCATCCCTTCCGTGGACCGCGCATATTTACCAGGCTATAATTTCCGACTTGGACTCCAGGTTGCTGCCAGACTACTCACTCGCGTTGGCTCTTATATATAGCTTTCTTATATAGTCAAAATATTGCTGTACGAGGGCTGATTGATAAGTGACTGAGACCACGTACTTTAAAATACTGCATTGAGTACAATTCAGTTTGATTTTATTCATGGGAGACAGAGTTACGAAGACGTCAACAGGTCTGGCCGTCCAAATGGAGTTACGAATCCGGACATGATCAAAAACATTCAAAAAATCGTTTTGAATGATCGGTGCTTACAGTTGCGGTAGATAGCAGAGATGGTAAGCGTTTCCTTTTAACGCGTTTTTAACAATTTACATCAACATTTGCTAATGAAAAAGCTTTGCTCGCGATGGGTGCCGCGTTTGCTCACTGTGAACCGAAAGCAACTTTGTGTGGGCGATTCGTCGGAGTGTTTGCTGTTTACTACTAGCTAACGAGTTTTTGCGGCGTTATGCGACAGTAGATGAAACATGGATACATCATTATACTCCTGAAACAAGAGAACAATATACTCAGTAAAAAGAAGAAAGGTGACCGAAGATTTCCATCAAATGATGAAGTCACTGTCGCCGTAGACGAGTATTCTGAGGGGTTAGAGAAAACATTTTATCAAACTGGTGTAACGGCATTGTAGAACCGCTGAAGTAAATACATCGAGGTAGAAGGAACTACTTTGTTTTTAAGTTTCGGATACTTATCAATCACCCCTCGTATTATTACAATATCATTTTACTATCATCGTAACGTTTGGCTTTGTTAATTGGTAAATGTTTGGCTGAAGGAAACTCACGCCACTTTCTCAGAAGTTATCCATTACATATAACTTATACCGTGTTGCCGCAACTGTATCCGTACCTACCGTAACTACCCAGGGGGAGCGCCCGGTTAACATGTCATGTGTCTTGAATACGCCACCCCCTTCCCTGGGGTAGTTTCATGAACCTTTACCTAACTCTTGTGTATTTATTAGCGTAAGTGTTATGTTTCATCACAATCATTGGAACGTTTATGATTTTGAGGGCTGTAAGCTGTTACCAACATCTGATAGTTTAATATACCGAAACATATGAGAATTGTATGTGACTGATGCCACATGCGATTTAGGTTAAGCCATCTAGAAGAAATAAATGAACAGTAGAAGCAATAAGAAATCTGTTAAGGTAAACGACTGCGAGGTCATGTGCTCAGCGTTCAATTCTACAATAATTCACCGCAAATGTTCACGTGTTTAGTTTCATTAATCAGAATACTTTATTTGTGCCAAAAGGATTTTATGCGCTGGGAATGGGCTACAAGAGACTGATAACGTTGAAAGTTTTATCTTTTCAAAAACAAACCCGTAAGTGATATTTATTATCAATGATTGCTAATGAACTATTTTTCTCTGTGCTAAGATTAATATTTTTTTAATAAACTAGCTGTTGTCTGAGACTTTATATGCATGAATTACAGAGAAAACCACAAGAAAAGTTCGTATTTCTATAGACTATCTGTCATTCTGGTACATAAGCTACAGCATAGCCAAGTTTCATCAGAATTCATATATAAGTTTCTAATCAGTAGTTTTTGCGTGTAATAGTTACCAACATCCATACTTATAAGCTTCCGCCTTTACAATGTTAAGTAGCCTTGGATTAGTGTTAGAAGCACCGATATCACTGATTGCTTTTAAAGCACCAAGTAGCTATGTAATACTTAACTCCTAACTATCACATACATGGTTCTAATTAATTACTTCTAAACGGAACCTGCGAAGCCGAAATTTATAGTTTGTTTGCCAGCTAAGTTCCTAAAAGCTGTCAGGGAACTTGTAATACCTGCTTTGAGTGGATTTAAAATATATAGTGCATCAAATAGCAAAATGTTATACACATCTTAGGTTCCTGGTGAGTCAACCAGGGAACCTATAATAGTGGGGACATTAATATGTTCTTAAAGATCAAAATTAATAGGGTAGTAAAGCACTTGGCACATTTTTCTTTTGCAAACTTAATAAACATATTATAATTATCTTTCAAATAACAATTGAATTTGAATTTACGACAAAAAACAGTCATCTAGACCATCGTTGATCATATTTTGTAAACCGGTGGTACAAGGTCACTCATAAGTAACTTCAATCTCCACCTTACTCTTTAACAAGAGCATAATAAAATAAGTCCTTCTTACATATTCCTGACATGAATATGACGCAAAATATCATAACGATTAAGCCATTATGAAGACAAATGACCATTTAAATGTATGTAACAGAGACTATTTATCACCATTTGGTCCGGCGATAAGGCGCAGGTAAAAGAGCTGATGCGATGCATGAAAGCGATTTAAATCACAAAGTGAGGTAGTTCTTTATTCCCTTTGATAGTTACTTATCCGATCATAAGGCCACTTATGTCAAAGCTTAGGGAATATTGAATAACATCACCTATATCTCCGGTATACGTAGAGTTTGAGATGCAGTATTTAGCATTCTGTTTCGCTCCCCTTCGCATATTAAATCAACATCAATCAGTTCCTTTGTTAGGATTCAATTCATTGATATCCATTCTTCTTTGTCTCAAGCTATTTGTGACTTTAATAAAGTAAAAAAGAAGTTCCGAATTTGAAGAGCATAAAAAACATACTACAATTAAAAAATAATGTTCCATATTTTAATAATGTACTTTACAATTAAATAAGTTTATTGGCATATATTTTATTATTTTTGAATTCGTTTTTTGGAATGAAACTCTTGTATCGTATTTTAATGATGTCTATTTCAATCCCAATGATAATCTGACAGAAAATGTTTTGTTCAAAAAAGTTTTGCACAGTATCTAATAAAATAACAATATTTATCTATGCAAAAAAATACCAAGGAAAATAATGGGGTAGATTTTTAGGGAGTTGCCCGCGGGATATAACTCACTCTATAATTCTTTTTAGGATTCTGTGTCCAAAATGAGAGATAGCGGAATCCTTATAATTTTGTCCTGTCCGTCTAACGTTTAACTCGAAGTATCAAAATGCGTGAGGGCATAGCAGCCGTTTAAGGCGTTATTAAATATTGTTTTCTAAATAGTGGGGAGATTTCTAAGACTCGTGAGATATTTTCTTCTAGAATGGTAGAAAATCTTGCTTATACGGAACCCTTGGGCCGTTTCTACAAATGTTCCACATTGTCTCTTCACAAAATAAATTTACAATTACCACAGCATTAATAAATTTTACTTGAACAAAGTTAACAATTACCCTCACTTACACAGGGAACATATTCAAAATGATAAATGTTACACCGAAACCCTTTTTTAGTGTCGGTCGGCTTAATGTTAAGCTTCCTAAGTCATAGAAAACACAGCGATACAC
The DNA here is from genome assembly GCA_017140195.1 of Eumaeus atala. Classification (NCBI taxonomy): domain Eukaryota; kingdom Metazoa; phylum Arthropoda; class Insecta; order Lepidoptera; family Lycaenidae; genus Eumaeus; species Eumaeus atala. The sequence goes on from JAFELO010000500.1 coordinate 100,259, forward strand.
CGTTAGCAACGGGCGGCAATGTTACCGTTCAACTCGTATATCATTTCGCAAACAACCCCACAATCCCTAATGAGTAAAATCCAAGCATACCTTGGGCAATACCATTAATATTAAAAGCTCCGGCTATCCAACCCCCTTTACAGATGCGCACCTTCTATACAATAGTTCAAACATAATGAGAGCTTTGATGTTTTGGGTGATTCCTTTTTATCGTGTTTTTATATTCGCTCTTTTAATAGATATAATATATATTATATTATTATAATAATATAGAGTATACTATAATAATATTTTTTAATCTTAAACTTGACATTTATTAAATTTATGAGAAATATAATTGTGACCTGTAAAACAAGCCCTTTTATCGAGATTCACAGGACGTTATCACGTAAAAAATTAACAAAATGTCAAAATGTGTTTTTTGTTTCTGCACTAAGACACTCAACCACGTTTTTGTGTCTTTTTTTTTTTTTTGTTGACACAGGGAAACGCATTTACGCGTTTTCAGCAGCCCTGGGGTCTATTCGTATGTGGGGCTCGCGGTACATTATAATGCCGTATACCCACAGTATCCACGCAAGTGCTATCGACCTGCCCTAGCAAGTTGTAGTTCGACACCTCGGAACTACAACTTCATGGGGTACGTCGAAAGCTAACCAGCCCGTGCACAAAGGCGTCTCCTCCTGTTGAGCTTTTGTCCCCTTTTCTTACAAGATGAGTACAGAGAGCAGCCCCTCCGTTAAATTAGCTTCGCTGGGTTTTAGGCTAGATCACTAAGCCACACCACTACGATAAGACTTGAAGCACAAGACACTCAACCCCCAGTATCGGAGTAATTCGACCACAAACACCGTGACCCGACATCCGTATATTACAATTAAGATAATACTCAGTCAATGGAAGCGTATATGTGTTTAACCGTTACCTCTTACGCTAAAATTGTACTTGTCACTCGGTATATATCAAAAATTAAAAAAATATTTGTTTTCGTACATATTTTTTATATGCCATTCTATTGACGTAAATATTGTGTGAGTGTTATTGTAAACGCATCAATCATGACGCTATTCAGGGTTGTTAAAATACGAATACATGTCCGTACGCGCTGTGAATACGTTATAAAAACAACGTTGTGGCTGGAGTATAATTTGCTGTTATTGTTCTACTATTTCATATTGTATTATTTCACTATTGTATATGTTCAATAGTATAACGTATGTTATAAAATGGGTTATGTGATATCTCTATGACGAGTACGTTATAATATATAACGATCTAATATGGAATTCATCATAGAATGAATGACACCTCATCGTAAAATGTCCCTTTTGCAAAATAGTTTCAAGTATGAGGTTTGAAAAAAGATGCGCGAAGAGGCAGATTTGCCGTCTTTAGTTCCATTATGAGCTTTAGTTATTTAGACGCCGTCGTTAGGTTTAAGTATTTACAACTTATATTTTATATCTTTTTATTCCTCGATACTTCTACCTTTTTAGTATAACTTGAATTTTCAGAAATTGTAATAGTACCTCTGCAACATTGCAGCTGAAAAGGGCTCGTTGGATTAGTACCACTCATTTACACGGCGGACTTGAATATATTCACTAGTCACTAAGCTATTCGTGGAAGGAATATAAGCGTTTGTATTTATAACATTGTAAAAAAAAATGTAGAATTTACTCCAAACAATTTATTGTCAGTTGAACGAAATCACTTTAATCCTCATATAATGAGTTAACCTTTGAACACAGTGAAACAGTAACGCTGAGCTGACCTCTTTTACGTAACTGTAAATATGTTCCTAAGAAACTCAAGTCGCGTTTTGGAGCAGAAGAACCAAAGATTTTTTATTTATATGTTTCATGGCAACATATACGGTGTGCCTTTCGTTTAATCGTTTTTGCGTCTTGTATCTTTAACGGTACAGATTAGCATTACTCTATTCACAATGTACTTGTAGATAAGAGGGAGACTGCCACATCTTTATCGTGACTCTACTTTGAAGCTGTTATACGTCTTAGATTTTCCCAAACGTTTTGTAATCATTCCAGACACTGAGCTAATGCGAAAATTGTCTTCAGCTGACGCTCATCAATTGTACGAATCCGAATCACCAAATGCTTACCGTTTTGGCACTCATACACATGGAGTTACAATAACGAGCACAGGAGAACAATTAACATAGTATACTAGTACGTATTGTATTTTGTCACTGGGGAATGCCTTTAGGCATGGCTTCCAGGTTGTTTAGTTCTGTGCATGGCATCCACCTGGAGAGGAGCAACGACGGCAACGCGGTGGCATACAACCATGGTGGCACCACGGGGTGCTCTTCTTCTCGGGAGTGCTAGAGCCTTTCATTTGCTCGACGACGACTACTGACTGCCTCTCATAGGTGTTTCGCTTCCTCCTTTTCTTACTAATTACATGTCTAGCATAAGGGAGTCCCACGTCCTACATCTCCTGGTTTTCTTATGATCAAAATCGATGACTTACTTTCTCTCGCTGCCTGATGATGATATTGGGATCACAAATTATGGCCGCTATGGATCGGTGCTACAAGAGCAAAGGTGGAGAAAACTGTGGTCTGTCAAGTTCCGTACCCAAGGGTCAAAAAGCTAAAACCATTCAGGCCATTTCACCGACTCATCTCACGCCAAAGACCATCAAGTCGCTTAGGCAGTAGGGCCAATAAATATAAATACAAAAACAAAGGTTCACGGAACAAAATATTTTATGTAGTGTAAAAACAAATGAGAGTTCTCACTTAATTTTAAAATTAATCCAAAGAAGCAATCGCTTCACTAAATCAACAGCCTGTGATATGTTCGCAGGCTGCTGACTTAGTAAAATGAACGACTTTATATTTGATAAGGCGCCACTCGTCAAAAAAGAAACACGCATTCCTTCCAAGGCGAGATTCCTTCTATTCCGAGAGGCGGTTGAAAATAAAGAACATGAAAATATCAATAGAGAAGATGGGTGGGTGCTTAACCTATTTTGGAGCCAGTAGTCAACATAAGTAAACCAAAAATCGAACAATTACTTTAGCAAATTTCAGAACAAATGCGAAAGTTGGAAGTTTGTTACCGAACCAAAACTACTGAAAAGATTTTGGTGAAAATTGACAAGGTTGTAACTCTAGTAAAATTGGTATTAAAATGGCTTATGCGTTTATAAGCCAAGTTACGTAAATATGCGTTCAGCAGTTTATTTGATGTACAGGAAGTGTTTCCAGTTTATGCTTTTTGTATAAAGTGTAGACATATCAGTTTTAATTGAACTAATCTCTTACTGATTTTTTTGCAGACGTATCCGGAGGAGAGATCCTGTCGTCGTGAGCGCCCGCCGCCCGGGCTGTTCACGTCCATCAAACTACCAGAAGCCGAGCCCCCAAACGGGGTGGCGCCCCTGCTGGATTTCCCGCGGGGGCGCATGCGACCAGTCACCTTCCTCGGCGAGGGGCCACATGGCACTGTACGTATGCTATTTGTTACACATCAAAAGTGCTGCACGTGATGCATTCCCATGACAAATCAAATGGAATTTCTTTGCTTATTGTTCCTACCAGCGGGACACTACCTCAAGCTTGCTGTCTCTTTGCTGTTTTGTATTATTTTAATGTTGCCCTGACGTGGTTTACAAATCCCAGTAGTATAAATGCCCGTATTCATAGACAATACTGTGTGATCTCAAAGAATGCTTCGACGCATCTCTATGCTTTACTTTGTAAACCTAAATTACACGATTTTATTCATTATCATTATATAACATTATCATTTAGTGCTATGCGTCCTTAAAAATTTAATTTGTGTATACGAGTGTAATAGTTTGGTTGGTTGGCAATCCAAGCTCCTAGAGGTTTCAACTAAGCGTTAACACATATAGATGAACACCACGATAACTACAAAATTTTGAAAAAAGGAATGGCTGTGCGCAGTTCTTGTAATCATGTATCTACCATTAATTTGAAGGCAATACACAACAGCGATGTGCCTATCCTAACAGATATTAAAAATGACTGAGTTTGTTTGTTACCGTTTTACAACAAAACCACAGATTTATTTTACAAATTTCGGCAAAGTGATAGAGACGTGTCTAAAACGAATCTATTTATACCTATTCTTGCCATAAATATTGTAACAATGAAAAAAAGGCTCTACTTTAACTGCAAATAACATTTATTGCTCTTACAGTGCGTTAGTTTATTACATAAATTTGAAACAATTAGAAAATAAAAAGTGATTTTCATTGGCTGCTACACAGTCCTTTAAAGGTTGAGGTCAGTTCTTCAGTGCCAATTGCATGGATTATTTCAGGGACTCCAGATTTTCAAGGCGCTTAGAGCAAGCTGTACTCTCTAAAACTGAGCATAAATCATGATCCAGTGGATTTAGATCGGGGCTAGATGTACGGTAATCTTCAGTTCTGACCAAGTCCGAAACGTTCATTTTAAATAAAATTGGGTGGCTCGAGCTTTATGATCCGAATCTTGTTGGAAGGGCCATACTTGGTTACTGAACATGGTGTTTTTAAGGGACTTACCTCCCTTCTAAAGAATGATATCTTGATAAACTTGTACCGATGTTTTGATATCTTCTTTACAAAAATATGGCTCCAAACCATTACTGAAATCTGACAATGCCCTCTGTCGATTAACTGGGAAGCTTCCTTACAGCATCGAGCATAAATAAGATCGTGTTTGTTTTAATGTTGCTCAATTGTAAAAATGTTCTCATCCGTACGATTTTTTCTGTGACCTTCCATTGCATATCGCTTCTGTACTTGTTTCGATTCTACCACCCTATTCATCGTAATTTAATAATAATAATAATATATGTGAACTTATCACACCACGTTAGCCTATCCCTGTATTAAATACCGTACGGACTTGTGTTACAGGTACTAGACAAAGGAAATATATTTAATATGTTTTATAAATTTAAGAAATTATATATATTTAAGACTTTTATTATAGAATTACATATAATATATATTATAAACATCCATGACCTAGGCGGGATTGGAACCCGCGACCTCTGGCGTAACACGCGAAATAACCGCCACGTCACCAACTGAGCCAGCTGGACATTAAATCTATCGGGTAAGAAATATCCAGTGCATCTCTTATAGGCTGGAGGAAGCTGTAGTGCCATGCCACATAGGAGGAGGTAGTGCCATGCATGGTGTATGACACTACATGCTCATATGCAACGGAATTAGGCCGGCACTCACTTGATACCGGCGTAAGGTGACAGCGTTGCTGTCGCATTTCGTGCGGTTTGACAGTAGCCGGTGGCCCATTGGGCGTAACATCCATGAGAAAGTCCATAAGCGTCGGTAGTCATCAAAAGGCTCCTATGACTCGTTTGTCCCCTTATGCTATTAAAAGAAGTTCAAAATCGTATCGTAGCAACATGGTTCTAGGTGCCATCTTCATTTCCCGAGATAGAACCCTTGCTTTCGGACATGATTTCTTCGAATTCTTTCCCTTATGCTTTTTCATACGGACACTACGTGGACGGCTAGATCTTTTTCTGTCCCAAACGGAAGAACTCTCATTGTATCAATTAATAGCCCCGTACACAGACATTTGGCTAACATCAAGTATATAGAGAGTTTTAAAAATTGCATTATGCTTCATACCTATTTTGTGTTATGCATCTCTATAGAGACTAGTCAACTGCGCAAGACCTTTTATTCTGCACAAGTTTGTGCGCAGGCATAAGTGTATTCACTGTTCCCTCATTGTCCTATTCCAATGGGCGGCCATCCGACACGACCGGAGAGAAATCAAAAGCAGGACCGACAGCTTGACGTGCTCTGCGAGGCGAGAGGGTGTTCCACCACCAACTCCCTGACCTCAGACTGTTATTAGAAATTGAAAAATCTAAGCCTTGGTGTCCAGCCTGGGACTTAACCCAGAACCTCAAGACTGACAGTATTTTATGGCGGCTTACAGAATACACCTGTCTTCCAAATTACAAATATACAGTACCTATAACCTCCGATTAAAATGTCTGTGATATACGGATGAACAGATGCGTGGATAAACGGACATGACGAATGTATAAGGGTTCCGTTTCTTGCCATTATTACATTGCAGGCTACGAAACCATAAAAATGATCAGAATTACACTAAATGTCATTTCACTAATTAAATATTGATCATTACCACAATACCACATTTATGCACTGTAGCAAAATAATTAACAGTAAATTTTCAACTTAATACGAATTAAAACGACTCTCCCCACAAATTTGAGGAGTTGTCAAATAATACTGTGGCAATCCGTGCTAGGTAATGTTGGTCACGTAATAACATTCATTTTAAATAAACTATTTTGTTATCCTAATACGAGAAGACAAAGCTTTCTGTTTTTTTTTTTTTTTTTACAGCATGAAGGAGCAAACTAGCAATCGGAGCCTTTTGATGATCGCAGATGCGCTGTAATCCTGTCATAATAACCCTAATTATTGATTTGCACAAACCTCGTTTTAATGATTGAAAACGAAATACCGTTAAATTGAAAAGTAAAATATCTAAATACTTCAAATATGTTGAAATGTTCCCAATGTTACTCGAGTTATTACTGTTCGGGCTGAACAAAGTAATCTACAGACATACAAACGTACATTAATACCTATATACATACGTTCGAAAAACAATACTCTTCTAACGCAGACGGATAAATATAAAGGTCATTATACATTCTGTTCTATTTAAATTATCAGCTGTACGTAGAAATCTCCAAGCTACGTCGTCAAATTCTCATTATCATAATGTTGTATCCTCGCTCCATGCAACTCTATTTGTACATGGGTCTGTCGGTTGAACGAATGTACTAACTGTAGGTTCATTTAGAATGTCAAAATTTTAAAAGCTACAGTTCTTGCTATTAGTAAATTAAAATGCCATCCCATTCATTTGTTTTAAGTGAAATGAAAACCGTTACATAAACATTGAAGTAATTCTTTTTTACATCGAATTTCTGAGAGTAACATCTTAAAGTTGTGCAAACACTCACTAGTGATCACACCTATCAATAAATATTACTTCAAACTTTCTCCAAAATCGCTCTATCCATGGGCGAAAACCGCATGAATATCCTTTTTGTATACCTGAAACTGATCACATACAGACAAAGAAGCTGCCTGTGGGGACTTTGACTTATAATAAGTATAGATTATTTCATATCTGACTTTCGTGGATCTCCATAAAATTTGACGATGTAACTTGGAGATTTCTACATACGTACGGCTTTTACATTTATCCGTCTGCGTTAAAAACATTTTTTTTTTTTTTCAAAAAGATCTTGTAAGTGTAGATGGACTGACTTATAAGAAGATACAATGCTTGTACCTCCCGTTGGCGCGGAATCCTTGGTCAGTGAAACCGACTCGCAATGGGTCGATTTTTTTCAATGTGTAGCAATTAAAAAGTATACCATGCCCACCGCCGAGAACAGGCTTATTTAATGTAACATTAGACAAAAGTGATAAGAGGTCATGACCCTCATTATGGAAGATACGGAGGAGTTACAATAAAAAAATAGTTAAAATTTCCAAAGACAAAAATATGAATAACATATAAGGAAATTTACCTCAGAGAAGATTACTTACGTGGAATTTTGTAAATATTGTTGGAAGGTATCGCTTACCCGTAAGCTCGCCACATCAAAGGTATCGAAACAAACGAGGAGCGCAGGTGGGTTGCGGCTCACTAATTCACAATGTTTGTTCTTTTGTAATGAAAATACAACAGTGGCACTTGTTTGCGCATACACCCAACGCCGCCATCTTGTATGGCAAAGTTTCTTGATCAGATTGGAAAAAACATCAGCTACATGAAACATATATTTACCTTTTTTTTGTCATTGTTATGTTATATTGAAGAGATCGAAATAAAAATCAGAAATAACCTTTACGGACCGATCCTCGGATCTACAATTATACTTATAAAAATCTATATTTTGTATTATTAGTCCTAAGCTTACGCTAAAGTTTCACCATTTTGTGAGGTGTTTCTAATATGTAGAACTATTATTTCTTTTTTTCTCTCGATATCTTTCTTCTTTATGTTTCTCTGATCCTTTACAATAGTCACAGATATATTATATTTGTTTCTCTTTATTTTGTACTTCACCTTTCAAATAAAGCTAGTATTATTTTATAAAAAAAAATCATAAACGTTGCGGGAGAGGTTCGGTTGGAGTTTGGTAGACATGAGAAATTTGAAATTATACTTCTTTTAGCACGTTAAGTAAAAAAGATGAGAATATATTTTGACGAATGACGTGCACACCGTCGAAAAATCGACATTCTAAAATTAGATATAGCCAACGTTTTAGTTTTTCAATAACATTTACTAATGTGTTATAATAAAACTTTCTATATGGTAAATACCTTTTTTCTATTTTTGGTGTCGTTTTCTACAAACCGAATTAGGCGAAAGATAAGTTGTTGTCTTGTTACGTCAAACAAATATAATTTATACGCGTATTTTTTTTTTTTTTTCTAATTTTCCAAGTACACACACACATTCTTTATACTTTAGACTTCAGCGTAAACTTAGCCGCCACAAACAGGGCGTTCATAAAGAAACCGCATGAATAATAATCAAATTATCCTAAAGTAATTTATATGTATCTCAATGTATTACGAGACACCAACGTACGTTAAAATTAACGTGGGGAAGGAAGGCCAATGAAATGTATGTCAAGTGACGCGGCGTGTTAAGGGATGACTCCGTTACTCGGAAATATATAATATGTTATGTTTACATTACATACTCCTCGCTGTCAGTATGTAAAATATATTATTCCAAGATATTTTTAAGATGATTATTTACATGCTGTTAAATATGTTTTTCTTTCAAATTGGTTGTGCGGCAAACGAGAATTTTGTAACGAGCCTTTTGACTACTGCCAACGCCCGTAAACATCCGCCTTATTGTCATGCAGATGTAACATTCAGTGGGCCACCGACTAAATCAAACTGCACGGAACGTGTTAGCATTGACAGCACTTTTAAAGTAGTATCATGTAAGTGAAAAGAGCGCTGAAGCTGCCTGTGGAAAAATCAATATTTCAATCGCGACATGAATCTCACTAACAATATATAAATGAAGAGTCAGGAAATCCTGGCCCGATCTGAAGAAATATTTTGACCATGACCTTATGAACAATGGAACAGGGAGCTGCTCAGGTAAAACGGCGGGGTGGGTGGTACTAGTTGGAAATGTGTGACGGCCACCAAACACACTCACCGCATTTCTTTATTTGCCTTTAAATTACCTAATAATGCTAAATTACTTTGTATTTACGGTGTTTTTGGTAGTTCGGGGCGCGAGTAAAAACTTAACTAGTCCGTGCAACGCGAACTGGTAAAGTCTGAGAAGGCTCAAGCCCAGGGCGGGCTTTACTTTTGCCTCGAGCACTTCATTTGCATTCAAACCCTACATTTAATATCTATATGAAACAGTTTCGCCATTTTTATCATTTCATCGAGGTTACGTGAGGGTTAACTAATTTACTGGTTACTTTACAACCCCCACTGCCACTTTTTTCTTTTATAGACAACATGTCCATTATGAAATGGTACCCCCTGTTAATCTTCCACAGTCACGCAAACCGCCGTGGGCGCCTCCACGTCAAGTAACAACATTTTTATTCACCCCTGGCTTATTCAAACAGGAAAATTACAGACAACAACAGATCGAAGTTTTGTACCCCATATACATGGAATTGTTTAAACACAAACTATTAACGTAGTCCGTGTTTCCACATTTTTTTTTCACGGGGTTTCATAGATGAATCGCGCACATTATCATCATCATCACGAGCCGTATATGATATACTCTCGTTGATGACATACCTCCAATTGGACTACCGGCTACTACGAACGGCAAAAAACGCGAGAGTAAAGCTATAGCTCTACGGCAGATTCACATGAGCGAGAGGTCCCTCCCCGGTTATGCCAGCCCGATTCCGTTGTAATGCAGCATTGCTCTTACTAAAACTCAGAATAAAAAATAAAATTGAAACTTTACTGTTAAAGGGGATTGTCTCTCCTTCTTAATAAACAATATTATTTAACCATCAATAAACTGTCCTGTTAAACATGATAGAATTAACGAACACAATACATCCCATCAAAACGCGTCAATATGTAGAGAATTTTCATCGGAGGAGCTGTCCGTTATTGAATTAAATTCCATAGTAATTATTGTCGGGGTAATTTAATTCGCAGGCCGTGTCGGTGGGGCCAAGTTTGCACATCTCCCTTAAAGAGGGGTGAAGCGCGAGCACCGGACTACAAAAATACTCGTAAAAATTGATTGCTGGCCATAGCAAGAAAATGCAATCTGCTCCCACCCGCCGCCCCTCACACCCGGCCGCTAATAGCCACCTACATTTATTTTATACTTTTATCACAGTATTTACGACGCAACTTATATTACCTACTTACGAACGTCACTGGTGGAATTAGTTACTACTTTTCAATATGTCTTAACGATTCGAATCTTGTTAGTGTAAAAATGTCTATGGGCGTCGGTACTTGTCAAAGGATTTCAATATCCTCGTGTACTATAAAAAAAAATATGAATTTAACTTCTCAGGTTCCGACATCCGTATTATTGTTGTCATGTAGATGTATTGTCCCCCTTTCCTCCTCCTAAGCCACCGGCTATTCACAAACCATACTAGACGCGACAGCATAGCCGACACTTTATACCGGTGTCAAGTGAATGATCCACGGCCACGGACGAGCCGACCCAATTCCGCTGTAACACAGCATTTGACAAATACGGTTCAAATTGGAGTAAATGGTACTTTAGATGGACTCTGAAAAACTGGCCCTTAGTATGTGACAAATATGTTCATGTAGCACAGACACCCAACGCCACCACCTTGTATGGCAAAGTTTCTTGATCAGATTGGGAAAAGCTTCAGCTACATGGAACATATTTTTACCTTTTTCTTGTCATTGATATGTTATATCGAAAAGATCGGAATAAAAAGTTGAAATAAACTTTACGACCGATGCTCAGACCACTTATACTTATAAAAATCCATGTTTTGCAGCATTAGTCCTGAGCTTACGTTGAAGTTTCACCATTTTGTGAGGTAAATTATTATTTCTTTTTTTTTTTTTTTTTTTGTTATATCTTTTCTTTGTGTTACTCTGATCATTTACAATATTCACAGTAATGTTAAATTGAATTTTGAAATTATACTTCTTGTAGCACGTTAAGGAAAAATGATGAGCGTAAATTTTGAAGAATGAAACAAAAATACTATTTTTTTTTCGGAGATACCTACTGATTGGCGGCGCTTGTCCCGCCGTAACAGTTCGAATGACTACGAAAGACTTTTTTTGTCTTTAGATTTAGGGAGACGATAGGAGGACAGATCCCCCTCTTTTCCCGCAGATGGGAAGAGACAAACCGGAATTTTACTGTGGGCGTTACCCTATGGTGATTATTATTGGGACCGAAAAGGAGGAAACGGTCCCCCTCCCCACACTAGTGTTAGTTAAGTTGGTGTCGTGAATAAGGATAATCGAGCTCGTTTAATATTTGGCTTATATATATAACATATAATTAACAAAATGCATGGTCACGCCAGCCCGATAGGGTGGGCGGAGCGAACGGAGTGCCACATATCACGATCCCTAGATACCTGCCTTGCCTCATTCACATTCAAAAAAAACACTCCGAAAATTCCTGTTGTATACCCTCGGATAGTTTTTTTATGATAGGAAGCAAACAAACAAGTAACTAATACCGCCCATAGATATCCGCAGAACCCGAAGTTAAGTAGGCGCGTTGCCGGCCTTGGGGATGGAAGTAGGCTAGTTTCTTGACGAAACCGAGGCCGTTTGTGGACTTTGGGACATCAAGACGGTGACGGTGGAACTTAAAGTTCTGGCGCGATGTCCGAAAGTGAAATTCCGTTGCTGGTATTATTCCGAACAACTCCTCGGTACATTTCCCGTTGTAGATTCGGTAGGAGATGTAAGGCGAGTCAACATCTCTCCGTAATTTACCAAACACTGTTCCCGGTTCATCTGATCAGGGTTTGTCAGTCTTTCACATTTGCATTATTCATTTGTTTTATTAACCTCTCATTAGATATACATACATTATGATGATCATACTCACATCGCGATTCTCCCATTTTGAACAAAATTCGCCCAAATTGGACGTAACCGATGTACACCGCAGACACACATTAATTAACCAATTAGTCTCGCAACTGTCATTAACATATATAACAATTATTTACTGATAGCCGAATTAATAATCTTTATAAATACCATGAAATTCATTTATACTCTATGAATATTTTTTATTCAAATGGTTCAACGCGTTTGAAACAGTGATATTTTCAATTTTATAATTGGCTGTTCGAATAACATGACACGACATGAAAAAAAATGATATGACTATTGTTTTTACTTACAATGGCGACCTCGTGTACAACGAGAGAAACATTCGCGTTTTCGAACAATTTTGTCATTAATATTACTGGCTATTAATAAACATAACATCTCATTCATAGTAATATTCCAAATATGATGAGTAGTCAATGTTAATATTACACTTTTTCATATACATCTTCGTGGTGCATAGCAGTTGGGATCACCTGGCTGCCTCGCACGCTTCTCTTTTCTTTTACTTTATAGTCTAATGTATAGTTCTTTATGTAAGCCCAACAAGCTGCCTCAAAGGTTTAATACAAGTAGGTGCACTATCTCATATATTTCTTTTTATTAATAGTAATATTCCTTGGTTAATTTTAACATATTTTTGTTGCATGTTGTTCCTGGACACCTAAAGAACTGTTGTTGTACGATTGGTTCATACGGACAGGCCAAAATCAAGTGACGAATTAATTTATTTTTCGCTTGTGTTTTATAAAGTATACATACGTCTTTAGCTCGCCATCTTTTTTTCTCTCATGGAAATCATCCCACCTAAAGAACGTCGCCACAACCCCGAATACTTAAATAATAAATATTGTTCAATACATTTTAAATAAACATTTAATACTTTTCATAGAGACAAACGTTGAGAATTAAATTTTCTCAATGAAAGTGTTTCCTATTCTCTAACTTTAAAGGGATTACATAAATATTATTTTTAACGCCCTTACGTAATTTTTTTTTTTTAATTTACGTAATAGCTTTGAGTATATCAATTGAAATTAAATTTATTTTAAAGCACAGACGGAAACCGTGTTGGTACATCACTTTATAGTAATTGACCAGTAGCTCCTGTGGTGGCTGATAAGTCTCTGCTCTCCTCCTTCACACTATTTGACCTTCTAGACCCTCACAAATTTCGCGAAACGCGACAGCGTAGGGCTTTCAAATAATATTACAGAAAGACAATTAGATATTTTATAAAATATCAAACTTATTTGTATATTTTTTCATCGCAAAATCTAATAACATTAAAAATTGGGTGCACGATTAAAATGCTGTTACTTTTTAATTCCGTGTGATGGATACATAGATTACAGTCTAAGAATATTGAGTGACACGGTAGGCTTTATTTTAATTGTTTGATGATTTCTAAATTCTCCAATTTAGATGTATGTTGCTTATTACTTTATATTATGAGATAAATGCAACTTCGTTCACTGCATTATAATCAAATTTAATATCAATGAAAACCATAGCGCCCGAGACCGAAGGTTAGCCGCTGCAAACTCTTTCATGTGTCTACAAAAAACACGTAGCTTTGTGCGGGGGCCGCTACGTACCCTTTCACGTTACAACATAAGAAATGTTGCGCTGTGTAGAGGCCGCTACAAACTCTTTCAGGTGACAACGTATCCTACGTTGTGCTGTGTAGAGGCCACCACGAACTCTTAAACTTACAACGTATGATACTTTGATATGTGTAGAGGTCAATACAAACTCTTTCAAGTAACAACGTATGTTACGATGCGCTCTGTAGAGGCCACTATGAACCCTTACAAGTGACAACGTATGATACGTTGCGTTGTGTAGAGGTCAATACAAACTCTTTCAAGTGACAACGTATGTTACGTTGCGCTCTGTAGAGGCCACTACGAACTCTTACAAGTGACAACGTATCTTACGATGCGCTGTGTAGAGGCCACTACGAACTCTTACAAGTGATAACGTATGATACGTTGTGTTGTATAGAAGCCGCTATGAATTCTTTTAAATGATAACGTATGAGACTTTGCACTGTGTAGACGCCGCTAAGAACGGAGCCGTTTCGATCTCTTTCTCCTAACAACGTAAGAGACAATGCGCGGTAATGTCAGGGAAGGATATACCACACAACACCTTCGAATATCTCCACGTTCTTTTTATTTATATCATTTTGAGTTCTGCTATTGGGTTTGATATTTATACGAAGTGTCTTGCTATATTCTTCAACATAAAAATGTTTATGCTCTATGCAAACTATTGATCAGGAATTTCACAGATAGGAATGCTAGAAATACCTCCTGTTATCAACAATAAATATGTTTTAACATACTTTAAAACCGTGGCATTGCAACTCACTCCGTATAACATATATATAGTCTAAGCTGGGGGGGCTATTGCAGATAGTAATAGTCCAAATGCTCGACGTCCATATATCTTGGAATTCCACACAATAGAATACAGTTTTCTAAGCCAGTGAACAGCGCTTATTCAAAATCACGCGACGTTTACAAGTGTTGCCCTCGTAGATGTTGGTAGGTTCCTACCAACAATAGAAACGACAAATATAGGATCTTTGACGAGCACAGCTATAAGCCTGTAACTGCTTGCCGGACTATTGCAGGGAACACTATGAAATTTAAATATTTATATCAAATTAAACTACGTTACCTTATTTATTCATCTTTTATGCCAACAATGTGGCAAAAATTAATTTCATTATAAATTGTTTGCTCACTATATCATATCACTCACATGTTTTTACAGATAATTTATTAGATTAATTTGAAAGAAAAGATTGTAGATTGTTCAATCCCGAACTTACTTATCACGTTAGTATGGAATGTTTGACAGTAGATTTGATTACTTTAGCAATTAATTGTTATAATGCGCATGAACTGCATTCCTAATAGTCAAAAATTACATAATTAATTGTTTACAATGTCCATTTAAACAGGCATTATCTATCTAGAAATACAATTTAATAGTTTATCAATGTTTATAACTTTCTTTTTAAAAACTGTTAAACCTCTCCTGAGAAGTGTCTATAGCAAATCGTTTGAAAATACCAACATTTGTACTCGTCAAATTATTGTATACTTACATATTATTAAAGTACATATAAATATTTCACCACAGATGAATATAAACTTAAATTTAGGCTGAAGTAAACATATGGGCAATCATCCTTTAAATCGTTGGACTGTAATATAACCAGAAAAAAGACAGGGCCAGTCATGCTAACTGCCAACAGAAAGTACTCATATAACGTTCTAGAGACATCGCTAGGTGGGGAGGCTTAGTGATAGGGCATTTAGGTGCAGAACCCAAAAAAAAAGTATCACTTAGTCAGTTCAGCCAGGCAATTGTTACAAGTAACTACCCACCCTAAGCTTTTACGGAAACCTTTAAAACACTGATTCAATAATCATATATGAACCCACTCAACACCCTCCGATGTGAGGCGAATCATAACTACCCTATTCTTTTTATCTTGCCGCCCTTCGTATTATGTTACTTAAGGGTAAAAAGGTACAGGACGAAGTGGAAGGCCTCCTTAAGCGGGTGATTTACATTATAATAATATTTCAACTAAGATTTTCCCTGGGAATATGTAAAGTACGTGGGGTCTCACTGTGTAAGTTTCGATGACGTGTGTCATCAAAATACGAATAATTTAGACACAGTACGGTATATATACTTATATAGAGAAGGGGGACAATAGGTTCCACAAGAAAAGTAAAACGATATATATATATACTTATTAAAATAAAATCTCAAAAAAACTATGTGTCCGTAGGCGATTTTCTCAAACTCTACTGAAAGGATTTCCATGCATTTTCATCCATGGATATACCGATTCCCGAAGGAGGTTTTAATGTATATTTTATTCACGAGCAAAGCCCGGAAGACTGCTTGTAATATAATTATGTCACTTCATGTGGAAGTCTATAGAAGTTACTTACCACGAGGTGATTGGTACGTACATTTACCGATATCACTATGAAGTGTTGTTAGTATTGGCAATTGAATATTTACTACAATTATTTAACAATCCAATACGATTCTAATTTTATAAAACCAATATTGTATAAAATAAATTATTGGCAGTAAACGTTGCTTACACTCTTGGACTACGACTCAACTTACACTGGCGTAAGGTCGAACCATCGTGACGCGTCATGTTTTTTTTTCCTGCTGTTTTATTATCCGATTATATGTTAACCTAGCTGTACTGGCAGACTTTTTTCTGTCATAAATTGATTTTTTTATCATTGTAACGTGTAAACATAAAAAAATGTTAAAGGTGAACAAACCTAGGGGTATGATAAATACAGAGTGGTCTCATTCTCAGACCTACTGGATATGCATATAAAATTTAGTAAAAATCAGTAAAACCCTTTCAGAGGCGCAAGGTAACTGACATTGTTACACAAGAATTTTATAGATAAAATTACAAATTTGTATCATGTAAAAATACGATTTCCTAGTTTAATTACAGAGCCAGACGAAGCACAGTACCCCGTCATAGTTGAGGACAGCGAACCGACGCGACTTTCAGGGTCTGCGCCAGTGTGAGTAGAACCTGAGTATGGCACTGACAAGTGTTGTGACTCAGATGTCTGCAACATCAACCCATGAGTCAACCTCGCTCAGGGCAACTCTTGAAGTTTTAACTCCCCGCTATTATATTCCAAAATTCCTTACATTATACATTGAGCCAGGGGAATAAGTCGCATTTCTTACAAGGTGAGCTAATAGTATATTATGTGCAATTCATGAGTGTAACCTTAATAAACTGATACAACTTAAATCCCTGAGTCTCTGATACAAGCAAATAGATTTAAGTTTTTCAGTTACTCGGAAGTACAAATACTAAAGTAAGACTACACATAAATATTCGTTAGCATTTTTATGCTAACGAATATTTATGTGTAGTCTTTAGAAATACTTTTGTATTTTTAACGACGTCAATTGGAAGTTCTGAGAATCTAAATAATTTAAAGTTACCTTTTGAAAACTATTTTTTAACATTAAGAACTTAATATTTTTCAACTCTGTATTAGTTGGATCTGAGTTGGGTACTCATTGAAATATTAATTTAATAAGCATTTGAAATATAACCTTATTTAAATATAGGTACCTATAATACTTCACCATATTCATGCTGTGCAGAAAGAACATACTTACTAAGTATACCTAAATAATGGTAATTTCTTTTCATTCCATTTTATAAATTCGATCACGATAACACAACGAATGCACCTTGATTTTAACTCAACTCAAGCTTCAAGGTCTGTAAATCCGTTAGACGCAAAGCCATTCTCCGTGCTCGGTAAACTTAGGAACTAGGCCAAAGTAGGCTTTTGCAAAATATACAGGGAAATCTCTACCTTCCCTCGCTATTTACGTGTTTAAGAACTATTTCCTGGATAACTTTTTCACATACAGTAGAATAAAAATGTAAATTCCGGAATCCTTCCTGTTTAATTTTTAAGCGCACATTTTACACAGTTCCCAAAGAATGAGTAGCAATTTATTTTTTGTCTTCTGCAATTTCATTTCTTTTACTTTCTGAAAAAATATTGTATGCGGGCATGAATATTATATTTCATGATAAATATGATAGATGAAGTATATTCATTTGGTACTATTAGATAGACATTTAATGTTACCAAAATGTTTGCGTTGTACCGTCATGTGATTAATTATTGGTTTGCATTCTCCAGCGGAAATGTCAACTATGTAGCGTTTCGTTTGGTTTGTAAGACTTCCGTGCCTAATTGGCTCTCGTAATTTGCCGTAAGCTGTAAGAGTTACATTTGTTCTGCGACGGTGTAGGGAAGAGGTGAATACGGAGCACATTGAATTAAATGTGTGTGTACGCTGAGGGTGCTTTTGTGTTGTGTTTCTACTGCTCTGATCTCAACCATATAGGTGTACTTGCTGTTCTGCGGCCAATTTTCTTTATATACATGTCATGTGTTTATGAGTGTAGGTAATAATTACCATACAACTACTTTTACAGATTTTATCGCGGTTTATTTAATTATTGAACTTGTCCGGTGTTTTAGAAGCTTTTTGCGGCAACCATGGTCACGAGTGGACAGGGATGACAGATGTCCTGATGACTCAAATTATTGCCCAAAGAATGATAAGTATTTAATGGTTCAAATTAACGTTGACAGTACTTATATATTGCTGCCTTCAGGTGTTATATCTAGTTTTTGATTTGATTATGTTTATCACTGGGTTTATCCCTCCGCTCCGAGTGAAGAACACAGCCACCTTCTGTATTGAAATTTGGATTTCTTTTATTTCAATAGCCTCATGGAACATCCTTGGAGAGACACGGTGTTCTCTAGTCAGGATTTGCGCTTTATCAAATCTAATGTAATGGCAGGGGCCAACTTCAGCATGTTCACAAACCGCAGATTTTGTAACACGTTGGTATCAGCTATATGTTAACATAATTGAATAAACCGCGATAAAATCCGTAAAGTCTTTTTATTTTAATGAGTAACATTCGCGTAAATTTAAGACATCAATTGAGGTAATAACTTTTAAGCGAAATCCCACTGTGCGGCTTCATAGTGATGTTAGTATTAGATGACACAAAAATATATCTTGACGACTCTCTAGTCGATAACTTTTATGAAGTTGCACTTATATGTAAATTGCTCTCAATTCTTATTTAATTATTATTTTTTTTTATGAATGTTTATCAGCTCCAGATCTGCGAAACGGATGGAATAGAAGAACTCAGCGACGAGGAGTCCCCGAGTGGCGACCGCCGCCGACTTGTTGTTGTCAAGACTCTGTGGAGAGGATGCCATAACGATATCAAGTATGCGAAACATATTTCGTCGTCATAACCGCTTTTTAAAATGAATGTTTAGATTCAATTGAATTAGGAGAAATATGATCACGTACACGATACCGAATTTTGATGTAATTAAAGATACATGTAGATCAGAATTTACTTGTGTGTATGCATGCAAATTTGCATATCATTTAACAACAATGAAGTTCGTCAATAATTTTAGGTATCGTGTATTGATAAGCTTTTGACGGCACGGAAAAGTGTCGGTTTAGGCAATGCTGTGCTATGGAAACGATTAAACAACCTGAAACTAAAATGGTCTGAGCCTAATAAATACGATAAAGCCCCAGATGATTGATTACCCAATGAAATGCCAACACGTGTTGATTAAACTTCAGTCAAATACAACCGCGGTAACGTAAACAGCATCCGGTTCAAGTTGGAAGTGAATGGGTAATAAATCGGCTGTCTTGGCGTTCATTATAAACGATCTAAGTCCTGCTGTTGAAGGAGAATTTAAGTAATGGTGTTATTATGCCTCGGGATCCGAACTGTTCCTAACTCCTAGTTGAACAGACCACGGCACCTGGGCCTGATGTGTCGCATGCAAAGTAAATAGATGTGGATATTCTTCGAAAAAAAAATGTATTTTGTTTCTTTAAAATATCTAGGGCAAGGTCGTGTGAAATAGTAACGCTTAGCGTAACGCCTTTCACTTCAGAATCGTAGTTTTTATATAGATTAGGGGGCAAACGAGAAAGTTGGAGCTTATTTTACGACTAACGGCGTCCATGAATATCCACATAATTACTACACCGATGCGTTACTCTCTTTCCCCGCCCCCCAATGAGCCACCGGCTACTCACAAACCGCACGAAACGCAACACTTCATGGCTGTATTATATGAGCGAGAGGTATTTCAACTTTCATGCCGGCCCAATTCCGTTGCATAGGGCAAAAGGAGGTAGTGTCATGCACTATATATGACACTATCTCCTCATATGCAGCATAGCAATAACTCTTTAAAAATTTTCGTGAACTGCTGACATAACTTTTCTCTTTTGTGTGTATTGTAGAGTATTGGTGCTAAAGGTTTGGATATTTATAGGGCGGCGTTTGCCCGCGAAGCTACATGGGGCGCAGGGCTGAAACATCCTCAGCTCGCCAGAGTGCTCGGTTTGAGCCTGCTCGAACCCCCGTGCGCTGCCCTAGACCGCGGAGATGCCGCTCCCCTGCCTACGATATTGAAAACGGAACGCAGATTGAGGTAATATCGAAATACCTCTAAAATAGCACAAGCAAAAATATAGAGTCACCCACAGCTCTCTGCTTACAAGACGCTCATTTATTGCTTTTTGTGTTACTGGCTTTAAATAACAGGAGTTCAGATGCATAATTATATTTTTACCTACAAATTAAAACTCGAAAAACTCAAGGACAACATTAAAAGGGTTATTTTCGTAGAAAAAAATATAATTCAGACAAATAACTGTGAATGTACTACTAATCATTTGCATTCTAACCATGAACTTCGGAAATATATCACAGAAGTGCTTGACCGCAAATCGCACGTACCGTGGCTGGTAAGATTTTTAATTGACACAAAACTTATTGTTTAATTTGTTGTACTGTTTGATTTGTTACATTTGACAGAGCATTTGTTAAGTTGCCAAAACGGGCTTATCTTTGCAATTATTTAGTGTATTATCTAATTATTGATAGTTTAAAAACCAAACACATGCTTTTCAGATAGACAGAGTGTGTTAAGACTTATATAAATACCAAACTCAATATTATTAGAAGATGTCCCAAGAGTTGGAAGGTGGTTGATGAACCACCTTCCAGTTCCGTTCGATCCTATCGCCAGACTAGCTCAGTGGTACTATAATATTGTATTGTAATCTAATCTGTGTTCAGTGCATATAGTTGCCAAGTTTCATCATGATCTAACAATCAGATTGCGTGTAATTCAGATTCTTAGATTTTATTACACCGTCGTTTGGCTTGTTGGTTGCAGTGCGATCTAATAATATAATCTAGGTAAAAATCTATACTTATATTATAAAGAAGAAATATTTGTTTATTGATGTCTTAAGTTTACGCGAATGTTACTCATTACAATAAAAGTACTTTTACGGATTGTATCGCGGACTGTCCGCCCGTGACCATAGACGCTGTAAAGCTTCTGAATCGTTGGGCTAGTTAAATAATTAAATAAACCGCGATAAAGTCCATAAAAATAGTTTTATGATAATAAACGTTTGTTTGCAATGAACAGGATACGAAAATATTTTACCATCAGAATCCTGCATAAGGTCTGTTGAACATGGGTTATAGATCAGTATGAAAAAATCTACAATATAAGCAAAATGAATCCTAGTTTAGCTGCAAAAATTGTTGACATCTAGCTGTCCCGGCAGACGTCCTGTCGCACATTTAATGTGTTGTCTTTAAAACGTGATGTTTACGAAGCCAAAATAAAAATTAATATTTTTTGTAAATCAACGACTTTTTGCCACATATCAGTGAAACGGTTAAGGTTGTTTTAATTTTTCATTTAAATATTTATTTTTTATTGCAATTTTTATTAATATCAATATATTTATTGCAGCTACTCGAGTTTGATTCACATATGCTGTCAGATTGCCAACGGCATGAAATATCTGGAATCGTTCGAGTTAGTACATCGGGATTTGGCGGCCAGGTAGGTTCTTACTCCAAGTTGACGGCCGGCTGGCGCAGTGGTAACATTGCTTGGATAACTAACCAAAATATATCAATGCTCGAGTTAAATTTTTTTTTATATCTTCATCTCACAGATGGCGTTATCTCAATAGTTACATCTCGCTATCATTTCATTGACAGCAACACAAATAAGAGCTGGCGGAAATTTCTCACATCTGAATGCGTGACATCTCGAAACTGATGGGTGAATTTTTCAAAAAAGCCTACTCATGTTATCTGTAACCTAGGCGTTTGTGTTCGATAGATGTGACGAAGAGTGATATTTTATATAGTTCTCGATCACGGAATATGTATTGTGTTGTCACTTCTTGAGAGAAATTCATGTTATAATTTGGTATACTTTTTATACTATTTCCACTTGTTTATCGATTAAAATTTCATAAATCACGGCCGGTTTCACCCAATTTATTATCGTGTTACGATCATTGAAATTTAGGAAACTTGAGTAAAAAGAGTCTGCCACAAAGTTCAAAAAGGTGAAAAAATGATCGCGTCTTGGAAATAACATAATTCGTCAGAGCCGCTATCCGCCCACTTGCGGCTTGTACGAAATGGATTTCATACGGATATGTACTATATTATAATTTAAACTGACCACTATACAAATACAATTGTTACAGGAATGTGACAGTCAGCGAAGATCTCCATATTAAAGTGTCCGACTATGCAATGTTTTGTGAAGAATTCACTGGGGAATACCATATCATGGCTAATGGCACCAAAACGCCCTTGCGTTGGATGGCCTGGGAGAGCCTGCTTATGGTGATAACAACCTTATTATTTTTCTAATATAACCAAATAAAAGTCCGTTAATGGATTAATTAGCAAACTTTACTTTTCCGTCGTCATCATCACTTCTGGATCTTTTAATGAATACATTCATTCCCGTCCGAGAAGTCCCGTCGTTTCGATACAGATTATAATAGTCCTTCTAACATAAATGCGAAACTTTGTAAGCATGGATGGATAATTATTAATCTTTCACGTAAAAACTAATAAATCGGTTTTATTGAAAATTTACATTAATATAGGTTAAAATCTATATTAATGTGTATATTATACATCTTTATAAATTGTGAATATAGAAATAGCTACAATTTATAACGTTATTGTGTTATTGTGTCAATATGTGCGCAGATGAAGTCGCTTCATTTGCGCAGAGATTACGGATGAAGGCGCGGGCACCAGCTAGTTATTAATATGAAGGAAAACTTATTCACATTACTCTGGTTGGAAGATATAATAAATTAAAAGTCATGATCCTCTCCATGAGCCAAACGTTCATGTCAGCGCCGAGACCATTTTAGCTACCGCGCGCGAGCTGCCCCAGACGTCAGAGTCGGGGGAGGTGGGACCTCTCGGTCTCTCTGGCCATGGCAGTAATATTTAAGTTGGCTATTGCAAACACTCTCGTATCGGGATGCATCTCTCACCATCCCCGAGGAGTGAGAGGGAGTCGATGCCTCTTATGACCCCAAACCTAGTCTCATAGCAATCCTATGAAGCTGTATTGGGCTTCTCATCGCATCCACAGCGTAATTTTTTGCCACGGCATATTTTTTTTATTTCTAGGGTATGTGTTCACCAGCAGGTGATGTATGGTCTTTTGGAGTCACTGTATGGGAAGTCCTAACATACTGTTCAGCCAAACCCTTTGCAGAAATGAACGACGACCAGGTATTTCATTTTTAATAACTATTTTATTTTATTTAACGTTTCTTACTGTTGTGATATATTGATTCATGGGAGTATCCGCCTAAGAAATTTAGTTAAAGTTGGGAAACTCTAAAGGGCCTTTTTTGGTTTCGAGGGGAAATGCATTTTTGCAGTACACGACACTCATATGAACATAAGTCAAGTAAAATTAATCCAAATTTTACCCTCAAAATTCGTTGGCGATAATCATGGGCGTGTCATTTTAGGTGTGCAGTTATTGTTTATGAACAGAACAACAATATTAACATAAGTGGATTAGATGAACGTCACTTAGCGCTTCCTTTATTAGCGGTTTCTTAATTCGTTTATTTAGGGGCAAAAATGTGTTTGAGATGGTATAATGGGTCAAAGTGTCCACAATACCTATTTCCTGGGAGGGCTGCATCCACCGAGGGTGTAGACTGAGTCGACGCTATGTCGTGTATCCTAGAGAGCAAAACGCTTAAAGATTTAAAAATCATAAATTAATTGAAAATATAATGAATTGATTGAAAATATAATAAATTGATTGAAAATATAATAAATTGAGTGAATGCCAATAGGGCAAACCCACGGATTGCAGGTTTTAGTCGGTAGTAGGTAGTAGTTATAGCTACACGACCTGACCTGACAAACTCGTCAGGCCCCCTTGGGTCGGTTGGACAGTGCATAAATGCATTCTCTTCCTGCTAGAACCAATTCGATATACACCGCTCGTACCGGTCGAGCGTTGAAACCTTACATATAGTTGCATAGCTATAAGACATATGACTGCCAGAATGTCAAACTTACGGAACACCGCTTACGGAAACGAGCCCGGGTTCGAATCCGTAAGACGTAAGCTTAGATAAAAGTAGAAGTAATAAAACGCGATCTTAGAGAGCTCTAAATTTAAAAATTAAATCATTACCACGGCTTCTAGGCGATTTGAAGCGCAAATCGACCCCACCCGTCAGAGGGTGGGGGAGAAGGCCGGCCTCCTCTGACAAGCCAAACCGAAAGACGAGCTCAACTTTTCTTAAACACGTCCCGTAACATTAAACGGCATCGTGCGCGCGCCGTCCAACCAATATCCTCTACAATGTATACACTATTCTGTACCACATTGTATTATTCTGTATACTTATTTGTAACCATTCGTCATAGGTAGTTGCCAACGCTAACGAATGGCGCAATGGGGGACGGAACGCCCGAGTCCCCGCCGCTCCACCGCCGCGTTGCCGCCGTGAGCTCTATGACCTCATGCACGAGTGCTGGCGGAGGGAGCCCATGCAAAGACCACGTTTCCATGACATTCATCGCTTCCTGGACAGGATGACTCAAGGTTATAAACCAAACAATCGTTGAGCCTACTCCTCACCTACCCAGTATTCGACATAATCGACTATTCCTTCATGGTAACGATCTATGTTTCGTATGAGCTTCTAGCATTTCAGTAGTTATACACTTAGCATAATCTTATGTATAAGCACTGTAACCGCCCGAAGGTAAATGTAAATTCTGTTAATGGACCGACTGTATACAATTGTGATAGGAAATTCGGGCAGTATTATTACAGTATTAAAAAATGATAAGGCACTTAGGAATAAAGCATGTCGTAGGGCACATACAGCTTCGCAGCTTCCTCTGTGTACTTATTGACACTGTAGTTGTAGCCGTTATAAAGTACACAGAAGAGATTCATGATTCTCATTAATAGTTAGTATTACAAAATTATTGATGTATCGATATTTTATATCGGACATCGATGTTTTACAGCACGTCGCGGACCCAAGTAGGATGTTATTTGTAGACCGATTGTTGAATCTGGCAGATCGGGTTAGGTTAAGTAATGTGAAATAAAACTTGGGACTCCCCGTGCGATGTTGTTAATGTGACTAACAATGAAAAAGAACAGGCTGCGATTTGAACTTTTAACGTTGTTAGGTGCATCGATAACTTGATATGGTACACGCCTTTTCCCCAGCGCCCTTCGCCTAGCGCTCCCTCGATCTTCCACTATTACCGCCATTATGGCAAACCCTATACAGGAAACACTACTATAATGAACGGTAATATTGCCTTCAGTACATTTTATTAGTGTAACCTTATTCTAGTCAGCTTTGTGGTGAATTTATGCTTTTATATATTTAAGTAACGGGACTCTGTGTTGTGTCTTTTTGTCGAAAGGTTGAAGCGTAGTTGTGTAATTTTAAAGGGGTAAATTTACCCGCAAGGCTGACCTATGTTCTATAGTATATCCAAATCTAACTCCTATTTTTTTAACCTGTTTTAAATGTTAAGGATAAATTATACTTGGGAGGATAACCTCCAGGGCACGATTGCCCCCTCTGCTTCTTGTTTTCTTTGATCAAACACTAATGATTTTGTAAATATTAATTTAACGAATATTTTAGTAACCATTGTGGGCATCATTCGTTGTGAATTAATATTTAGAAATTCGTACATAGTATAACCATAGATATATATCTAAACAATAATGTCTGTTATTATATAATCTCAAAAAAATAGTCCTAGGATACATTATAATCAATGTACGTCAACTCATGTTTACTAAATGTTGTCACGTTTGAGATCCATGTATACAACCCGATTCATTCAATTAATCGATACAATGATAAGCCCATATAAATTAATCTTAACATGTATGTGCGATGAAAGGGGTTAATTGATGTCTGTACTAACAGTAACTGTGAATTAATAATAATGTGTCCTCTTGATATTATTATATAATATGTTATTCAATGTTGCGAGCTAAGACAGTGACTAGAGATGTAGGTCCTCTTATATTTCTAAAGCGTCTTGAGCTTTATTGTAAATTTATTCTGATGGTTGCGGGATATGCCGCCGGTATCCATTCGCACCAAATATATATCGTTTACCCTTCCCTATCGCTAGTTATTCATATCATTTCCGTACAACAAGCTTTGTGTGTGCATTAGTTGTTTAAAGACTTATGAGTTAGATTATTATTTAAAACGACGGCGAGAAGCGAGAGGCTAGATACGTGATATTCACATTCAAAGCAATACAAGACTTAGTTGTATCAATTATATGTTTAAACATCGTCACTAATGCAGTAATATACTTTTATACATTGCAGACTTTCACAGAGATAACATTACTTGAGACCGCGCCTTTGAGCGAAACGGAATGGATAGATGTTGAGAAATTATAAATTTTGGTCACAAAACGCCTTGTAAAAATGAGATGTGGCCTTCCTGATAGGATAAAAATGGTGTAATGCCAAAGAATAAATTAACATCACTATCTGAGTTTGAAATTGAATTGAATTGAATCTTGAGAAAATTGGTTTCACCAATACAAATTAAACATAGGTAAAGTTAATATTCCAGTTGTAAAAATTTTTGTTCCACACTTAGAAGCGGCGAAACACCTAGCCGCTCTACACGTGGTTCGTTGTGTGAGATTGTTTATTAAGTATATACGGTTGATGTAGCGGAGGGCAATTATGCTGGGTTTGGATTATTAATAATTGAATAGATGAAACGTTAGAGGTATACACCAGTTCGCAAATATGCTACGTATGTATGCTATGATGGGCTTGTCTGGTCGTTGTATGATCATAATCTCCGTACCTGCAAATATGTCTTAAATATGTCCGCTACTAGACGCGTGCGGTACAACCATTTGCAAGGACTTATCCAACCATCAATGTCTAATATTATAAGGTTTACGGTATCATATATATTTTCATACTTTGGTATCGCAATAAATAAACTGTTATTTTTCAATGACACAACGGTCGGGACCGTAGCGTCCTGTTTGTTCGTAGTCATCGCTTTAAATAAACAACATTGACTTGGCGTATTTCTCGACCTGTCCGGCGTATTGAGGACGATGGATTTCCGGAACGAAGTCTGCAAGGTGTAAATTAAATAACAATTGGACACATGTAAATAAGATTGCGGATGTGGATCATTGGATCTCCTGCGATTCTAAATTCTATATTACTGTATTTGTCGAAGTGTTTACTTAGTTTGTATTTTAGCTGATAAAATAATTCTATTATTACGTAAGTTGCTCATTAGATTTCCACCACCTCTTGCATAGATAGTCTCGATGAGTAGTGATGGCCTCACTATTTATTTGCAGACGGGCACAATATATTTTGAATGGTATTAAAAGCAGACTGTATTAGTTGAAGATTTATTAGTTAAAAGTCGCTATTAAAGTATTTTTATTATTAATAATAATTGCATTAAATAATAAATAGCATATTATACGCATAATAGCATTATCATTCATAGGATACATGTAGATATTGCATATAATTTCATGTCGTCACATACTACAGACAGTATTAGTTGCGTAAGGTACATAGTGTTTATTTAAATAAGGATTTCAGTAAGTATGTTTTGTGTATACGATGTAACTAGTACATTACGTTTTGGATTTAGCTCGCATACCATGCGCTGGCTTACGAAAGCCATTAGACATTAATTGTTTAATTTATAAGTAACTAATACTCTATAAGTAAATAATATTATCTGTAGACATGTCCAGAGCCATATCTGGATATATATTTATACATTATTTTTTATTTCATATTTATAGTGAGCCAGTGTTATATTTTGCAAGTTTATCCCCACCTTACATTAGTAGCATGAATCACATTATATCTCTATGTCACTATTAGCTCGCTTATATGTCACTTATATACTATTTAATATTTAAAAGAAAACAGGTAAGCTAAGGTAATACTAGGATAAGTACGCCCTGCAAGAATGTATTTCATTTCATAGAGTATTAAAATTTTAGTAAGTATAACATATATTAATGATAATGTATTTTAAAACACATGTACGTGGGTTGTGTACAACGAATGTTAACAGTTATGTGGCTTTCGCTAAGTCACTATATTGGCTGTTGTCACATTTTCATCTTGCCGTATTTTATTCATCGGTCATCTTCGAGACGCAGGGAGATTGTGTGTCAAAAATCCCGCGTATTGTTTATCAATAACGGTATATCATTAATGTTAATTGTATACGCCTATGGAGAAATTTAAGTGTTAAGGCTGCAGTATTGAAACATTCAATTACCACAATGGCGTCACCGGTGTTGTATGGTCGTCCTAGTAATTCAATTTTGTTCACAAACGATTCTGTCCTCTCATTAAAATGCAATGGAATTCTTAAGAATTACATGTTTTTCCGACACAACTGTACTGAAAACCTCGGCCGCTTACGCTTTAGCATCGATCACTCGAAGGCAAATTTTTCAAATCGGGTGCTAGTTCGGAAAGTTCTTCTATTAACGCCGGAAAGCTGCGGAGTAGGAAAAAATATCGTAATAGTATTCCTCGCAAGAGTAATCGTGCGAGCGAGACACGCTGTATTTGCTTAGAAACGAGATGGACAGTATGAAATTTTCGAGTCCGCGGCCAGGCTTATTAGTCTAATAGGCACACAAATTGCAATCAATGTAGCGAACTTGCCATCGAGTAATTATCTGCTATTTGATGTTATCGACGGTTGTGGGCGATGGTGATCATGTACCATCAGGTAAGTTCATGTACACTTGACCATTGAGCAAATACAATGACACATAATTTCTTAAGACTGGAGCCTGAAATGTAATCTATTTTTGCGCTCTATTCGATATCAAGTCTAATCAAATTATCAACTTCTATTTTAAATATTTATTCATTGGTGTTTTTTTAACAAAACATATGATAAAACGACAAAAAAAATATAATATAGAGTAGATATTTGCTTCTGTATTGACGAACCACCTTTTACATTATGTGTTGTCTACGGATCTATAGATATCAATAATATAGATCATTAACTATAATGTCATATCATGTAATGTTTGTCCACGTTATTCTTTACTGTATAAATATTTACACACGAAAGTTTTCATCTACTGACGTAATATTGGTATGTTATAAGAGGTCCAAAAGGTTATGGAAATAAAGTTTTCTCGAATTCACCCTCAAGCCGAGTCAGTTTAGACCTTCAGACCTTTAGTGTCTTCCAATGAGCTTCAAGACATTTTTCATTTACCAATTGTGACGGATACGTGATCCTTATCATAAAAGGCTGTAACGAAACAATGCCCTTTGACCTCTTGTTGATGAGTTGGGACCAATGCGGACAAATGAACGACGTAAGCCATGATCAGAGGATCCTTGTTTGATTCTGTCATTTTCATTTAAATACTTAGCATTCCTAATCAATATTATCAAAGACAAATAATTATGTTTCTACTCAACTTTATTGTACATAGAATAATATTAATCATTTACTTGTGTAGTCTAATGACTGGACAAATCGCCAGTTTATTGCAGTTTGATTAATACATATATTGAATGTAATAGACATGTTTATTTATTAAGATTATCGGTCTAATATGGAACAATGGGAAACAGGATATGTATTAGAGATAATAATTTTAAGACATATCGTGTGTAATCATGCATTACTCCTGTATATAAATATTCAATGATAATAGTTAATCAATTTGTGGAACTCAATGTGACATGTATTTGATGGCATAATTAAACATTGGTGTTTAAATTTCAAATAGGAATAGTATCCTTCTGTACCTACAGATTACGCATTTGCTCATTTTCTAAACGCAGTTGTTGATTTCGACAGCACATGTATACTATAATTCTATACAATTGTAAAAAATAAAACATATATTCGATTCCAATTTGTAATGAAAACTAACCAATTTGTAAAAAACGTAACTAACTACTTGATATATAAAGAAATCTCTGGTTGGAAAGTTTTATATGCAAAGATATCACGTTTTCATTGATTAACGATATTATTTTGCTTGTCACTCTATAAATGAAATCAATTCTGTAGGCACATAATAAATAATCAAAGACTTTTAGGCAAATGCCTCCTTTTTATGTAATTTTAAATGTTAAAATAAATGTTGAATAACATATCAAATTCATTTTTTATTTCATCATCTCCCCTACGATACGATGTAAGATTTCTGAGAAACAATATAGATAGGTAGGTACCAATTTCCTGTCAATTAAAAGCCTTGTCTGGTTGAACTGGAGATCTACCCATTTAATGGTGATGTGTGAACACAAGCATGCCAGACGCAAATACTTAGTGGCCCTTGCACGCAAGTAGCAAGCAAGTGCATGCGGTCTTTCCTATCTACTAAAACGGTTAAAATCTGGGTCCTGCAATTTGTTGGTTCTCTGAAACTCTAGCTAATTCTAATGATATGCTATATAAAAAAGAGATAGTCAAAACAGTCGCAAATTTTGTAACAGCAAATTATAATTACAATATAAAGGACATCTACTCTACTCCTCCTACACGTGGGTCACCGAGGTTATTCCTCCTCTCTCTGTTACCCTCTTCTTCGTCCGTTGCTGTCAAGTTTACGTTTGTCATTGGCATCCCGGGAACAGCATCATCCGAATTTCCTGGCACTCCCTTCCACGTTTATCATCACAGCCGTATTTCCGACCAATATTGCCAGTGAAAAAAGATGTTCTCGACAGTGTCAACATCACCCGGACTATAACTACATACAGTAACGAACGTAACGGATACTCCTACGATATAACAAGGCATTAAACTATCCAGTGTGGAACTGTGTGAGCTGGTATACGAGCTGGGGAGTTGGTCCGCCCAATAAGCTTGAGCTTAAGCTGAGTAATAAGTCCGGTCTCCACAGACCCCAGCGCTCCTGCCAGATTACAAAGGTCTCCCCACGTTCTCAGGTCCTGATATCCGACAAAGGTACCTCACTCGCCCGTCGAGCATCCCAGATATACTGATACCAGAAAGCTAAAAGAGAAAAATAAAACTATAAAGATAAAAGACAAATGTCCAGCTCGGCTCCTTCACTGTTCGATTTCTCGTCGGTACAGTATCTCTCAGTCAGCCCTCCTCAAACTGTATGTGTGTAGTTTAGCTATGTCACGTTTCGAGCCGTGTCTCCGGTGGTCCATTGAAGGGAACGCGGAAAGGCACCACGTTAGCATAACAATTATACGAATGTCTATGGGTGTCGGTAGTCATCTAAACTCTGCAACTGTTCTTTTGTCTTACACAATGAAAGCATCTGTTTACTTCACGTCAATGTTCCTTGCGTGGCTTCGCCTCCACGCTACCCGTCAAGTGTTCCCGCTGTCAGCCTTGAAATGTTCTTCATCGCTCGGACAACGGACGGTTGTATAGATCGTAGTTATGTACATGTAATTAAATATAGGAACGTGATATATAGTACAGATTGGATCGTGGAAACAATGAATCTATCTTAATTTGATAACGAGATCTTCATATGTTGAAATGAAACTTAACGCCGCCATCTTAACATGTAATTGACAATGTAAAAGTTGAAGTACTAGGTGGATTGAAAAGAACTCGGCCTAACAGAGATTCATTATATTCTAAAAATCAAATACCCACATTATTTAGTTCAGTTTGTTACAGTACTAGTTAAAATAGAAGGACTATTAGGGGTAAATATACTATAAGAAGTTTAGTTAGACTTCCATATACATTTATTTCAATTGGTCTTTCCACATTCACAATGCAGGACAGACTTAAAA
>JAFELO010000500.1:135643-152025 GCA_017140195.1 Eumaeus atala
TTCTACATTCCTCTACATAATTTTTTTTATATCATAGATACTAATGCTGTAAAGTATATGGAAGTAGACGCTAATACTACTGAACATTTTATCGCAGCAACATTGCGCGTAAATTTTATTACGTACACATGTACAACGTGCATTTTCTCGTTCCATGTAACCAAGCCACACGCAAGTCTTTTTCTTGTAAACTCTGCTACAATTAATGTAGCAAAATTAGTAAAAGCAACCGGACAAGTACATTTATTTGACATTTTTAACAATTGTGCGTATCGCTGTCTCACTTATTATTACATTTATATTGTGCCAATTTTACATACTTTTTTGTGCGTTTTCAGCCTCTCGGCCATCTCACTATGATTACTCATCATTAAATTAAATTTACATTAATTCCAATTAATTTTAATGTCTATGCTTCTAATTACAAAAATCAAATCTTTACAAGGTATGGTAATTCTTATACGGAGTAGTACCTACACGACGAGAAAAAGATTCTTATATCTAAAAAATAATACATTTTTATTGGAATGTTACTAAATTGATACATGAATAAGTAATTAACACACGAAATTTAAGTCTGCTATTGGATACAAAAAGCGGAAAATAGCATAAATTAATATATTGTGCTGTAAATATATTATACATTGCACATATCCACTGCAGTAAGAATATTAATAGAATGAATAGAATGTGTTATGGGGATTTGATGCGTTTTTTTATAGTATAGGGGGACAAATGAGCAATCGGAGCCTCCCCGGTCAGGAGGAGATACTTCCCCGGTCGAGCCGGCCCAATTCTGATACATAGGAGGATGTCGTGTCATGCACCATGCATGGAACTACCTCCCCCATGCAGCATGGCACTACTTCTTTCTATTAGGAATAGATGTTCCTTCCTTCTTAGTTACTCGCAACTAATATTGTTCGCCTCCCGAAGGGCCTGGTCGCACAACAATATTAAATATTAACCTACACAACATTCCATAGTGTATTTCGGTAACTCAACAATGATGAACGAGAGTTTAGATTTTTATTTTTCATAAAAATGTAAACAATGTATAAATTTCAATAATCAATAATCCCAAAATTAATATCGTATTAATGAGACTAAATTATATTTAATCAGTTACTTCCTACATTATTTTTGTGAGTATTTTTATTATGGCAACAAATAGCTAACATAAATATGATTTAATGGTAATTTATGTAATATCATATTGACAATTTGTGATTTAGTATCACGAAACATTTTTATCATATAGTATTCTAGACATACATACATAAAATAGTACGTAAAATTATTTTAATGCATCTACAAGTAGTCGCCTAGAAGAAAATAGGATAATATACTAATACTTCACTTACTAAATAGTTTACATACCGCCAAATATAGTGAAATAGTCTTTCGACGATAACCACCTCGCCTAGAATAATTAAGGGTCACAAAATCGGTTTTTTTCTTTTCCGGTTTCATCTTTTTTATCATTTTTTTTTTTGTTTTACTTTATGGAGGTATCCATAAGTTAGTTAGACTCGATATTCTAAACAATTATCGATATAACAGATACAATTAAAAAGAATTCAATCAATGTATCAAAAATATACAGTTTATGATGCACTTGTAAAAAAATTTGAAGTCGGTTGTGTATACAATTCCAAAATATTAATACTATTGGTTTATAAATAGTGAAAGTGTGTATAAATGACATACAGTAGATAACGACAATGTTATTTGAAATTATTATTTAAAAGATCATTATTTAAGCTGCATTGTTTAAACTTTATAGTTAAAATAATAAAAATACCACTTCTTAGATAACCTTAAATATTATAAATTCTTAACGATGATACTTATAATTTTGATAATATCAATTGTTAACAAATGAAATCATTTAAATTGAGGGCAAAAATTGATTAAAAAAAATATGAATACTAACTTTAAATTTGCGCCTCAAAATATCGGCACAGGTAAAGCTAAAATATAAAAAATAAAATTTATTTAAGTAAATATTTGGAGTGTAAAAAAATAGATCTTTCGCCTACTTACTAAAACAAACACAAGTACAGCACATAAATACTGGACTAATAACTGATTGACACAAATAACCTTAGACATTCAGCATTTGTACTCCTCTTGGCACAAAATTTTATACAAGGTAGAGATACTATACAAAAGGAAACGCTCGTGAGAGATCTATGGACAGATGAAAATAAAGTTTAGCGGACAATGGTACAAAAAAATCTGGGTATTAGCTCCGACACGACTGGTGTTTACTCCTTAAGAACCGACATAATTCTAATGTGAGAGTAAAAGAGAGAGAACAACGTGGGCGCCATTAAACATTACGTTCGGCGTAACGTTATGCGTCATACAATTTCACTTCTCATATTGTTTTCATTACGCGGACTCGTTTCTTAAGGAAACACCAAAAAAGACATTAAATAAACATTTATATGTTAAAGTTTTGCTTTTAACAACAAATCTGCTGTTTAAAGCAAAACACAATGTAAATATTCTGACCGGTCCGTGTTCAGAGATCATACGCAAAAAAGACGCAAAAAATTCGTCTGCTTCGAATTTGAATAATACAACAGCTGTATCTAGAGTTATTACAATCAAAGTGTTACATTTTACACTAGGAATCTACGTGTAAGAAATATATAATATTTTATTGTAAGTACATTCTCACATTCTTATAAACCTTTTACGTTAATTACGCAAATTAACTTAAGATATACAGTGTGCTTATTATTTGTGGTGGCTGTAATCCTAAATTTCTATGTATACCGTTAATAACCCGCCAGTATTATACACAGCAATACACAATAGTGTGTATATAGCAATATAAATACACAAAAATAGTAACTAACAGCTGCAATGAAAGGCCTGCATCACAACAAACAAAGGACGGGTGAAAACTATTCGTTAAAGCGAGTTTATTTTTCCTACACGTGAACATTTAAGATTATTATTTGTTGTATTCATTAATATCAATGGGACCGCTTACGAGCGAATAAAATCCCACTGATTGGTGGGTTGATTATCGCATATCACCATGAGGATCGGTTCGCTGCGGAACGGACGTTCCACGCCCAAGCACATACCCGCTGCTGTGTTGTATATAGGACTCCCGGCCTGCAAAACAATAAACTTGTTAGAAGCATAAAAGGTCCAGAAGTGAATGTAATTAAAGTTTTTCTTTAATAATTACAAATTTTATTTACAATAGAATCAATCAACAAAAAGCATCGATAAACATCGATATTTTCGATTAACATCATGGACAATGTCACGTATGGATGGATACTTTAAGTGTCGATAATTATAATACAGCGGGTACTATAATTATCGATGATAGAAAAATTGAAGTGGTAAGAAATGTTCCTTTATCTCTATGTTAGTAAGAGTTTTAGAAAAAGGCAGTGCCATGCTGCATTGCGGCGGAGTTGGGCCGGCACGTTCGGGGAGGTACTACTCGCTCATTTGATACAGCCGTAAAGTGACACCTACGGTGTCGCGTTTCGTGCGGTTTGTGAGTAGCTGGTCGCCCATTGGCGGGGAGGTGAAGAGGAGGGCAAAGCATCAGCATAGTAATTATGCTGATGTTCATGGGCGTCGGTAGTCGTAGAAGCACTCCAATTTCTCGTTTGTACCCCTATACTATAAAGAAACTGTACACTCACGGTGCTCTTGTGCTTCCACTCGTGCGAGCCGCCCAGTTCGTGGCACTTGCTGATGATGGGGGCCACGCTGTTGGATGCGTCCAGGCACAGCGTGCGTCCGAGCACCAGCTCGTGGCGGTCCGTCTCAAACCACATCTGTACATTCAAATCCATATTCTTTTATAAATAAACTAGCTGTTCCCGACGCGCGTAGCCCAAGATATCAATGCTCAACTACTATTTCAGAGTAATTATGTACAATCAGTTTCAGTAAGTCGGTTTATGGATTATATCGTTTTACGTGATAACGACACCTGGTCGATCTGTGAACGCGTCGCCCGACGGAGTATAAGAGGCGAATTGTTACGCTCTCTCGCTCTAGGACTCCACAAACTTGATTTGAAACGTTACTATGACGTCACACTTTTTCGTTCATGCAGATATCGCCGTCGAACACCAAACTGCAGGATCTGCGGGCATGTCTGAAGGACCCTTTGGCCACATCCCCGCTACACCCACACTAACAATAATAATCTCTAAATAAGTTCAATTGTTTTGGGCAAGTGTCGTACTCACTCGTAATGAGCCTACGACAAGGCCTAAATTTAGTACCGGCCTGTTGCGGTTTGGTGGTTATCATCTGTCTTTTCATTGACGAACTAGCTCTGGGCGTCATGTATTACCGATACGTCAACATCCAACCAGGAGGGTAACAAACGAGTTTTCAATAATTTAGACCCGCATTAGTACATGTTTTACATCCGCATTAGTACATGTTATACGACAGTCATATGTTACAATTTGAAAAGCAAATTGAGGTACGGTGCGTAATTTCACCTGATTGAGTGTCCTGATGCAGGGGGCCAAAACCAGTCCACTCCCTTTGCTCTTTATGTCTTTATCGCTTTGCATGCACAGTGTAGTGTTCTTCAGGCGCAGTTGGAAAGAATCTGTGTAGTTTCGTTTCCTGTTGAAAATAATTTATATCTTGTTTAGCTTTTCCTTTCTCCAGATAAACACACGCCGAACAGGGAACGAGGGCGTACTCTTGTGTTTTAATGAATATTGTTCGCGTCCATCCCGGACCGGCTACTGCAAGGAGATCGTCTTGTATATATAAATAAATATAAATGAAGATAAATATTTAAAAATATTTATTATATGTATTTCTATAATAAAAATCTTCAATATATAAAATTTATTCTTATATTTATAACAAAAGTATTAAATGTGTTTCATTCTGCTTGGCAGTAGGCACTTATCGTAGTCTTTCGAACTGTTAAGGCTGGACAAGCGCCGCCAATCAGTAGTAGGTCCCAACGAAAAAAAAAAAGTAGTCACTTACCATAGTACTAGGCTAACATGGGTACTAGACTGATGAGCCCACAAATACTATTATTATGCTACTAATATATTAATATTATTAACGCATAAGTTTGTTAGTGTGGATGCATGTTTGTTAAACTTTTATGTAAAATCTTTTTTTTTTTTGTTGACGCGGGGAGACGCATTTACGCGCCTTCACTGGCCCTGAGTGGGGTCCAGTGGTGTGTGGGGCTCGCAGCACATTATATAGTGCCGAATACCCACAAAAACCACCGCGAGTGCCACCAGTGCCGTCTTTGATGAGGTGCCCTGGAACAACAAATCATCAGGGCACCTCGACAGCAAGTCAGCCCCCGAAGAGACCGACGCCACCTCCACAGATGGGGTTGTCCCGCACCACAGGACAACCCCATCGACTTTGGGACAGTGCAATGGGGTGAGGTTCCCATCCTCGCCCCTTGCCCCGTGTGCAAAAGCGCCGCCACTTTTTCTCTTTTGTCCCCTCTTCTTATAAGAGGTACAAAGAGCCGCCACCTCCTCGGTTCAATTGGCTTCGCCCAAGGTGTCTCGGATAACCCCAGGCTACTGAGCCCCACCGCCACGACAAGGCTTGAACCATGGTGGGGATTCATGTAAAATCTGCTGAACAGATTTTAATAAAACTTTACAATGACATAACTTATACATCAGAATAACACATAGGCTTTAGAAATGATAACTTATACACGTGGTGTTGTCTGTAGTTGACGCGGACTAAATGGTGGTTAGTAGCTAGTTATTAATAATAATAATCTCGTCGTGAGGACTATTAACTGGGTGATCGACATAGCTCAGAGAATCTGCAAGCTGAAGTGGCATTGGGCCTCGTAGAACCGATAACCCTTGAGGAAGGGAGCTTCTCGAGTCGCGGCCCCGCATGATGGACTGACGACTTGGTCAAGGTGGTGGTGAGCCGCTGTATGTAAGTGGCTCTTGACCGTGACCTGTGGCAGTTGACGTAGTCCGCCCAGCAGTTCACTATTACCTAGAATGCCACGGTTGGAATTTATTCTTCTCTGGATCATTCAAGGCGGCGGCCCTCTTCCGTGCAGCCGTGTTCATGTTCTCCCCCATCTCGGGGTACACGTTGTCCAGGTACCATTTGAACGACTTGCACTTGAGACTGGTGCGCAGCGCCTTGCGCTCCGACACGTCGCCCGTGTCCATGTGAGCGGCGGACGGATTCTGTTCGATCACCTTGTCCTGGACAATTAAGAGTTTCAATTGTAATTTGTTATAAAATGATTTGTTTCCCTGGTATACATTCCTGCAAAGCGTTCTCCTAGCCGCGCCTCTTTGGAGAGCATAACTTTTACAAACATACTAATCTTCAAATCCCATTTCATCCCCTGGATGACTAGTAGCGCGCCGCGACTCTATACATAGGAGTGGAATTTCCAAAAATGCTGGCATTCATTCATTGCCTGAAGGCATAATTTCATTTCAACTTCATGTTCTAACTTTGAAAATGAGGTACTCCCAGATTAAACTGAATACGAAATGTCAACCCCCTATTTCACCCCTTAAGCAGTAGAATATCCATAAACGCTATTATTTGTAATCTGTAACTATAGTATAATCTATAGATATATGATTTCATGATTCTAAGTCAAAAAACTACGGACTGCATGGAACAAACATTCAAACCCTACTTCACTCCCTTAGAGGTAGCAATTCCAAAATTCCTCTCTTAGTAGGTGCCGGCTCGAAAAGAACATTCCTACTACTCACCAGATTTCACAGCCCTAACTTCAGTGGCACACGCTCTAAGGTGATGAATGAATCGTACAGTCAGTAGGGACTTGTATTTTGTCAGCGCAGATGGGCCAACTGTGCGCGATTTCTTCTCGCGCCTCCTAGTCTCGTGGCAATTATGTGCTGCCAAAGACTTGCGATACCGGTTTTGAATCCCGGATCAGACCAAACAAACAGTGTTATTAAGATTTTTCAATCACTAACAACAGTCCGGAGTCAGGAATTTCCCGGATTTTTCTACGGTCGTGTTTGATTTATCGGAATAGGAGAATATGGGAATAGAGAGTGCCCTTGTGACGGCGCATACACTTGTGTACTATAATAGATGGTTCTACTCAATAGAGAGTGTAGTCGAAATTCGGCTAAGACGCGTCGTCTTTGACATGAGGAGCTAAATATAAATGCTTAGTAACATTCGAAATACGGGAGTAATTTAGTGACTTCGTTGACAGCGTGCGAAACTTTCATACTTTCAAACAATTTTATCCTAAATATTAGGCAGCCGATCATGTAACGCAATAAGCTCCAGTTTATAATTAAACGTAACGTGTGGTTAATATGTGTTACGCATATCTCCGTGGTGCATAGCAGCCGTCTCATTTTTTTTTATTTTTTTTTTTGATAATTTACGTCATTGCAATCCTGAGCTGTCGCCACTTTGGTTGGGAAGGGACTCCTACTCGTCCTATTTTTTCTAATTAAATTCCTTGCTGGTCCCAAGGCAGTTTTTAGCATTCCCTCAAAGGGTCACCAGTGGTAGCCGCTGTCGATGCTGCAGACACAGGAGTAACAGCGTTGGGGAAGTATGGTGGGCCACGCCCGATATAATAAATGGGCCCTGGGTGACTCTATGTATTTCTTCGTTTGTCCAATTTTGTAATTCTAATATATATTTTAGTCATTCTTCTACTGCTGATGCAGCCAACACTGCCGAGGACGCATGTATTGCCCACACGA
The DNA here is from genome assembly GCA_017140195.1 of Eumaeus atala. NCBI lineage: Eukaryota > Metazoa > Arthropoda > Insecta > Lepidoptera > Lycaenidae > Eumaeus > Eumaeus atala. The sequence continues at coordinate 143,383 of JAFELO010000500.1, forward strand.
TACCGCATTAAAAGGGATGGAACACTATAGCGCTTCGTGCGGTTTGTGTGTAGCTGATGGCCCATTGGGAAGGATGTCGCGTGGGAGGGTAACTCAATTGCTTTACCCCTAACTGAGCGATTGTTGGGCGTCGGTATTCATCAAATGGCTCCGATTGGTAGCTTGTTCTATGCCACGAAAAAAGTGTACAAGATCAGCAAGCCGTCTCCAACGGTGTCTCACCACATATTCGTCCATCCATACGCGTGCCATTCTCATGGAGTTGTACAGCATGTAGTCCTGCTTGTCCCCGTAGCCGTAAGGCCGCCGCTTACGGAACACGTGGCCCACGCGACTGCAAGGTATCAGCTCCAGGATACCGCCGCACATCCAGATCTACAAACATTTCACAATTAAATTAGTAAATATAAAAGTACTCATGCACGCTTGACTTGGGAAGTAAGCTGGCGAATGCGTGACGTTTCGGAAATAGAACCCAACGGAAGTTGAGAGGGAGATATAAATTTGCGAATAAAAAAATATACAGAGGCAAGAATGAGAGCTGAGCTACATTTGAAATGTGGGCTGCATTTTGAGAAAGTCGATCTCATACAGAGAGACAGCTTTTAGCGGAACTATTTCTACCTATACTAAAAAGCTACCCAGGTTCACTCGTAAGTCATAGGTTAAACTCCTTAAAGCGGTTCAGTCTGTATGCTACCTTCTTACGAAAAACAAGAGAAAATAATTAAATATTATATTTTTGACATAGTCTGACAAAAAACAGTACAAATTTTTATTTCTTACCCTGAATGAAATCTCCAAATTTTCACCACCCCAAACATTCATGCCAGCGTCATATTTTCCAATGAAATTGAAATATTCCCGGTATATCGCGAAAAGACCGCCCGCCATTGTAGGAGACCGGATGGGTTTAACGAAGTCTTCGTCTTCTGTAATTTTATATGGTTTACATACAGCTGTCCACGAACAACCGGATAAAATGTCCTGCTCTATAGAATCCCCTGTCAGTTAAAATTTAATAAAAATTGGTCCAGACGTTCCAGAAATAGTCAAAATGACATACTGCTGTCTGCAAATTTCGAAATCACTGACAGAGAGGCTTTGTCTGCCAATTTTATTTCTATGTATAGGTGTCAAAATATCCATATTAATGCTATAAATGTAACTAGAGATACTTGGGGTAGGTATTATGAGGAACATAGGCTTTCTTTTCCTCCCACCCAAATAACCGCGGACGAAGTTGCAAGTAAAAGCTGTTAAAATCATTGTCTTTCATAGGATAGGGGGCAAAAGAGAAATCGGAACCTTTTTACGACTATTACAACAATTACTATACCCATGCGTTACCCTCCTTTCAGCCCTCCCCCCAATGGGCCACGGGCTACTCACAAACCGCAAGAAACGCGACACCGAAGGTGTCAATTTACGGTGGTATTAAGTGAGCGGGAGGTACCTCCTCGCTCGTGCTGGCCTAATTCCGTTGCATAGGAGGATATAGTAGCATGCACTATGCATGGCACCACCTCCTCCTATGCAGCATGGCCTTACCTCTTCACATTTTCATCACACCGTATTTAATGTCACAACAGTCAGCTAAGTCGTAAGGTCATTTATTGTCTAAGAGCAGCTATCGGATACATTTGGCAAGTGCTACGCTGATACGTTGCCCTCCATAACCCAAGGCAGGGAGACATGCGGGCTCTCACAAGATGCAAGAGACGCGGAAGCATATCCAAATCTACAAAAAAATCAAGTACACATAACAGCGGAAGTGGGCTGCCACGACCGGGGCACTCTCGCTTACCTCCTATGCTATAAAAAAAACATACTTCATATGCTACTCAGTAAAGGACTCCAAAATCATAAAAAATAATGTTATTAGAAGACATTAATAGTCAAAAAGGATAATATACTAGTCGCTAACATGTACAAAGTATAGGCATAAAAGAATAGAACGACCACCATGCAGCTGAATGCAGGCAGCTGTCTTAGCCTTCATGAAACGAGGTCTATGTTCAGGAGCAGAACAACACAGGCTGACGTTGACATGAAATGTACATGCTAATGCATGGCACTCTCCCTTGGAGCAGCACAAGCACTACAGAGAAGGATGGCATTTGATTGTGATAAGAGGGCTACCATCTCTCCTGCTTTTAGATATACAAATGGTTGCCCGTGACTCTGTCCTCGTAGACTACAGACCAAGCATTCTGAGAACTTAGTATTTCTATTACCTTTATGTACTGCTATTCTGTACAAAAGCTACAACAGTGCAAATTTTTATTAAAATCTGTTTGATGTAGTGCATGATTGAATAAATTAAATCCATGCATCCACTACCCAAACTTTCACATTAATAATGTATGTAAGATACATATTTATCATCACACATACATATTAAAATCTTGTTATCATAACACAAGCCCGAGAATAATAAAGGGATCAACTCAAGCTTGACCTCGAGTCCATTAAAGTACATATTAAATAGCAATTAATTTTAAATGTTTATAATGCTTGACACCAATTTATAATAACAATCAGTTTGAAAACAACAAATTTGCAATCAAAATGAGGAATTCTCTTCCACATTTTGATTGCAAATTTGTTGGTTAATTAATCAATAAAAAATATACATGTTAATAATGCAGTGCACTTTTGATAACCCATGTTTTATTAATTACTATCAATAATGTTAAATCCTCATCCTTTTTAATAGTTTTTTTTTTATTTCTGAAACGTTATAACCTGGGCTTCTTCAAGAAAAGAGCCCTACTTCTATCTCAAAGGCTGGCAACAGGAACCTTCGGTACTGTGGGTGTCTATGGGCGACGGTAGTTACATACCACATCCTCTTTCTCACCTTACATTCAAATAAATAAAAATAAATATTGTAATAAAAATAAATTAATACCTTTTAAAGTTTGTTTAGGCAGACTGTCCCATTTAAAATGAAGACCCCAGTTAAACCCGCCTCGTACCAGAGGGCTCGACGTATATTCAAATGTGTCTGCATTAATTACATCTATAACTGGGACCACAGCACGAGGAGAGTAGCGGACATTCACACCATCTACTCCTTCAGACAGTCTTGTAAGCAATGGTGGAAGCCAGTCTACATTTACTTCAATGTGGGAGTCTAAAAATACCAGAACCTAGAAAAATTAAAGCATTTACCAACACTAAACAATTAAAATGTTGTATACAACTTAACAACAGGTGTTTCATGGAGGGATAAAAGACGAAGAAACTATTACATAACCTGATTATTGATGCATTTCCGAATGCATTCCTGGAAGGAAAATACTACATAACATATTTAATGTCTGAAGTATTAGGGAAAACTGACCAGAAACATCTTGTCATTGTAATTGTTAACCACACTGGGTTGCCATGATATATTTGTATTGGTGTCGAATAGATATCCTAACAGTGATAGTGCTGGAGCCAAGTTCTTCCAACCAAACAGAGCTCTTATTGCTAAGCTTGCACTATAAAGAATTCTATAATTGTTGCCAATATCTGGTGGTTTTTTAAAGCATAGATTACAATAACAAGGAGAATTCAGAACCAATGGGAAGTCAAAATAGTTTTTGACAACCAGCCGGTTCAGTGGTTCACTTGGATAAGCGGAGCATGTTGCGCCAGCAGTCGCGGGTCCGAATTCCAGTAAATTCAATAATAAGTCTTAAACATATTACAACTTATTCTTAAATTTATATAATATATATATACTACTAATGATGTGATGCCGTTCAAACTCTTTTTTTATATGCTCTAATCGCGAGAACTACAGATCCAGATTGAAATTTGTTTTTTTTTTATGTCGAATAAGTTCAATTATCAAGGAAGGCTATATATGATGTTACGACTAATAGGATCGTAGTTACGGGGATGCTGCTGTTTAACAGCACGGAGATATATTTAATAGCACTTGTATGTATAACAATAACTGCAACACAATTCCTCACTACTTTGTACTCAACACGGAGTCATGCTGACGTACTGTGTAAAGTCCACAGTACTATTTATATAAAAAAAAAATACCTTGTAAACATTAAAAGTCAACACTCACATCACCCATACTGTTATCGGCACCATATAGTCTGGCACGAATAAGCCCTTCCCTTTTACTAGTTTTCAACAATTTCACAGTCGGGCCACTTTTTGCAAACTCTGTAGTAGTAGTATGACGCGTCTTTTTCGCTTTATCTTTTCCAGCATCATCATTTATATAATCAACAATATTATCATCTATGCTATTGGCATCTAGCATTTCCCCTTCTTTTCGCATTTTGTTGTTTAATTCCTTCACTGAATCCTGTACATGATCATGTAACCCTTCAATATCACTGTAGTCATCCACCAATATGATTTCTTTAAGATGTTTCATGTCAGTTCGGTCCAAAATGGTGTGAACCGACCTCATAAGAGTCTCATAGTGTTCATTATAAAAGCAAATGATGATAGAGGCTTTTGGAAGTTTTGCAGGATAATCTTGTGAACGGCACCTGATAATCAAAGTTAAAGGATTGTATGATTATATTGTATTATTATGATTACTCTTACAGATATGTAAATAGTATTTTTAGAGTACCGTATTTGGATATATTAAGCTAAAGATTAAGTATAAATGTAGCCAACATTTTTGTTTAGCACTTAAAAATGGATGACCTTGATAAAAAAATGCATGCTTCCGGAATGTCTCCCAACCCAACTGAATCCTTCCATCGGCTTCCTTCTCGAAGTTATGTCTACCTAATTGCAATAGTTGCCCGAGGTAGACGTATTCGCCTATGTCTTCGAGAATGGCACCATCAACATTGACCGGCTTAGAGGTGTTCATTGAACACGATCTTTGTATTGTCCAAGTTCATCCTAGGGCCAATACGTCGGGAGGATTCATTTAGGCTGTACATTTCCTGCAAGCTCTCCAACGATTCGGCCAACACAGCAATATCGTCGGCGAAACGAAGATGTGAGAAATAACCGCTGTTAATATTTATTAATTTTTAAGAGTTTCGGGGAAAGGACATTCCCTGTTGCACTCTTCGATGCATTTAGATTGGCTTTGTTTGACCTCCCGGAATCAGAACCAACACAAAAGCAGCGTCATATAATGCTCTCAGTATTTCGACTAATCGCCAATCAACCTGACATCGCTGTAGAGCTTCCAGAACAGCCTAGATTTCGACAGAGTCAAAAGATTTTTGATAGTCCACATATGCAAGGCACAGCTGCTGATTGCACTCATGTGTCTTTCAACAACTTGGTTTATGGTGAAAATGAATATTATTAATGACAATTAATTCATAGATGTGATTTGAAAATCCAAAAACAAAAAAAACAGATTGTTTGAAATGAACAAAACAATATGCGAACAAATGTGGACAATCAAGAACACAATAGGCTTTAAACAATGGAATATGAATCAAAAAGCAAGACATTTTTTTAAACAAAATTCAAGCAACAGCATAACTGAAAATAATATGAAAGACAATAGATTTAATTAGATTAGTTACTGCCACTATTAGAAAATTAGAAAATGCTGTTAAAATTTTAATAGCATTTTCTAATTTTCTAATATTGGGATAACTTGTTGTTGTAACCTGATAGAGCATTTAACATGTGTTAAAATAACATTTACTTACAATTTATTTCTTGTATCTGGTATACCCCTATGAGTACCAATTCGTTGAGAAATAAGGGTGTTAAATGCATGTAAATTATACCCCTCATCTCTTATCTTCACATCTACTTCATTTCGTATAATACCAAATTGATTGGCTAAAAACATTATAAATTAAGTAAGAAACACCATACTTTATAACTAAAGATGACCAGTAAAATAAGATTACCAATGGATTTATCTGGATTTGCAGCTAGTTTTTTGGCAAATTGTTTAGCAAACTTCTCCTTAAGCATTATTTTTCTTCGATACTCAGATTGACTTTTACGATATTTCCACAGTTTACCAATGTCTTTATCATTTTGTTCCTCAGGGTTGTCATATAGTAGGTTCTTGCCTTGCAACAGAGCAATAGATTTGACATTGTTTTTTATTCTGTTTTTCTCTTCCGTGTTAACTAAACGATATTGAGTTTTGTGTTCAGTAGTGTTAAATATGGTGCTACCTAAAAATAGCTTTAATTCGTAAACAGTACAGACTGTTTTGAGCCAAAGAAAATACAATAGGTTTAATATTGCGACCTTCTCGGTAAAAAAAAATTATATTTAGCATAAATAGTTATGCCTTTCCCTAAAGCTTTTTACAGGATCTCAAGATTATCTCACTATTTTTTGCAACATATGCCTATAACTTTTGTTTAAATGTAATGCACTTACCGCTTAAACTCGGCAAAAAATATAAATATAAAGCAAAGCTCCATGTCGCTGAAGCAAACAATATACCCCAGAAAAAAGAATTGTTTATTCTTCCCATTTTAACACCTGATATTTTCCATTTAGTATTAAGTGAATAAACCGGTTTCTTCACAAACAAGAACTAGTGAACATAGTACAAGACTTCCAAGTTTCACCACAGTAAATGTATTCTGATTTGTGATTTCTGATTTGTGATTTGTGACCAGTGAAGATTACAATTTGAACGTCACTAGGTGTCAAATGTAGACAGCAGACGTCAAACTGAAACGAATGAAAAGACATAGAGATAATAAAGAGTGAACTTCGTGAAAAAAGATGAAAATTCACTGTGTGAAGTAAAGGTGAAACACCAAAAAGAAACGGAACAAAAAGTTAAAACATATTATGTAGAATTAAGTGCGTTGGTAAAGAGTAACTCCAGAAGTGAGGTAAGTTCAGTAAATTTAAAATTCTTCTAAATATTTAAAGTCACCCGTTACCTACCTACTTAATATAACGAACTTCCATTCAGTTGTGTCCTAGAGTTAATATACCTTTTCTTTTTCTTCATCGGCACTGGGTGATGTCAAGTGGTGTGTGGGGCTCGCGGCACATTACAGTGCTGAATAATCACAAATCACCATCCTTCTTTGGTGAGGTGCCCCGGAACGACAAATCAACAGGGCACCTCGACGGCTAGTCAGTCGACCAGTCCCCAAAGAGACCGACCCTACCTCCACAGATGGGGGTTACCCCGCGCCACAGGATAACCCCACCGACTTTAGGACAGTGCAATGGGGTGAGATTTCAATCCTTACCCCTTGCCCCGTGCGCAAAGGCGCCACCACCTCTTTTTTTCCTCTTCTTATAAGAGGGGTATAAAGAGCCGTCACCTCCTCGGTTCAACGCCACGCCACGACAAAGGTTGGACCATTGTTGGGAGAGATAATATACTTAGTGTTGCCATAAACATTGTTACAAAAAAAATTTACTGCAAATAACATTTATTACTTTTCGAGTGTGTAGCTGTAATACACAAATATAAAACATAAAAAATATAAAAAGCTAATTCAAAGTGATATCCATTGCCTGCAATACAGTACCTAAAAGGTTAAGGCCAATTATCAATAGAAGCATGCACTCTTTCTATGGGGAAAATCATTACTGCCAATCGTATAGATCGTTTTAGGGACTCCAAATTATCATGGCGTTTAAGAGTAAGCTGCACGCTCTAAAAGTGACCATCAATCAAAATCCACGCGATTAAGATCGGGACTATACGACGGCCAGTCGTCAGAATCCGATACGTTCGCTACCAACCAAGATTGCGTGGTCCGAACTTTCTGACCCAGGGCAGAGTCTTGCTGGAAGGACCATACTACTTTCTTAATTCACAAAAATATGACTCGGCCACTCACTCATAGAAAACACCCCACCAGACCATCACTGAAGTCGGACAGTGCCCACGTTGCACTCTGTCGACTAATTAGGAAGCTTTCTTAGAGATTAGACCACGAATACGGTCATTTTGTTTTTTAACATGTTGTTCAATTGTTAAAAAACGTGTCATCCACTAACAATTTTTTCCTGTGACCGCCTTTTGCGTACTGCTTCAGTAGGTGTTTCGATTTTACTGCCCTATTCTTCGTTAATTTATCAATTAAGAAATGACCAGTCTTTTATTCAGTCTCTTATAGGTTTCAAATCCTAAGTCAGCCTTCAAAATAGGCGACATGGTTCTAGGTACTATCTTCATATCCTACACATGGATTTATAAATATTGTACATATTTCACAGGTTCACGATTTCAGACTCATCTATCATTAAAAAATGTATTTGATAGTACACAATTGTAGATATAAAAAAACATTTTATTTTTGCGAAGTGTTGAATTTGCAAAAATGTGCGAAGCAATATCTTTTTGATACCAACTTTGACAATAGCTTACTATTAGAACAAAACACGGAATGAACTGGATATACGACACTCATATCGGGATGCATCTCTCATGGGAGAGGGTTGGTCCCTCTTACGACCCCTAACCTAGTCTCGTGGTCAGACGAGCACACACAGCAATCCGATGAAGCTGTAATGGGAAGCCCATCTTCGCTTCCACAACATAATGTCTGGTCCGGAAAAAAACTGGATATATCTTTACGGCACTGGGTTATAGTTTAAGTTAAGTGTTTGATTAGGTACGTTCTTAAGGTCTTATTATAATTGAAGTTGTTTGAACGTATATTGTGGGGGAGAATACGTGGAAAGCATATTAAGCAAGAA
>JAFELO010000500.1:152082-177797 GCA_017140195.1 Eumaeus atala
CTGCAATACAGTCCCGTACTCCATAGGGAAATTCTTCAATGTCATGTTCATATGGGTTATTTTATCATCATGAGAAAATTTAAAGTATTAAAATTTGGAATAAAATGTATGAGTGAAATAACCCGTAGCTTTCGAGAGGCATATCCTACAAAAATAGATAGCAGCTTTCGAAATGAAATGGAAAAAATATTGTAAATGAAATGGAATCAAAATGAAGTGAAAATGTTTTTATTCAAAATAATGTTATAAAAATTTGTTTTTGAACGTCAGCAAAAAATCGACCACCTATTCAACATTAACCCTGTCCTGAGAAGAACCGACGAAACAAACTCAGCGTGTCTGTCATCAATTATATCAATTAACTCAATGCCGATAAATATGATCCAATTATAAAAAAAATATATAACTACTGACGAGAGTGGATTATTTTATGCTTTAATGTAATTACAGGCGTTGCGCACTATAGGTAGGTGGCGTACAGGGGAATCGCTCTTGACCCCCAATCCAACAAGTTTACGGAATTGATAGTGTTATAATAATTATAATTAATGTTAATATTAAAAAAATAAGAATTAATGAGATTTACTCCTTTTGGAAGTCGGTAAATACATGTAATATTTTAAAACTAAATATAAAAAAGCATCGAAATGAGCAAAATTACTAATTTAAAAAATACAGTAATAAAAATCGTCCCCACTAATAAGAACAGAACAATATGTTTTATTTTACTAAAATAAAAGAGACAATTAATGCATTGTTCCTTTATGGAAAATGCGGGCTCTAAAATTTGCTGTATTTACTCCGTTGAGTATGATTTCACATGTTTAGTTATAAAGACTGCAATTATAAATATAAAAATATTGTTACTTACCGAAAAGACGAAAAAAGGCCTTTTTCCTTCTTGATGTAAAATTTTGCCAATCTACCATAACATTTCGTCATTTTTCGCGTGCGTACTATTATGTGAACAAAAGGAGACTAAATATACAAATAGAAGTGCAAATCTGTCTTTTGATTTGCATGTCAATTTTCCTACAGAAAAGAAATCTTAATACCAAAGATCGGGTTTGTATGTTTTTTCTTTACTTTCAGCATCCCAGAACGTGCCCAGCAAAAGTACAATATTTTTAAGGTTTTTGGCGAATCTCGACACCCATAGTCATTCTAAATAGGAAAAATATGAAAGACATTTAGCAAGAGGTAGTGCCATACTGCATGGAAGGAGATAGTACCATGCATGGGGCATGACACTACATACACTACTACCTATGCATCGGGATTGGACTGGCACGACCGGGGATGTACCTCTCAAAAATTTCATTTTCAGTGTCGGGTTTCGCGCGGTTTGTAAGTAGCATGGTAATTATGTGGATGATCATGGGCGTCGGTAGTCATAAAAGGCCGCCTATTGCTCGTTTGCCCCCTATTCTATTAAAAATATATATGCGTATTGTTGTAACCCACTGGAAGCTGGCAAAGCATACGAAACGCAACAACATAGCTAGTACGTCGGTATCGTATGAGCGAATAGGCCTCGGTCGTGCTGGCCCAATTCGACTGCAACTTAACACAAATACTTCTAACAGTTTATAGTTAGAAGTAGTGACAAGTTCAGGGGATCAAACATGCAATAAAAATGTTATTTTAACTTAAGATGTTTACTATTGTAGACAAAAAACAATTTTAAGACTAGCCTACTAGTAGGAGACTATCTGAAAGAAATCTATACGTAGGAATTTCTAAATTTGTTGGAGCGGGCCCTCTTCGTATACGGCCCACGTTATCAAAATGGCTGCCATGACATGGACAGTAGAATCCACCGGACCAATCTCCTGAGTTCGGAATAGGCACACAGCCAAGGTGAGTGCATATGCCTATCACTACAAGCCATTCAGGTTTCTTGGTCCTCTGCTCCGGAGTTTGAGGATCTCGTAAGCTAGACAAAGGAGTTTTATCTTCCAACGCAATGTCGGCAATTGTTCTATGTTTTACAAAGAGCGGTTTTCCTCTCCATTTGAATATACCACAATTACCAGAATCAATGTTTGATATATCCACTTCTATGGACGCTAGGGCCATGACATCAGCCGGTGGGCCCATGAAAGTCATATAGTGATACAATTCCTCCTTAGTACCATACATTCCACAAAGCATGCCGAAGAAACCTACTACATATGTGAGTCCAATTTTCTCGTCGCCTTGCATCCAAGTGGTTCGTGTAACGTCTTTGTATTGTTTCTTTCTATAGTCATCAAAACTCGGTAGTTTCATGTCGCGATGAAGACGTGGCTGCTGACCGTTTTGGTATCTCACTTGGTTCCATGATATAGAGGACTGCGGCCTACTTACACACAAACATCCTTTTGTAAGGTTCGTTTCCTTATTATTGTTTTTGGCTTTAAATTTAAAAGCAGTGGACCATTTTAAAACATCTCGTCCGTAAGGCTCTACAAGGCAATTAACACGCCCGGATATTAATACACTTTTTGCACACAAGTAATTCATTTTATATTCATTTTAATTGTCAACTCGACAATGTTTAACAAAATAACGTGCTACCATGGAAATGTACAGATTGCTTACAACAGAAACGTGACAGTGACGTCTCGTTCTAAATACAAATAAATTTAGAAATCATGTGAAACGTAAGTGACTACTACAATTAAAGCACCTTTACAGATCCATTTTATGGATGGCCGATACATATTTACATACAACTAAATTGAGTGTTAACGCGCATGCAACAGACTTTCGAGCATTGACATATTTGAAAATATGTGCTGTCAAATGGTTAGTAGTCGTGCGCGTTATGGGATATTTTTGTTCTTGGGAAAGATGGTAGCGTCGATGTTTGTTTAAATGGCGCCAATAGCGGTATAAGTTTGCGGTAGCTGAGTGGGCTATTAATCATGCTATGTTGGATGTTTATATGTTTTCTTGTGCGATAGAATTCGCAACGAAGTCATAAGGCAGAGAACGAAAGTTTCCGATATCACGCGAAGAATAAGGATGGTCACACACTCCGAAGGTCAGATTGCAGATAGGCCACTAAGTTCGGGAGTAGAGGCCGCATTTAGGAAAACGAAGTGTTTGTCGACCGTACACCAGGTGGGAAGACGATCTCCGTGCAGTAGCTGGTCCGGGATGGCTGCGAGTAGCAGGAGATCGGTTGACTTGGCGTTTTTCAATAAACGCCAGTCCAAACATATGTCCAGCAGTAAACCGATAGGGGCTAATAATGATGAAATGATTATGACTTGGACCATTATAACGCGAACGCAAATTGTAATGTATGTGTTGGACCTAGAAGTCAAAAAGCTAAGGTTATATTAACACTTAGTATTCACCTCCTGCCCGTGCCCGGTGTTTCAGAGGTCGTTGGTAATAAAGAGATAAATGCTTTCAGATTACTCCGCAGTTAAACAGGGGAATAGATGGAGTAATTTTTTTTTTATGTAGGGAGACCAACGTGCAGTTGGTAGAATTCTGATGGCTACCAACTCCCATAAACACTAGCACAATTCCTATGCAGATGCGTGTCTGACTCTGTTCTGCTTTCCTCAACATCTCCAATGGGCCACCGGCTACTTACAGACCGCATAAGACACGACACCGAAGTTGTCACTTTACTTGTGGTGGTATCGTGTGAGCGAGAGGTACCCCCGCCGGGTCACGCCGGACCAATTCCGCTGAAACTCTCTCGAAAAAAAAACTCTTCTAAAGCTTGAAATTTGGTGTATTTTATGAAACGCTACAAAATTATGTACCTAGTGTGATTTAAAAAAGGCAGCCAAAACCTAAAACGCGGACCTCAAAGTTTATAAAGTCAGCAAATGTGGCTCAATCTGTCTCTCTTTTTTCATTGACTTCTCTCTGCGCAACGCGCATGCGAAATCAGATAGACAAAGATAGCAATGTTTTCATATGTTCCATCTTTATAAACAAAACCGTCTCTACCTATACCATCTTTACGATGACAATTACCGAAGGAGGTTTACTGTATTTATTAAGGAAACAGTTCGGCCACTGGCGATGCCGGAGCGGATCGCTTGTCATGCTACGTTAATTAATCATAAGAAATATAATACTTATTGGCAAAGAAAAAATATTTTAAGTTCTTTTATAGTATACACTTTAAAAGCATTGATTTTATGAGGGTCGAATTATTAGTCGTCTTTTGGTGACGTTGAAGACAATGAATTGTATGCATGAAGCATGTGTTGGCTGCCTTCACTCCATCCCCACAGAATGTGCCACCAGTAATCACATACCGTTCGTAACCCAGCATTACACCTGTGCCTTTACGGCGGTATCATGTGAGCGTGAGGTGCCTCCAGATAGATCCAGCCCAATTCGGATGCAATGCAGCAATGGCGCTATCTTCCACTCAAAAATTTGAATAAAATAAATTATAAAATAATAAACATATTCAACATTTTGCAACGTTTTAACATATTGTAGACCCTTGCATACCTCGGTCGCCGATGCCAAGGCTGTGTGATGTAACCGGTGAAAGTTGAGGCCTGGCCACAAGCGCAGCAGTCGCGTCTCAGCCAGAAAGGGACCGCACGTCTGCAGCCCAACATGTGAGTCTGACATAACAGTCAAACGTTCTAATATTACGTGTGTCACAAACAAAAAGTTCTTGAAAATGTTGTCTCTTTTACTTGATGTTAGAACTTTTAGAACTTGTGACTTGTTAAATTTTTTATCATTGTTGGTAGTGGTGTTTGTTTTCATTGTTTCACATGTATCACTGAATCAGAACGTTATTTAGCAGTTTAAATAAAAAGATGTTTGTATGGCAAATCAAGTTTGACCAGGAGGAAAATATATTTCTCTTGTAATCTTAATGTATGTTTTTATATAAATACCAGATAACATATTTGCTATACTTATTATAAAACACAGTCCCTAAAAGCTGTCTGTCTGTATGTGATCGGTTTTATCAAAATGTACTAAACGATTTTTATATGGTTTTTACCAAGGATTCCCGATTAAGGTTTTAGTGTAGAATTTGTTAACGAAGCATTTCTACTCCAGTCATTCATAGGCGAAGTCGAGGCGGATCGCTTGTTTATTTATAATTTTTCATCTAACTTAAATAATTATCAAGTGCCGATGAAATTGTTAGTAGCAGCAACTCTCCAACGATTAGTAAAAAAAAGTGGAAATGATTAGACATGTGATAAAATATTATTCCTATCACTGTTTAGCTAACTACTATAAGAGGTGCCCGCTGTTTTACCTGCGCAAAATCACCCATATGTCAATTATATTTGTACACACGAAAAAAGTATATTTATTACAATATAGCTAGCTATATATAGGGGTTACCTTATGTTATATGACAAATTATATCCAAATCCGTCTACTAGTTTTCGCGTAACAAACAAAAATATACCAAATATATTCACTAAACTTCGTGTCGACAATTATCAGTTATACCTGTATAGTAGAATAACTGCAGCCACTTGTGAGAGGAAGAAGGTAGGGAAGAAATAATCTATACACATATTATAAAAGGGAAGTTTCGGCGTATAATTAGTTAGTAGCAATTCTGCCAGTATTACTCACGAGCGAAGCCGTGGCGGATTTCTCTTAACATTCCAAATATAATTAGATTACTTAAGACAAAATTAGGATGTAATAAATTCTTAATAGTTCTTAATTACAATTGGGCAATAAGTGGTGTACAGCAGTAACTTGTGATATATGTACCTTTATTGGTGACGCGGGGAAACGCATTTACGCGTCATCACTGGCCCGATGAGGTCTAGTGGTGTGTGGGGTCCGCGGCACATTACAGTGCCAAATACCCACTAAAACCACCATGAGATGCCCCGGAAATCCAAGTCATCAGGGCAACTAGACAGTTGCCTAAGGGGCCGACAACGCCAAATTTGTGACAGTGCAATGGGAGTGAGGTTCTCGTCCTTGCCCATGCCTCGAACGTAAAAGCGCCTCCCTTATAAAAATGAATAAAGAGAGCAGCCCTCTCGGTTCAATGGAATTCGCACAAGATATCTGTGGGTTCACCCCATGCTACTGATCACCACCGCCACCACAAGGGTTTAACTATTATCTATGATAGCACTCCATGCATGTAACTGAGAGTTTTTTGTGGCATTCTCTTCTACAGTGGTGAAATTGAGTGTCGACTCATATCCCCTATTTTTTAAACCTTCAAGGGGAAATGAACGAAATCAAACTGGTAGTTCAACAAATGTGGATTGTTGTTACTCTTCGGAGGCGAAACCGACTCGCTCTTAGCCCGTCTTTTTTTAATATAAGTAGGGAAAGGGGCTTAACACTGATGTTATACAGGATACTGTTACAATACAAATGTTTTTCCGTGTCTTTATTCTGTTGTTTGCGCCAAAATTTGTATAAAAAAACAACAAACAGTCTAAAAAAGCACTAAAAAAGTGCAGTTAAGAGACGAAAAAATAATCTTTCTGGGTGTATTTTATTTAAGTTATTGATGGTAGTTTTCTTTTCTTTAACAGATAATTAAAGACGAATTTATTATTGGGTATCTTTTCAGTCATATTTTTTATTAAAGTGTAGTGGGGTTCACATACAACAAACGAATTTTATTGTCTTTAATAGATACGGAACACATCCTGCGCGGGTTCGACTCGCACTTGACCGGTCCCGTATGTTGAAACAAAATCATTATTTCCAACACATCTTTTTTGTAGATTTAGATTACAAATAAATGTATCCCTTATTTGGAAACACCTTTATTGTTATAGTTAACATATCACATTTGATTCACACAATTTTGGGCCACGACCATAAAATATAACCACAGCATAAGAAATAAACCCGCACCTGTACCAGATAAAACAATCATCGTCGTCGAAATGTGCTTCACAACACATGTTTCTGGTAGAAAGAAACAAGATACTGGAGCAAGAATTATTAAGGTGATCATAAGCATACACATGAATAAAAGCACCCACACACCTATCGCTATGAGAGCTTTGTTTGACGCATTGGAACCTAAAAACATGAGACCGCAAGCAACTGTTAAACATAATGAGGTCAGGCCGATAGTCGTCAACACCGCTTTCTTTACATTGATATCAACTTTCAGTTCATTTTGTCCAGTGAGATAGTTCGTTAGTCTTCGCTCCACTAAACCGTAAAGAATTATTCCTGCCAAGCAGCTACCCCCTTTTGCCAAGCCAATTATTGAAATCAAATATGTTCCGTATCTTGGAGGAAACATTCCGAAACACAATCGCACTGTAGGTACTTCCATATTGCCCTAAGCCTGCCAATTTTGTAGTCAAAGATATTCCCTTTTATTAATTATCTACATCAGAACAATGTTTTCTTAGGTACGCTTCACTTTAGATTTTTATTTTAACGTCATGCATATGAAGTGAAGTTTTCTAACTATCCAGTTACTGTTCCCCAAAGGTTATATATTTTTATTATTTTTTCCCACAACTTAGTCTTAGAGTAATGCAAGAAAAATATATAAATATAACAATAAAACATAAAAAAATATACAGGGTGGGGATTATAACACCACAAATATTTAGAACATCAAGAGTATTAGTATGTACATGTATTTTAAAACAATCAGATTAGTATTGACAATAAAACCTAAAAAAAAATATTTTCAAACAAACTAAATTAGAGAAAAATAATTTGATTTTATTGCATCATGTGTATGTATGAGGTCACCGACCAGCCGTGATGCGCCGCTCGTTGCGCCTCGCGCGCCGTCTTCTTTGTTATATATCGAAGTTTTACTCCTAGTATTGTTTATCATTTACAGAATGTCATGTAAGATTTATATTTTCGTCGTCCTCGCTGTCAGCGCGATCGCGGCACCAGTAGACGAAGAGCCTATCAAAATAGATTTACCAGTTTACGATCAGCCAAAGGCAGAGTCAAATTATATTCTCGCCGAACCACTGGAGCCAGAGAAATTTCCGGGCGAAAAATCATCAAATGCCGATTCAATATACGCAAATCTCATAGGAAACAAAATTGACGCATTTGAAAAAAAAGTAAGTACCTTATATGTATGTTGTATGTAAGATTTTAACATATAATTATAAAAGTTTCCCCTACTTCGTATACATTATGATTGCCACGTGGTCTAGTAAGCACATACAACCACGGTTGTGAGGTCCTGGGTCAGTACCGGATAAGACCAAAGTGTTATTGGAATTTTTCAATTTCTAATAACAAGGTAGTTGGCGGCTTTACACGCCCGTGCCTCAGAGAGCATGTCGAGCCGCCGGTCCTGCGCCTGATTTCTCTCCGGTCGTGTCGGATTGCCCGTCCCATCGAAATAGGAGCATGGAGGAATAGGGAGTGAACTTGTGCCTACGGACACACTTGTACACAATATTTCCCTCGCAGTTGGCTAGTCTCAGTAGAGATGGCCGCCGTGGCCGAAATTGGGCTATGACGACATCACACAATATTTCAACTCGATAATACGATTTACCTGTCAGATAACTCTATACAATAAATTTACCAAATGTTTTTCGTTAACTTCTAGCTGGCTGGTCCGTTTACCAGAATTACGAGTCTTGAGCACGCTATTCAGGAGACAGAGGGTTACGGAAGTAAAATTTTAACAGTGAAAGAAAATTTGGGTCACGCTGCAGCTGGGATTCTTCAGGTATGTGTATATCTGTATCTTAAACAAAATATTACATTCTTTATTTTTATTATGTCCAGCGGTAGCTTTTTTAAAGTACGTTAAGAAGACATTTGGTTAGATTTTGCTCAGTGAAATCGCGAGACAAAGTATTATGTTGCATCGGCACCCCCTGTATATATTGGTTCGCTTACTGAAATAATTATTTATTTTTGTTATTTTAGCCTCTAACTGCGGCTACTACCATTTCTGTTTTCAGCCGAAGCCAATAGTAGACACTATCAAAGAAGAAGATAAATATGGAAATACGGGAGACAAATTCTATAAGACAGGAAGAGCTCTCGTTACAGGATCTTCCAAGCTGTCCACATTCTTCAATTCTTTACTAGAGGTATAATAATGTATACGTGAAGTTATTAAGATTAGGTAGATATTATTTAAATCGATTCACATTTTTTTCGGAAGTAAATTTTTGCTGTGGAAGCGAATAGAAGCCCAATACATCTCTATCGGATAGTTATTAGTGCTCGCCGGGCGAGGTTTAGAGGCGCCGGGTTTAGGGTCGAAAAGGACGTAGATGAATTCCGATATGAGATTCTTTACAATAGCTAATTTAACTATTATTATAATGACCAGGATCGCGGGGTCCCGTCTCTGACGTCGAGGGTCCCACTTGTTTCAAAACACGTCCTGCGTTGCACATACAATTTTGCTGCCATCTACACCGAAAGCTCAGAATTTTGTCCTTGTTTTTGCCTTTATAAATGGCACAGAGGAAACTATTATCCAAATAAAACACTAAACTCTATTGTCGGCTATGGACACAAAATAAAAAAAGACTAGTGGTCGCACGGAGATCGACATTCGATCTCACTTATAAAGATCTAGCTGGTGGTCTCGGTGGCTCATTGGAGGGGAGGAGGAAAGGAGTGCAAAACCTCCGCAAGACAATAATGCGGAAATCTATGGGCTGACTATCGAGTCAGTCAAAAGGCACCGAAGATCGATTGGCAAAATGTTTTGAGTAATAGTTTCCGCTACCTTTTATACTATATAACTTCACTGACTCATTGGAACGTTGAAGTTGGTTTCATCACCAGAATCGTCTCTGCATTTTAGTAGATCCAGAACCACTTGGACGGATTTGCCATTCTTAGATAGATAACAAACACAGGTACAGCTGAATTATTTACTGAGTTTTTGTTTTCAGATACCTGGTAAATTTATAAGTCAAATATCACGAATAGCTAGTGAAAAACTAAATAACGTTGGTGCGAAGATAGTGGGTTTGTAATTAAGATTGTTATATATTTAAAATAAACTTAATAAAAATATATTTTATTTTGTTCTTTACTCCATGATCCTTAGCGCTCGATGATGATGGCTTTTATGTAACTAATATGCAAGTAACTTTTTAACGTCTGTAATTAAAGACCTGTCATTTATAAAAAATGCTACATATTTCTTAATGATAATGGCGCATTGGGGAGGCCAACGCATGTGCTTAAGACCCGGGTCACATATTTATTCATGGTTGTCGGTAGTCACCAAAAGGCTCCGACTGCTCTTTCGCTTTCACGTTTTTTTTTTAATTTTACGACAAAGGAGTAAATATAAC
Organism: Eumaeus atala; assembly: GCA_017140195.1. Taxonomy (NCBI): domain Eukaryota; kingdom Metazoa; phylum Arthropoda; class Insecta; order Lepidoptera; family Lycaenidae; genus Eumaeus; species Eumaeus atala. The sequence goes on from JAFELO010000500.1 coordinate 162,333, forward strand.
TTTCTTGTTTACTCACTTCTAAGGTCTTTTACACTACTTAAAATAAAAATAATACATTGGGACTATGATTAATTTTATTTAAAGAAAATCCACCATACTACATCGAAGGATATTAATTACACAATATATATCTTTCTATTTTATACATATTTCTACTTATTATACCGCAGGTATATCGTGCGTGCATTGTAGGTCATTTTGTAGAAATTAACATATGAAATACACAACGAATTTGGCAACAAAATATATTCCATCACAACGGCACGGTTTGAATAGTCTATGTCATGTGATACTAAGTTATAATAAACAGACATTTTTATATACCTTAATTTAACACATGTAATGTAAGGAGGACCTTAACATCTTGGAGCCTGTGGTGCCAAACCACTGTACTCTAATACACGGAAATTTCATACTATTAAGGGGACATTTATACAGCTTTAAGTAGGGTAGAAGCTATAATTATAGTTTCAAGATTAAACATTTACCACATAAGTTAATTATACTGAGATTAGACCAATATATTTTTTATTATTTATGATATTTAGCTATAACTAAATAGCCACGTGTGGCTAAGCCGTGGCTTTGTCTACACAGTGACCTTTTTTCGTTTATAATTCGGAAGCTAGCAGTTCAAATGCACTTTCAAAGAAATTCTTGCATTTGATGCTCAATTTTTATATTTATTTTCTTAATTTCACATTGGTTAGATTGGTTAGATCTCACCACATGGGAATAAAACGATAAAATGTCAAAGTGCCTGGCAAACAAGTGCAAAATACTTGTGTAACATGTTATACGATGAAAACTATAAAAAATATATAAATAATATACCTCGTTTATAGGTGTTGGATTTTGGATCGGTTCTTGGCATCGACAGTGCCAGTTTTAATAATCAAAGTCATTCCGCGTCGCTTTCTTTTCACTGCTTTTTAATAACGATAAATCAATGTTCAGACTTGCTATGCGGTCAATATGGTATTCACATTGTGGAACTTGCAAATCAATGTGTCTCAAGAGATCTTGAAGAAGAGAAAAAAAACAACTCAACAAGAACTCTACCTTATAGGAGATAATAAGGCGTGAAGGTACTTTAAGAGTTTATCTTACTAAAGTCCAGAGGCGCCTTTTTGTTAAGGCTTGAAAACGAAGAACCTTATGAATATGAAAATATTTTTAGGAAAACAACAGAAAAATTGTAACCTTTTAGTAAGAGGTAGTGTCATGCCAATTTGCAGCGAAATTGGGCCGGCACGACCGAGGAGGTACTCCTCGATTCATACCGCGTCGTAGAGCGTTACTTACGGTGTTTTTTGCGGTTTGTGAGTAGCCGGTGGCCCGTTTCGGGGAGGTGAAAAGGAGGGAAACGCATCGACGTAGTATTTATGTTGATGTTCATGGGCGTCGCTAGTCGTGGAAGGGCTCCGATTACTCGTATGTCCCCCTATACTATAAAAAAACTTTAGTTAAGGTTGTGTATAAGTTAACAAGTATGCTGTGTGTGTGTGTCTGTGTGTGTGTTATTGGCAAACTAACAAATAAAACGGGTACTACTGAAATTAAAATTTCTAATTTTCGAATGACACGTGATGTTTCTTTACATACGAATCTTAATGATACGCTGAATATCCCAGTAACACAATTTTACATTGAGTGATGCGAGGGCGAAAGTTTAAGACAGGTCACGGTGTGGACACAGCGTGCGATTACTTTTAACATTACATCATCTATAACATTTATTGTAGTAAAATAATAAGCAGTAATGTACCATAGTGGTAATCAAACTGCGACACGTAATCAATATTATATTATCAAAATATATAGCGATCTCTTATAAGCTGATGATATATCTCTTCTATTAATGTATATATGCGGTATTCATTAAAAATATTTCTCTTTTGTTTCTATTTCTTTGCACTGTCCCCATGAATCGTATTATGTCTGTCTATTGTACTAAATGTGCTCACTGCCTCTGAATTTGTTTATATAACCTAATAAATAATACTTATGATATAAACAACATATCTTACAGAGCAACGGAAAACATTTATTTAAATATCCACATTATACAATAATTTATCCTATGCAGGACATAGTACCTTAGCATATGTATATATTAAAAGATAAATGTCAATAGCATAACTGAATAACTGAAATGGAACATCTAATTAGTGCTCGACCCACTTACATGGGGCTCTCGTTTTAATTCACCATGTATCACAATATATGATAATTTTGATGCAGATGGCGATACATGCAAAAAGACATGCGTCCAATATAAAAACGAAACAAATATATCATGTCTACGTACTATATAATACATTTATAACATATAAATCGATTATAACTGTATAAACTGATAAAGTTATAAAACCAAGGCAAACAAAATCGAAGCTAAACATCGTCAGTTGAATGCATATTCAACGTTGGTTCTTGTAGAGTTTGTTGTGTGTCTTAACGGAGTCTTGGAGTTGTTGTGGCAATTCGGGTAACGCGGGTAGTCGGACATCTTCCACGTCGCTCCTCTTGTAGAACAATATATATGGTGTGCAAGCATTGCCAAGGTTATTGAGACGCTGCTCATCAAACATGGTGACCACGGAATCATCGTACCGGTACCACCCGTCTTCGTCTTTGGCAACAGTGTAGTAATGTCCCGAGTCGATGCAGATGCCGCTGTGGATGACAGCGGCAAAGAGATTGTACGAACCTTTCTTCTGCGACCGAACTGTCGGCAGAACGATGTTGCGATTGCAGGACACCGTGTGCATCAACTTGGCGTTTACTTTATTTTTTACGTCAAACCTACCGAAAAAAATGTATAAATATCACACATGTTCCCACTAGCTCTCCACTACAGACAAGGCCACGCGCAAAGGTTAGCATTTCTATACCTTATGTGTTAATCTGGTACAGTATGTGCAACATTGCCAAATTTCGCCAAAAACAGTTCGGTAGTTTTGGAGTGATCGGGTAAGTAACATCCAAATTATATACTTTCGCATTTATAATTGTGGTGTATGCACGTGCACGCCTGTTGCGAGGCTGCGTGCGCAGTCGCTTACCGACGGCGGACCGGTGCAGACGTCTCGCAAGCGTGCATATGTATTGCATCCGTTGATATATATGTATAACTGTGTTTCATTGAAGAACTACTTCAGAAACACCACAATAATGTGTGCGAGACAAATTGCTAGAAAATAAATTTTCGTACATTTATTGTATACTAGCAGTATTTCGAGGATTCTCCCGCATATTTAACAAAATTGGCAACGATTCATTGTTTCACAGAAATAAAAGAGGTAGTGAGTACTACGTTTCAACGGAATTGAGCCGGCACGTCCGGGAAGGTACCTCCCGCTTACTTTATACCAACGTAAAGCGACATCATCAATGTCGCGCTTCGTGCTGTGTGTGAGTAGTCGGTGGCCCATTGGAGGGGAGCACGAAAGGAGGGAAACGCGTCCGCATAGTAATTATACAGATATGCAGTGTGGTCGCATACATAAATAAAAAAATAAACTATATAACACTTGACAGCCCCACATAATATGTATAATCATTTTTATCAGTTCACTGGACATGGGGCTAGCTCGTAAGGAGGCAACAGGAAAAAAATACTCACTCGAAGTTTTTTAACACCAGCACCAAATGCACGGGACTCCTGTCGATTCGCACGCTTCTGTCCGCGTCGCGGAGGCCGCGGCAGTCGCGGCACTGGTAGCGGTTCTCGCCCGACAGACGCTCCACAGAGCAGTAATACTCCAACAGGCTTTGTATACTGTGGGTCTTGTCCATCAACTTCTCGGGAAAGGACAGCTGCAGCTCGCAGAACACATCGCGAGATATGGAGTAGCTGTGGCACTGCCGACACTCGACACGCGTCAGCAGAGATCCGCCGAACATGTCCTCCACGAAGGTGTTCCGCCGCAATGCGTTGTGCGTGGCAACCCGCATCCGTTTCTTTGGCGGACCACTCTCCATTTCGGTGACTGGCCTCTTGCTTCCTTCTGAGTCAAAGCATACTGACAACAAAAAACATATAATTTATTATCAACACTTTTCTACAAATGTTATAAAGATGTATTTCTTCATATTATCGGGGGACAAAAGAGCAGCCGTTGTCCTCCTCCTATCCTCCTGCCCTCCAGCGGTCCACCAGCTACCCACAAACCGCACAAAACGCTACAAGAAAGTTGTCACTTCACTGTCCGCTGTGTAGCAATGCACTATCATTGTTATTAATATTATGTACAATACAGCATGGCACTATCTTTTACTAAAGTATCTAGTAAAGGTCGTGAAACGAGTAACTAACGACGTCCATAGATATCCGCGCCGTTACTAAGCATATGCGTATATGAGCAGATATCTTTTTGTATTAGAGATAAAAATAAATACGTACCACCAGGGCCGCCACCGGCCGCCTGTTGCACCCAGCGACCAGGAGAATGCACCTTGCATTCTGGTACTACCGTATTGGTACCTTAAACAAACAAAATAAAATGTGTAGCAATTTTCCAATTCTGGCATGGCCCGCCTCTCGTAGCCACCGCTGCTACTGCCGTGTCAGATGGACATTGGCGGTTCGAGGGTAACGCTAAGACAGCTTTATGACCCGCCACGAATTTATTACGAAGAGAATGGAACTATAAGTTCCTTTTGTATACCTATAATAGCTACATTGCAGCATACAGGCGAGTTGGCCTCCTTCCCTCTTCCCCTCCAATGGGCTAACGAAGTTCATAGACCACACAGATGCGACTCGTCAAGTTAGACAACAGCTCAGGCGTTCGACCACAAACATTCCGAACGACACGTTCAGAGTAGGGACTAATTCCAATACGACTCGTGATTTGCCTAGCTCAACTAATACCGCATACCGGTTTCGTATTCCGAGAATAACGCGCGCGAGTTGTTTCACCCGTCCGAGGGTGCCCAGGGAGGGTCTGTGGAGCCAATCGTTCACGTCAGCGCAGAGGTTATTTTAGCTAACGCGCGCGAGCTTCCCCAGACGTCAGATTCGGAGGAATAAGCTCTAGGTCCCTCTGGTCATGAAAATTATAGTTAAATTTGCTGTTACAAACACTCCCATATCGGGATACATCTCAGAGAGGGAGGTCGGTCCCTCTTACGACAAAAATCCTAGTCAGATAGCAATCCGATGAAGCTGATCGCTTCCATGGCGTAAGCTCCAGTCCGGAAAAAAAAAGAAACGAGACAGCATATCTGTCACTTAACATTTGAGCGAGAGGTGCCTCCCGGCTCGGGCCAGCCTAAGCCGGGTGCTCTGCAGCACTACCTATTGCCCAAGTGGTTGAACTTTACTCCACAGTCGAGTAAAATTACAACATCATCAACAATAAAATTGAGATTAACTTTCCCTTTCCATCGCCCACACCCATTATCTTTTTAGAAAAATAGCAAAACCCATTTCTTAAAAACGTAGTCTTGGTTTCTTGGTTCAAAACAATTAGTATTGGATACTTGTTCATTTTTTATTTAAGTAAGCAGGTGAAAACGTTACGAAAACAAGTCAACGGAAGGTGAGAGAGAGGTGTTTTTCTTAGGTCGTGTGGTCCAAATCACACTTGTTTTTTTTTTATTTAAAAACATTGAAAATCTGAATGCGTTGATCGATTCTTGAAGCGAAATTTACATAATACACACCTCCTCTTAAGCTGTGCGCTTCAGCAGCGCTGCTCCCAGCTTGAGACATTTTATCGCTGAAACAAAATAATGTCAAATCAACCTATCGCCATAATTTGTATTGCAGTGTATCTTCTATAACAGTGGTTGGCAACGTGCGGCCCTAGCTCTACACTTACAAAAATCATATAGGAACGACTTGAAATCTGTGTCTTTGCAGTTTTGCTGTGTATGTTTAGGCCCTTTCTTCCTTTCGTTTTGCAGCATTGTAGGCCTTGTCTGCTAAAATGTTGCCAACCCCTGTTCTACATGGTTGATTCTGTAATATATTAACTTACTAAGCATCGGTTTGCGGTGCAGAAAATCGACGTATTTTCTTTGTGTCATATTTTCTAATTATGTCGTTAATTGAAGCATTTTACAGCGTAAAGTAATTTTTTTATGACGAACTGCTGCCAAGCTGAGTTTTCACAAAATATGTTTAGTTTAAATGACCTTAGAGTAATGAGGGCATAGTGAATGCACATGTGCCTGCCGCACTGCGCAGTTTGCTAATCTCTTTGATTGTCGCCGTAGTACAAGTGTTTGTGTGCCCTACGAGTGTGTGTGTGTATTTGTGTATATATGAGTGTGTGTGAGTGTGTTCATGTGTGTGTGTGTGTGTGTGTGTGTGTGTGTGTGTGTGGTATTTAAATATTAATTCTTCTGTTTCTTCATACTGTCTACATAGGTCCCTTAAGAACTGTGTTATGGAATTCTTAAGTTGAGATCTTGTCAATAGCAGTCCGTCCCGGCTAGGCACATATGATTCTCGAAATATGGCAATAACCATTGATTCACAAAAATATTAAAAATTATTATATTACAAGCTAGGATAACAACAAATTCAATTTATGGCAGAACGTCTGTCGGGGATAAGGATTTACTTTTTTTTTGTCATTTTTCATAACTATCAAAAGTTTTAGGAAATGTTATATAGCCTAAGTTTATCACTGATAATGTAGGATTGTAATGATAAAATATTTTTTCAAATCGGTTGTAGAGTTTCGGAGCCTATTTAATGAAAAAGAACACAATCAAATGTTTCTCGAGAACTATCTCTCGCTTTACACACAACACCGCCATAAAGTGAAAGATATTGGTGACACGTTTCGTGTTGTTTATAAGTATCCGGTGGTCCATTGGCAGATGGGATTCATCTTAGAAAGGCGAGTGATAGTGGGTATATTCACGATTTAGACAATTGTCTAAATCGTCGTATTCCATTACGGCTAGCTATTTTCAAAAACAGAGCCGTCTTTTTTACCGAGCCAACTATTCAATGAAAATAGACAATCTCTTTATATTATTAGTATTGCGAAGTGTAAGTGGTAGTGCCATGCTGCGCTACAGCTGTATCTGGCCGGCACGAGCGGGGAGGGACCTCTGACTCTCACGACACCGCTGGAAAGTGTCAGCTATGCTGTCACGTTTCATGAGGTTTGTGAGCAGCCATTGGTGACCCATTGGTGACCCATAGGTGGAGAAGATTGCAACGCATCTTCAAGACAACAATGATGCAGATGTCTATGGGCGTCGATTGTGAAAAGGCTCTGATTAATAGTTTGTCCACGTATACCAATATGACCCAATTGTAGGGCAGGAGTGAAAGAATATTGTGCCGTTTATGGATGTTTCAACTCGTCTATATATATATATATATATATATATATATATATATGATATTGCTTTCCTGTAGGCAGATATTTTAATACTAGTTTTTGAATAATGTCGATAGGCAGCCCTATTGACATGGTCATCCGATTTGACTTTAGGTATCAGTCTCAAGGACACGGCTGAGACGTTATAATATTATATGTATAATATACGTACTCTGACATTACGTCCATCTTTTGCAAGCCAAACATAGATATATGCAGTTAGTTCAGCTGTGTATGCGGTTTAACAAGTCAACGCCTTTGGTACTTAAAAACTACGTAGAATATGAAGTCGCACCACTAAATTATACTTTTTGCAGGCGTGTTAATTATAATTTTGTAAGAGATAGCCATGCTGCATAGGAGGAGGTAGTGCCATGCATGGTGCATGATACAACGGAATTCGGTGGGCACGACCGGGGACCTCGCGCTCACTTGATACCGCCCTAAAGTGACACCTACGGTGTCGCGTTTCGTGCGGTTTGTGAATGGCCGGTGGCCCATTGGGGGGAGGTGAAAAGGACGGCAAGGTATAGGCATAATTATGCTGATATTCATCCTCCTGGACTGTAAAATAACCTTATATTATCGGCACGTACTTGTGTTACTAGTACTAGACGGAAAAAGGGAAATAATGTAATTCAATATTTCTATGAGTTTAAGATTTTGTTATAGAAATGCATATAACACATGTCCATCCATTACCAAGGGGGATTCGAACGCGCGACCTCTGAAGTCACCAAGACATGGGAACTGGAACAGTGAATGGTTTTTATTATTTTGCCACCTAGAGGACTTTAAACGATAACCTTACATTGAATAATGCATAATGACAAAGTGTACTTTGACTTGCCACAAAGAAATATCAGATGTAAATTTATACGTTGTACTTGAAGACTAGTTTTCTATGACCAATTTTAATACTAGGTCAGGACATACCTATGAAATTGTTATCGTACAATTTTCTTCAGTTTAAGGATTTTCATTAATAATAGGATGTTGATTTAAAAAAAAAATGGCAAACTAGACAGCGATTTGAAAATGAATTATAAAATATTGCATTTAATGTGATAAATTAATAATATATTCTCATATACAAGCTCCTTTATTTGACTTTATAGATCGATCACTATATAGAAGTCATATAGCGCACCGTTCGCTCTGCCTACTCCATTAGGGAACTGGCGTGTAGATGTTTGTGTGCGTACAAAGAACATATAGGTCGAATCCGTGTTGAGACAAGGATAACGTGCTCAGACACACGATTACGTTGTCTTACTATGGAGTTTCAATTGCTACCTTTGAACTCCATTCATCAAATATCTAAGGTATATAAACTATTTTTGACTCTGTTCAGTGTTAAGGTTTTCTAAAAGGCGATGGAGCGCAGCTTTTTAGGTTTTTTAAGTTGTTGGACAGAATCCAAAGCACCGGACTGCGCCCCCGGACAATAATCACTGACGCGGGCCTCTAAGCCACAAGAACCCAGACAACAAGAACCCAGGGTCAAAGAGGCGACGCGGCGGACCACAAAGGAGACAGCCTGGCGCGATAAAGACCTGGACAGGGAAAAGTGGAAAACATTCGGAGGCCTACGTACAACAGTGGAGCACATAGGGCTTATATACAATATCATATAAACTATTTTAAGTGTTTACCAAGCATGGTTTTCCCACGGCTACCTCTATTAAAGTTTGTATTCGATAGTAAATAAACAACGATCAACAAATGTACATACAACAACAACACATCTTAACGCTAATTAATAATGGGGTAGAATAACCGAGTGCCTCCTTAACATGTAGAGATTATGCTTATTCATTATCGTCATCATCATCATCAGCCCTTATCGGTCCACTGCTAGACACAGGCCTCTCTCAATGAACGCCAATACGACCGATTCTCTGGTTCTCGCATCCATCCCGGACCGGCTGCTGCACGCAGATCGTCTTCCGAAGAATTTCAAAAATATTTACTTGAATTCGTTAAAATAAAATATTAACTCTGACGTCAGTACAAAATTAACAACTAAAATAAATAAATTGAAATAACGGATGAATGGATGCGAGTAGCAGGAGATCAGTCTTGGCGTTCATTGAGAGAGGCCTACGTCCTGCAGTAGACCGATGAGGGCTGATAATGATGATAACAGTTGATATAAACGAAACTCACAAAACATCTTACCTGTGATCGTAATACAAGAGACATACACAATTAGCGTTGTATCCAACGTTTCTCGGTGCAGCCGGGGCGTAGTTGAAATTGTTCTTCTCTGTGTCTGTCATCGGTCTGTGGTCACAGGAGCGCAGCAAATGAAAAAGGTAGCTGAAATGAAAAAATACAATATTCGATTGTGCTGTTACATTAATACACTTTTTAATATGTCGAGCTGAAAGTATACTATGAAGTAAAAAGTGCGCGCACACCCAACGAGCTGGTCTGATGATGGAATTGGAAGGTGGCTGATGGAGCCTTGGAATTCCTGCTAGTAACCATATCCAGTTTGGGCTCATTAAATTGTTTTACGAGGTTATATTAATTGGTTTTATTTTTGTAACTATTTTGCTATTATTGTAATTTGATATATACTAGCTATGTCTCGCTATTTTACCCACTTTATACCTGTATACACTTTATGTGTGTAAAGTTTATTTTAAGCACGCTAAGGTCTGGGATTGGGAGGATCAACTGGTGAAAGCGTGACGAGGGCGTTACAAAAACGACAACGAAAGTTTAGACGTAGATGTAATATAGAAAGATAGCACGTTACACAGAAATTGTGAGGGAGACACGAGTTGGTGAAAACTTTTCGCATATTACCAAAGGGCAAAAGAGAAAGGTACGAGCACACGTTTTTCCCTCTTTCACACATACCCAGTTGCGTACTAACGAAGTTTTACTTCGGTCGTATGGTCTAAAGTACACCCACACATTTCTGTCATCAAGTTGGGAGTTTTTTTAATTATTATCAATTTTGGAGGGGCGGAGGAGAGGAAGTCAGCACATGCATAGCAAATGTACGTTGTTTATGGGCGTATTAGGGAAATCTATTTCTATGTGGAGTCGGTAACGTTATGGTGTTACGGCCTCGGAGAACCGTGATATTTGCGGCCAAGCGTTACGCTGATTACGCTTGGTTTGCCAATTCACCTTCAATAATCGTTTATTTCATTTTTTTTTTTCGTTAGGAACAAACTTCGAATACAGGGCTCACCCTAAGAACTCCGAACTGTCATGCTGATGGTTAGTGTTGAAGAACGGTGGCTTGACACTTTTGTAGACCTCAATAGGAGCCACTGTCGCGGACACAGAGTACAGCATCTTTGCGAACAGATCGCCAATGTCCGACCAGTAGGCACCGCCGTCTAGGTTCATCATTACGTGTATGCTAAACCTGATGAAAGGAAAATATTATTTGTAATAATCAACATTTACATGTCACTGTAATGTTACACATTACACTATAACATGACAACACAAATGCACATGAGTGAAGTTTTTAACAATACTGTCATTTATTTTCCTCGAATTTTTGGTGTGCTAGCGTAAGTACATTCGCGCAGGTAGCAAATATGATTATATTTAGCTATAACTGATAACGCTTCGGAATATCTCAGCAGGTGCAAACACATCCCAATTCTTAAAATAGACAATGTAATTGTAGTATTAATGCAATCATTAATGCAATCCGACAGATGGAACCTGAAATTCTAGTAAGTACGTTATCTTATATATAAAATTCTCGTGCCACCGTGTTATGAGCTAAACATTCGGATCGGCGCCGACAGTATTTTAGATACCACGCGCCAGCTTCGGCACCCCTAGGCCTCTCTGGTATTGATAATAATAGTTGCATTAGCTATTACAAACACTCCCATATCGCGGTGCATCACTCCCATCTGCGGGAGAAAGGCGGATGTGTCCGCTTTTAGACCCCAAAACGTCGCCCTATAAGCACTGATAGATTTCCGATAAAGCTGTATTGGGCTTCACTGCGCTACCATAAATATAACTTCAAGTCCGAAAAACAAATCTCTTGCACAGACACTTAATATCGTCCACTGTACAACGCGTCGGCGTGTAACATTTCGCAAAGCATAACGTTGCAGTGCAATCGATTTTTGCAATATTTACATATTAATTCCGCAGCAGTTAAAATTATAATTTACACTTCTATAAGTTGATGGAAATTTGGCACAGATACAGATATTTTCGACATTTGACAAGCGAGCAGTCGGAATCCTTTCGTGACATCCCGATGCCTATAAACATACCGGATGGACACACACACATAAATCCATGCTTTACACTATTTTATAATAGTACCAGTTGTGTGCCGCGATTTCAGCCGCTTGAAATCTTCCTCGAGGGTATAAATATTTGTTTCGGGATGTAGAGTATTTTTGTATTATCAGTATTGTAATTGGCCTAATGGGGTATGGGGTGTAGGAGAACGACGCATCTGCATATGTGGATGTTTAGAGGCATCGTTATGTCACGAAAGGGCTCCGACTGCTCGCTTGTCAAATGACAAAAATATCCATATTTGTGCCAAATTTCCACCAAATTCGCAATTCTTGCGCGAAATAACAAACAAACATACATAGGAACATTCGCATTGATGGTATTAGTGAAATACTTAATATAATTTTTAAGTAAACATCACGTGAAAAGCAAACGTCAACGGATCAAAATATTTACACAGGGGGTGATGATGATGAAGTCTATTTGAAATAATGTAATTGCTGGTCTATTTAGAGTAACGTGCCAGCTTTATTTCGCCACTAATACACAGGTCTTACATACATACGCGTAAGTGTTTGTAACATTATAAAATTTGAAACAATTAACATACATACATAATTAATAAAACAGAATATACATTTGTTTTATGATAATCTAGCATTATTAAAATTATATGACATTTATCGGAAACACACAAAAGCATAAAGAATCGAAATGCAAATAATGAATCAACAAAATATCCAATTTAAATAGCAAGTGAAACACTTAACTAAATCAATGTCAATAATGAATGTCATTTTATGATATTTAATTAAAGTCAATCCGAAAAAAATATCAGCAAATAAATTGTAAAGGTACGGCAAAGAAATAAAGAAAAATGTATGCACTTCACATTTTTACTTAAATATTAATGCATTCGCCAATACAAAATGTCAATAAAAATTATTAAATTAATTATCACCATCGTTATCCGCCCTTACCGGTCCACTGCTGGACATAGGCCTCTTTCAACGAACGCCCAGATGGCCGATCTCCTGCTACTCGCATTCATCTTGGACCAACTACAGCACGGAGATCGGCTTCCCACCTGGTGAATAAACGCGGCCTCCACTCCAGAACCTTAGTGGCCCATCTGCCATCCGATGTTCAGAGTGTGTGATTCTTAGCGTGATATTGGAAATTTCTGTACTCTGCCTTAAGACTTCGTTACGAATTCTATCGGACAAAGTAACACCCAACATAGTACGTTTAATAGCCAGCAGAGCTACCGCAAACTTAAAAATTAAATTAATAAATAAGATTTTTTGCAAAATTAAACATTATAACAGCAAACATTAAATAAATCATGCACGTGAAAATCACAGAGAGCATATATCACAAAACAGTGCAAACGCAACATTTAAAATCTTTTTATAGTATATATATCTTTTTATAGTTTACCGAGGAATCGGAGCGTTTTGAAGACTACCAACGGCCGTGGATATCATCAACATTGTTATGAAAATGTGTTGCCCTCCTTTCTTTCATCTAAAATGGCCACCGGCCACTCACAAACCGTACGAAACGCGACAGCATAGCGGTCAATTTACGGCGGTGTCATATGAACGAGTGGCGGAGGAAGCCACGGTCGTGCCGGCCTAATTCCATTGCATTGACACATGACACTACCGCTTACATACTAGTGGCATTCCTGTTTTGTCGCTGAATTGGGTCCGCACGACTGGGTTTCGTTACTATGCGAGTGAGAAAGGAGGGCTATGCTATCGAGTTTGTTTTGTGTCGAGTATATTTTAGAAGAACGTTAGCCGCTATGCTATGGTAAGCAGAAATCACAGATGTAGATTATTAACATTAAACGTCGACCTTTATTATAAAATAAAAACGTCCACAATTACAGCACCAAATTAAAAGATGATTTTTCAATAAGCGACTTGTTTTTACTCCATAGTTATGGATGATGATGATGTAATTTTCAATAACAGAAATCAGCCGCCGTGGTTTTATTAAAAGCAGCCGTATGGGTTTGTGACGAATGTCGCTTACAAGGACAATCAAAAATACAAGAAAGAAAACACCGTCATTCAGAAGACATAAACAAGCTTAAGAAACCAAATGGAAAAGCCCATTAAAAATTAAAAAAAAAAATTACATAAAAACATCAAAAATGCCAGCAACAATAATTCCGTTACGGCACCATTTGTAATGCTCATAAATAGGTCATTAAATAACGCTAGCGCATGAGAATATTATATTATTACATATGGGAATATAGTATTCATCGCACATAACTGCCCCCAGTCATGATTTTAGCTACCGCGCGCAGGCTAACCCAGACGTCAGAGTTGGGGGAGGAGGGACCTCTTGGTTCCTTAGGCCATGATAATAATAGAAAATAGAGTGTTTGTAACACTCTCATGCCCTCATGCCACTCTTCTCTCTACGGGATGTCGGTCCCTATTGCGATCCCAAACCTAATCTCGTCGTCAGACGAGCACTTAAATCAATCCATTGAAGCTGTATTGGGCTTCCCTTCGCTTCCACAGCATAAGTTCAGATTCGAGAAAAGAAAAAAAAACAGCACGTAATTGTATACGCAGTTCATGAAGTTACGTGTCTACTGATTACGTGTGTATTGAATTTTAACACAAACGATCTATTCATATGTACATTAATGCGCACCAAATAAAACGTTTCTTTGTATATGAGGACACACGAGGAATCGGCGACCATCTTGTGCCATAAAAACTTCACTCATTCGGCATATATGACATTATTGAGGGATCAGGGCCATAGAAATATAAACTATATAGGCAGTGCTAACGTCTAACATTTTACACCACCAACAACTAAACAACAAACGAAACACAATTCATCATAGTATGTGTTTAAAATTTGCATATTTTTTATTAACTTTAGAAACTGTTGTTTGTTTAAGACTTATTATAGATATACAATATACAACAGGTATGCATATATTCATGACCCTGCGGGATTCGAACCCGCAATAAACGTGCGCGGCACGCCCGTGTACGTTTCTACTGCAACGGTCAGTCGTCGAAACAAAAGCGTGAGACTTCCGCTAAATCGTGCGTATATTCTAGTAAGTCATATAATAGTTTTAGCTTTATACTCACTTTCTGGCCGCGAAGAGTGCCTGCAACACGCTATTCATATAGCACGTGTTGCCGAGATTCACCAGGCCAACTTTGATTTTGGTCGTAGCCACCGCGTTGTCCAACTGTTGGCTCATCGTATTGTTGTTATCAGCACGCCAGGCCGGCAGGAAGCTGCTAGTCCGCGAAGAGATATGACGCTCTAAGCAGAGGATCTAAAAAAGGGAATTCTGTGTAGTAAAATTTTAATTTCTTATTTAAATATCAATTAATTTTCACATTTCTTCAAATATCTATCGTGTACAATAGTCATATATTTTTCACAATAAACCATTACATTTTATATTTTTTAGAGTACCTATCCATAAACCGTGACTGGTCATCTGATGCCAGGCCAGATGATAGATATTTTTTATATCAAAAAGTATTTTCGGCGTAATGTATTTCTATTTCTCAAAACTTGATTCCATTAGATTAAAAAAAATACTCCCTTGACATAAAAGATTTAATAGTTAGTAGAGTTGATTTTGTCTGATCTAGAAGATTTTATATTTTGGTTTCCTTTGTTTGGTAAGAGGCAATGCCATGCTGCATTGCAATGCAGATTTCTGCTGCAGCAGAATTGGGCCGACACGACCGGGAGGTAGCTGTCGCTCTCGCGTAAAATGACATCTTCAAACATACATCGGCGTAGTAAATATGCGGATGTTCATGGGCGTCGGCATTAGTAAAAAGTATCTGATTCTCGTTTGCCCCCCCCC
>JAFELO010000500.1:177839-194097 GCA_017140195.1 Eumaeus atala
TTCAAGTAGTTAATTAAATATAAAAGAATAAAATTTGTCTTTCTTTTTAAACGATTTCTAATGTTTGAGATATATGCAAATGGTAACTATACACAAGTAAAATCATAATAAAATGTTATGGATTGTGTGTATGGAAATTTTGATATATATCATAAATATCCGATATAATAAACTATCTATCCTGAAAGACTCCTGTCATAATTGTAGAATTAGCTGCCATGGTAACGTGTAATGTTACGTGTCAGTAATTTAAATTGCGATTTTCAACCCTATTTCAATTATTTCCCCTAAGATCTTTCAAACATTTCTACATACAAACCTTGGCCCAGCCATAACAAACGCAAAAATAAAATTATGCAAAAACCTTCCTCGGGAATGGCACTAGCCGTGTACGTAAACCGCATGAAAATCCGTTCACTATATTTTTAGAAAATCGATCCCATACAGACACCTTAGCTTTTAGGGACTATGTTTTACAATATTTGTAGGTTATGTATTATATGTATACAAAAGTATTTATATATTTGGAAGGTTTCATTTTTGTTTATTTATCCGATATTTTCGAAACCTGAATAAGATATGTTCAATTAGTAAATTTTGGAGATAAATGGCAACATTGGTAAACAATAACCACGCACCATTTTATCCGTATCCCGTGTCCGTACCGAAGATTTTATGAAGGCTCTAATTTCCAAACGTACTAAAACTTTGGAAAAGAGTATTTTGAAACTGACAAATATTTTTCCAAATCATAAAAATAATGATTCCACTTACAACATTGGAATATTTTTCTCGGAATTCATCCTGATCCTCAATAGCGCTGCACGCAATGATTTGATCCACCATAGCCGTTAATATATCCACCAAAGTTTGCAACAATTGGCGACTCCATTGACTACTCTCAGAAGCCAGATTTACTAGCACACTGTCAATGTGTGAAGAAATCTGGAACAAAATAACAATATTGCTCAACATTATAGCACAATAATAAGTAGATAGACGATTTCGTGTAATGCTCGACAGGCATTAAGTTAGAATGTGTCAATTGTAAAAAAAATGGTTTGTGTAATGTTGAATACAAGAACAATTTATCTATGTAACTGCTGATACGTTGGAATTTCCTATACCCTAGACTCCTTTGATATCCAATGAATGTAGACAGTATGGAAATAATAATAGTTGTATATTATTTAAAGTCTATTTAATTCGCGCGAGTTGCAACTCAAAACTAGAAATTTGGCGCGTTTAGTCGAACATAATCAAACAGTAAACGATTGACTCAAAATACAGACTTTTTTTTCAATAACGACTGCCGGTATTAAGAAAGTGTATAAAATATGCGATGTTTAAAAAATGTTAGATAGCAAAAAGTGTTTAGTGAAGCACAACTTCTAGGAATATTTTATTTCAATTGACGTAGTTTATAGTTAAAAAATTATTTCTACATATCATGTTCTCTTTAAACGGGATTGACCCACCATACTTTCCCACCGCTGCTATTATATCTAGAGGACTGGTAGTGGTCACCACTTGTGACCCTTTGATTTTATTCAGAAGAGAATAGGAGGAACAGAAAAGGTTTCCTAAACCCTCCCCAGTTAAAGAGGAGACAGCGTGTACACTGTCTCCGCTTGTACCAACTGATAGCAGGTTTAAAACGACTCACACAGTAAAGAAAAGATGCACCACATAACCATTTATTATCGTTCTGATCATCATTTATGATATTGACCACACTTTCTAATTCTTATTATCTGAGGCTTATGAGCATTTTTATCGTGCCCTACTTTCTGACAGTTATAAATGCTTTTAACAATTTTAAAGTGGAAAAATTATGAAAAATCATTTCATGTGTCCCACGTTGCCCACAAGGGCAGTAATAGGTTAAATGAAGAAGTGGTAGTGCCATGCTGCAGTGCAGCAAAATTGGTCTAGCACTACCTGGGATGGACATTGACCTGTCAGCTATATTGTTGCATTAGACTCACAGCTTTTCTGTCGTGTTTTATTCGGTTTGTAGCCCATTGAGAGGGAGGGCAAAGCACCTGCATAGCAATTGTGAGGATGTTTATAGGCTTGCTTGGTTATCCTCCTATAATATACAAAAAATCTCCTCTAGTTGTTTTGTTACATATTTTGTTTATGAATTTAATATATTATTTACGTTATGTTATTATGCACTTTAATCATGTGTCACCTGACAACCAGGAGGTGACATATCTATTTAAATTTAGTAATACCATGATGTCAAATCTTGGCCGATGCCGATTTCGTGTAAACAAATGTGTCTTTCTGATTTAACAATGTCCAAGTAAAAATAGAATACATTTATATACAAAATATAATTGTTACTTACTCTGTCAAAAGCTTCAGCAGATTCCCGCAGAGAAGACAGAACATGAAAAACTACATCAGCATAGCTGCGACGCAGAATAACCTGATTACCCAAGGCCAAGAACAAATTTTCAATGTGTTCAACACTAGATTCAATAAGAATGTCAAATCGCTCATGTTCCTGTATAACAATGAAGTAGGTCAGTGGTAAAAGTAAATTAATTATATATTTTTACTTTTTACAAAGTGTAACTAATTATTCTATTAATCTTTTGATTACCTCCAAGGCTTTGATGTATGCCAACAACCAGTTAGCAAGAGATGGTGTGCCATGCCACTCATATAGCCAGTAGTATAAGCGTGACAGTGCCAATCCATGCCCAGCACCATTAGGCTCATCTTTTCTTTGTTTCACTATCCAACGAGCAGCAGATAATATTGTTTCCTCATCAGAGCTTTCTATTACAACAAGCACTGCTGCTGTGGTTGGATAAACCTCTAACTCTGAAGATAAGCAAATATACAAAATATGTAGTATTTAATTTCATACATCATAATTATTTTAGGTTCAAACATGTTTATTTACTTACGAGGATCTGAAATGTATGTGTAAAATTTATCTAAGATTGCAATTAAAATTTGATGGCGGATATTGCAATGTACGGAGGTAACTATACGCAGTAGAAATTCCTCAACTGGTTGCAACAACTGCCAAAGCTGTTCTTCGGTTCCCACAGTACGAGCTGATAAACAATAACAGATAACTTTAAATATATTTGCAGAGATCATTTAAAATTATAAATTTTCTCTGTAAGTTAACTAATTAAAAATTATAAAAGTATAAATTTATATTATCAGTTTTTTCTACACAAAAGAATGTAATTGTTTATTTACAACAAAAAATGTATTACACTAAATACTTACAGAGACATTTCAAAATATCTTGACAATGTTTTACAAGTTCTTGCGACTGAGGCAAATAATTAGATTGCTCATTCAATAACTGAAAGTATTTTGCCAATGCAATTAGGTCTAAGTGCTTGTGATTCTCAGCAACCAGTTTATGCTTCTTAACTGCCATCCTTTATAAAAGAAGATGATAATTAGACTTAGTACTAATATTAATTAATAGTATGGAACCAACAAGTTGTGGTCTTCACTTTGTTTATCAATTACCATTTGTTTTCATCATTCAAAACTAATGTGTGTGTTTGATATTGTGTTGGGTACATAGATGCTTTTGGCTCATGTATACAAAGGGATCATGTTGCCACACAATATTACTTCTCTTGTTCTAAACACATGACTATTCTACAAATTTGGACTTCGGCAGATCAGTCAAAAAGCAAAGAGCAATAATTGTGAAAACGAAAAAGAATTTCACAATATTAATGTGAAAAAATATATAGGAAGAAAAACTTTACTTAAATTTGTATAAAACTTAAATAGTTAACAACCATTTGCACATTTATAAGTCCAATAAGCATAATGTTCAGAAGGAACCAATACAACATAATAATAATAATGTTTACTTTACACCTACATGTGATTGCAAATTGTACACTCACAATTAAAGCATCATTATGTTAATGCTGTTCTGGATATTTAAAAAATTTACTTACTTAAATTATTCGCTTCGGATTGTCACAAAAACCATCCACTTAAAACAGTCCACCTTTCGGATAAAGCATTGTCAACAAAAGGGAAACCTTTTTCAGGACAAGATCACAATTACATCATCAGAATTATTGATTTTATGAAAAATCAATCAGTTAGACATTTAGTCCGACCTAGGCGGATGCAATCGATTTTATATGCGCTGTGGAGAACAGATTAAGTTTTAAAAGCCTCACAGAACAGGCTATGTTGTAGTAGTATCTATGTACTGTTAATGTAGACTGTAACAATACTTCACGTCCAGTTCAACACAATATTGCACTTGGAAGATCAATATTATATTTTCGAAATACAAGCTTAATGTGCAAAGTTTGGAAGTAGAAACTGAAGTTTCAAATACTGTTATTAGTTTCGATAATAGATAGGCGATATTTTAATGGTTAATTGCGAATAAACCAGCATTATCCAGAGTAGATAGGTAGTAAGTACCGTAACAACTTTGTCCGTTCCTACTGGATTCTTTTCTCTTTGTCCCTATTATTGTCTGTATTGTCTTTGGCTTGCACAGTCTATGTAAAAATTATAGACTATATTGTAAGATTTAGGGCTAACCATAGAGATAATACGGATGTATTAACTAATGCTTGTGCATTCGCGGGCAGAGGTGCTGGTGTCAAGTAAGATCTTTGAAACTTAAAGATAATGTAGATAGTTAAGGTATGCTATAAGTAGTTATATGAGGGCAATAGTCTTATTGAATAGAGCAGATCTCGCAAATGAATAAAAAATAAATTGTGCGTACCTATGTACACGATTTAGAAGTTATTTATTATAGTAACACATATTGACGATCGGCTGGCTCAGTTGGTAACGTGACGGTTAATCCGCGTGTTACGCCAGAGGTCGTGGGTTCGAATCTCCGCGCGAAGTTTGTAACAATATTAAATATAATACCGCTGTCTAGTACCTGTAACACAAGTACTCACGTTATTTACCTCAAGACTATACTAACGTGGTGTGATAAGTCCACAAGTATTATTATTATAATTATTTAGAAAATTTATTCAGAGAGGTACGAATTATACTACAAGCACGGGCTTAAATTATATGATATGCCCATAAATTTTCTTACAGTTCTGCAAGTATTTAGTATGGTCGCTTTTTGTAGAAGTATGTATATGGATCTGGGAATATTTAGAGTTTTGAGACTGGTGTGTAACGTTAACGGTATGACTCCTGTAGAGGAAATTATTATTGGAAATGTTTTGCTGTCTGTACGTGCCATTGTGATTTCATTTCTATGGCCAAGTCTGTATATTTTGTGATTTTTTTCAGTGTGTGTTCTTGTAAGATTATGTGTATTCGGGATGGCTATACCGATAAGGTAAACAATTTTATTATTTTTATCGTACTGGGTTATATCGGGTCTATTGAAGTGTATTATCTTGTCGATAGTTATTGTTCTATCCCGGTATAGTTTATATTCTGTTGAATCCAATACGGTTTGAGGTTGGTAATAATGTCATTTTTCTGTGGCAGGTAATCTTTCAGGTGTACAACAGCGTTATGTACGATTGATTGTATTATTCCAGAGTGAAAAAGTGATGAAATTTTTTATGTCGATTATGCCTCTTCCTCCTTCACTTTTAGGCAATGTAAGACGTTACATCCAAGAGTGTGCATGGTTGTTTTCTGTATTTAGTCATCTGCGTATTAATAATGATGGCGTTGGCGTTTCGTTAAATCTTTTGGGACCACTTGATAATACCAAATGAATATGTTAGTATTGGGATGACATATGTATTAATGGTTTTGGTGGCGTTTCATGCGTTCATTCGTTCGTGTTTTAAGGATTTTGTATATTCGGTCCCTGAAATTTTGAGTAAGTTTATTTTTTATTTATATCCCGTTTCATTATCTATTGATCCTATTTGTTCCCCATTTTCTAGTGTATAAGTATTGTTCTCAACTTTATCTCTACGAATTGATTGTATTTTGTGTTTATCAATGCCAAATTCCATGCGTATGTCATTCGAGAACTCCCGTGTTATATCTGCTAATTTGTGTAATTCATCTAAATTGCTTCCATAAAGTTTTATATCATCCATGTACAATAAATGTGATAATGTGTGGTGCGTGTCATCAAATTTTATTTGGAATCCTATATCTGTGTTACTGAGAAGGTTTGACATTGGGTTGAGTACTATACAGAACCAGAGACGACTCAGTGAGTCGCCTTGAAAGATGCCACGACGGATGTTTATTTTGTCGGTCTGTATTGTCTTGCTGCTGTTACAAAGTTTAAGGGTAGTATTCCAATTCTGCATGGTCTTTAATAAAAATGATATGATCATGGGATGAATTTTGTGGTATTTTAGTATGTAAATAAGCTTGTAATCTACGTACATAGTATAGATATTTCTATTATTTTGCAAAGCCTGTTTGGATGCTACTGTGTCGATGATATGTTCCTCTTTACATCCTTGGCTGAATTTAACGGCATCTTTTTTGTTGCTCAGCGACTAACTGATTCAAATTTATGTGCCTCCATAAGAGGTGACTAATACAAGATATTATTATTTTATTTATATTTTGGAGACAAGTAATTGGTCGGTATTTAGCGGGATTTTTGGTATCTGTGAGATATTTAGGTAGCATGTAAGTAGTTTCTTATGTCATGTAAAGTGGTATACGATCTGGGTTTTGTAAAAAGTTATTAATATGTGTTAGTAGAAATGGGTGGGTACCTGTGATTTTCTTATACCAATAATTATGGATTTTGTCTACTTCAGTCGCCTTCCAGTTATGAGTTTTAGCTATTATTGAAATCAATGTGTCAATCAATATCAGTACCATCGAATCCCATTTCTGGTATGTTTTGAAGTGTGTGTTGGTCTTCGGAAATCCAATTAATTTTGTTGTGAGTCTGACCATTAATGGGTTTGCCCCCAGCTTAGTGAGGTATAGCTTGTGCTATTCGTAGTCCAGGTTCTATAAAATTATTTTTCGTTTGTGCAGAACATCTTGTTTTGTGATTTCCTTAATGTTGTTAGTTTGTAACGGCGCAGTCGGCTTGCTAAGGCATTTTGCTTTTGTTTTAAAGTGTCAATAAGATGGGAGATATCTGTATTGTCAGGTTCATATTGTTAGTTTAATGCCTTCAAAGTATTCCCTAAGTGAGCGGGTCATGTTTCCCCGTACATAGTGTGTGAGTCTACCGATATCTGCACTCAGGTTGCAGGTGTGCACTCACTTCCTTCAAGACGTACTTGCCACGCTGGAGTTTTATTTCTATTGTTAGTGCGTTTTTGTGACTGATGTATTTTACAGTTCAGTAGATTATTGTTTACAAATTAGAGAAATCTGAATGGCGAGACTCAATATCCGGAATTGAGTATTCATACCGCTGAATAGTAGGCGGTGGAGTTCCACGGTCTTCCATAGTACAGAAGGAAGCAAATAGAGAGCCCAGGAGATCGGCTTTCTCTTCTGCGGCATGGGCCAATGAGTCATCGTTCCGATGCAGAGATGGTAAGGATGGTAGAGCAAAATTACCTAGGACAGCCTTGGCGAGGGACCAGAAAGCACGAGTTCCCAAGGGAAGGCGAACTAACCTCCCGCCAATTCTGCCAATGTAATCGGACTTTGCCCCAACAATAAATTTCTTTAGGACCTGGAAGCGTGAGTATACTCTATTTTCAATGAGCTGGTTTTTTCATCCTGGGACGCTGTCGCAAAAGCCCGGGATCGGTAGCACTCTTGGATACGGCGTAGCGCCAGTCTGCAGGTGCGATTGAACCACGGCTGTGATTTACCAGCAACGGGTACCGATAGGTGCGGAATGAAGTACTCCATTCCTTGCTGCTCCAAATCAGCAATAGTGTCAGCAACGGCGTTGGGATCATTCCGCGAGAAGCAAATCCGTCCCCATGGGTAAGGTGCAAAGAAGAGACGCCCCCCATCCCAATCTGCCAACCAATAGTGCCAGACACGCCGGCAGCCAAGGAAACGTGGCCGCAATCTGCGTTTTACTGGCACCGAACTGCGGAGAAGACAGTGGCCTGACAGCTTTATGGTTTGGAGGTCAACAAGAGGTCCAACAGGGAAGGTGTGTGGTCTTCCAAATCCGCGATTCGCTTGGGCGACGAGAAAAGTTGTGTTAAACTATATGCTGAGGCAGTCATGAACAGATCTAACCGCGTGATCGGTAATGCGTGAGCTTAGCCATTCAGCATGATGGGCGTTGAAATCGCCAAGAACTACGATGTCTGCAGTTGGGATCTGTTTTAGACGGGAATCAGTAGCCTTTTCGATGTGCTCGAGGAGTCGGTCAGTTTCGGCATTACCACTGTGCGATCTTTAAAGGCAAGCATAGACGCGAGATTGGTCGACGCAACCTACGCGTAGCCAAATAATGGAGAGATCCCTCTCTTCAAGATTGCAGAGGCGACGTATGCAGATACCCTCCCCGATGTATGCGCACACTGCAGTATGCGGCACAAAGGAGCGTACTAGCTCATACCTTGGGTACGAGAGGTATGATGGATCAATTGGAGAAAATATCTGCGTTTCGGTCAGGAAAGAGCAAAGCCGACTGAAGAGTCTCTAGGTGGTGGTGGCCGGCAATTAAGTTGGAATGCAACCCCCGTATGCTGCAAAAATTCACAACAAGAGCAGCAGGGGGAGCCTTCGGCTTGGTCTTGCGTTTGCCCCTTGCAATATCGTCAATAAGCACATATTCGCCACCTCCCCCCGCTCCCCTCGAGTATAAGCAGGGCAGCCCAGGCTTCCAAACTGAAGTAAAGGTCCTGAGCTTGTATGTCCTGGGAGGGATTCTCCGGCTTCATTGATGCTTGTACCCTCCTGGGGTAGTCTATTAAAACACTGTACTGACATGGGATGGGGCTGGGGTTTGGGCAACCGGAGCTCTCACAAACCGAACGAAACGCGACGACAACAATAGTTGCGCCACTTTACGTCGGATTCATGTGTGAGGGAAGTACTTCCCCGTGCGCGCCGGCCTGATTCAGTTGCAAACTTAAAAGGAATGCAGCGTAGCGCTACCTCAAAAAAGGTGACTTCTATTCTAATTTCATCCAGTACGTTTGGAGGTAGTAGTCGCCCACTCTTTGTTTGGAGATAATAAATTGGGGAATTTAGTTGTGAATAATCGATGCATTTCGGGTAGGTACGATTTTTTATTTTGTTCTAGATTAGACGCTGTGAGATAAGCATGCCATATGGAGCGGTTCATATCTTCCGTCCACCTGATTTTCGTGCGGTTCCTGGCAACAGTGGATGCAGAAATAACGGCGAGTGTCTCCTGCACAAACTTTTGCGCGGTTGAGTATTGATTGGGATAACATAGGAGAAGTCTGCCTCGAGTAGCCATGCCGCATCAACCTACTCCTGAAAGAGAACAGACTGAGTGGTGATGATGGGGGTGAAGACGATTCTGCTGTAACTTCTTCGGGTTTATCCCCAGCTAGAGCCCGCCTGTTGGGCCAACGATGGTAAGCATTTTGCTGTTTTGCTGTGACACCCAGCATCAGTTTCTGGTGCGCCCCGACGACCTCCGGAAAGCGGACTTAAACAATACCTAGATTAAGTTCGCGAAGACAGAGGCCCCCTCGGAAATGTAGGGCTGCCCGAACCGGAGAGTCAGACTCACCGGACTCGGGGGCAACAGTATCAATATTTTACCCACTCAAACTATTTGAAGTAGCTACAAGGTATTGTGATGTACCTAATTGTGCTCAGATGAAGTATACAATAGATTTGGAAAGCATTATTATTATTCCGTGTGAGCGGAAGGTATGCTTGTTGTGTGTAAAGTTTAAGCTAGGATTTACAATACTTGATAATGGAAGAGCATCTTTTTTATTGTAGAAGGCATGAAATCGCATATTTATTGCATAAAAAGTCTGATTTTTGCAATAAAAGTCCAGCCAAATTCAGAAGTCATCGCTCTGGTCACGGCTCCATGGTAATAGCTGCGTGGGACGTCATTTTCTTATCTCTTTTCTATTTGTTTGGGTTATATTCATTTCTGTCATATCAGTGTAATGGTGTACATAATGAGTCACCAAAATGATTTTTGTTCTTACCATATCTAAAAAAAAAAGAATCTGTTTCTATTTTTTTCCATCTTCAAAAATGTCTGAGATGTTAGAGGACAATGTACGGCAAAAGAGGGCGTTAGTTATTATTGATAAAATATGATTTCAATGGCCATTTGTATATAGCCTTATGTTTGTAAAACTAACGAAACTTACACTGGAACCTGTTGTGTCAACATTAGTGAATAAAGAACTTTCCTTTGTCATGTTAATGGAAGCCTCAGAGACTACCTGTATATCTAGATCTGCAGTTAGGGTACCACATGTCCCATGATGCTACAAATAAATGGCAATTACATATATTTCATACTTTAGCTTTACCATTATCATACCTTTTATATCTAATTATAATTTATGATATTCATATATATGTATATATATGTCGCAGGTAAT
This sequence comes from Eumaeus atala, assembly GCA_017140195.1. Classification (NCBI taxonomy): domain Eukaryota; kingdom Metazoa; phylum Arthropoda; class Insecta; order Lepidoptera; family Lycaenidae; genus Eumaeus; species Eumaeus atala. Next base: position 188,303 of record JAFELO010000500.1, read on the forward strand.
TTGAATCATTCTGCGGTTTACGGACGGCATGTTAAGACCGTTAGCCGCGTGGGGTCCTGGGTTCGATCCCCAGGTCGGGCAACTATCATTAAATGTTTCTCAGATTATTCTGAGCACGCATTACATTGTCCGGGAATGGAATGGATATGGAAGTGGCCATAGGCTTGTTACCTATGACATCATGGGCCTCAATACCTTGATTAATCGTGGGTGTTCTAGTATATTTAAGAGTTGGTGATGTACTAGCACACCTCTGCCTACATCTTAGAGGATAACAGGTCACACCAGGCACTTCTTTATAATATATTTGACTGACATGTGTATATATTGTTTGGAAGTGACAGCGCCTGGAGATTACGCACTTTAAACTTAGTTCTTCGGAAAGAACTTTTACTAAAATGTCTCGAACATATGCGATCATATTTTTTGGCTCCCAGTAAGGCCTTCTAGTTGACAATCCAAAACGTACGACTTTGCTTATCACTTGGAAACATACAATTGTTAAAATAATATTATTGAACTACTTGAATATACTAAACAAACACAGCATTACATGCATTAAAGGTAATATTGCTGTACGAACTTTTACGTCCCCTGACAACATCAATTTTTATTTTTCTTGATGACGAGGAATTTTGATTAAAAGGTGGTAAATATGTACATCATTATACTAGTATTACAGAAGCGAATAGAACCTAAACAAAAAAATTGTGCCAAGAAAATGACGTCCTACGCAGCAGTTACTATAGAGCCGTGATCATACCTACCACTTCTGAATTTGGATGGATATTTTTTGCAAAAACAAGAAATTTTTAAGCAATAAATATGTAATATCTTGCCTTCTTCAATGAAAAACATGCTCTTCCACTATTAAGTACTGTAAATCCTAGCTAATGATGTACACACAACGTATACTTATGAATGAAATATTTTCAACTTTCTGTTCAGTTCGATTTTTACAGCCTCCTACGCTGCAGTGTACCATTTCAAACCCTTTAGTAATGAAAACTAATCACATCGAATAATTAAATCACAAATTTTAATTCAATAATATAAGTAATTTTCGCGTTAAACACTAGTGTCATAACTTGACGTTTAGTTTGCTTGACTCAAACTCAGATAGGTCACACAGAAAAAAGCGAAATTGATAAAAAGATGCACAATGATATATCTGGCTTTTTTTGCTCTTTCCATTTTCCGCAATCTCCTATCCCGCTCACGCGGTATTATAATATTGCGTGCCCAATCTATTGAATGCTGTATCTAAGTTTTACACTGTGCATCAATGTATCTGTGTGCGTGAATAATGATACCAGCTGTGCTATAATTCTCCCATAAATCACAAAGTTAGTAGTGTTTTAGTTTAGTGAATTTAATATTTTAGTCGCTTTTTTAAATAAATAAATACAGTGGAGTATTTAATTATATATGGAAGTGTGAATGTTGTATTAAATTATTATTACAATATTATCATTTGATAGGCAAACATACTGTTATAAATCCACAAATTAATAAAAATATTTTTTTTATCACTAAACATAGTTTAATAAAACAGTAGAGATAGTTGGTCTGTATATTAAATATATTTCCTAAATATTAATTGCTAAAACTAATAAAATACGATTAAATGATTCTTAAAATTTTGTCTGTCTGTTTTTATATATATGGTAACTTCTGAAAATACTGTACGGAATGTTTTTTGTTTTGAAGCTATTGACATTTAGAGAGGGGGGACGGGTGCTCCCCTCTCTATTAAGGAGGACAGCACCCGTCCCCATTTTCCATCATGGGCTTTCTTCTTACGCGCATTTACGGTTTGAAAGTGAAAGCTCGATCTAGCGTGACGCCCCGGTACTGGACATTAGGGATAAGGTTTTATGTGAAAATAATATCAAAACCAATGACCATCTCTTTGTATTTGTTTTTTGCAAAGTTTTCCCTTGGTTGTACGTTACTATTGACATTGTCTGATTTTAATTTGTATTGTATCCTATAGAAAAATAGTTTTCCACTACCAGCCTTATTAAATTCACTCCATGTAGAATATAGAAATACCACAAACATGAGTTGTTGCTACTTCAAAATAACTAGCGCCACCTATAAAATTTTCCAGTGCAGTACTAAGCCACCTTTATCTTTTATAGTCTAATTCGTGGTACTGTAATCTTTCTTTTCCTATTAAAAAATAAATGCAAGTATTACATTTTATCTGTTTACGTAATATCTGCACAACGCAACCTTTTTCTTTGTTGACGCGGGGAAACGCGTTTATGCGCCTTCAATGGCCCTGGGTGGGGTCCAGTGGTGTGTGGGGCTCGCGTCATACTATATAGCGCCGAATACCCACAAAAACCACCGCGAGTGCCACAAGTGCAGCTTTTGGTGAGGTGCCCCGGAGCAGCAAATTATCAGGGCACCTCAACGGCAAGTCAGCCCGCGAACGGACCGACGCCACCTCCACAGATGGAGTTGTCCTGCACCACGGAACAACCCCACCGACTTTGGGACACTGTAATGGGGTGAGGTTCCTATCCTCGCCCCTTGTCCTGTGCGTAAAAGTGCCGCCACTTTTTTTCTTTAGTCCCCTCTTGTTACAGGAGGGGTACTAAGAGCCGCCACCTCCTCGGTTCGATTGCCTCGCCCTTGATGTCCCGGTCACCCCAGGCTACTGAGCCCCACCGCCACTGCAAGTCATGAAGAATGGTGGGGTGGACAACGCAACCTGCTATATAGCCAACTATTTAGTTACGTAATTCACAAAATCGTGAACAATCTAAGATCAGTGAGATACCATCATTTTCGACCAATGGGCTACAAGCAGTTAAGTGTGAGGTACCTCCCCGATAGTGCCGGCCCAATTCGGCAGCAATGCAGCGTTGTTTTTCACTTAAAGTCAATATGATATGAGAAACAGTTGATGTAACATCGACAGTATTGTTGAATTTATAGGTTTTCTAAAGAAGTTATATTTATAGATTTTTTCAATAAAAAAAATATATCTCCCAAATTTATAGGTTTTTTTAAAGTGGGTGACACATTTCGTGTGGAATAAGTTGCGGCCGCTTTGGTAACTTACCTCCACCCCTCTTAACTCCGAAGCGAGCCTATAATTTGCACTCTTTGTTGATAAGTACCGATAGCAATTGTTATTGGCTTAATAGGCCATATGCAATAACAATCACTAAAATGGGCTCATGAACCGAAATGTTAAAAGCGAACATCATATATTTATGTATAGGCGCACTCCACCCTTTTCACATGCTTTTTTTAGCTTCAATTATGTATCTTTGTTTGTTTGCTTGGAACTACAACGCAATATACGAAAAAGATGCCACAAAACACCCCACGCTTTATTCACAAAAATTATTTAGTATTTTTCGTTCATTATTTTTACGTAGTATAACTTATATTATGAATTATTTTTTACTTTCTAATTTGATGTGCTCTAAAAGCGAGTTTTTTTATATGTGGCTCGGTTCTTGATATGTATGCAAAGTTTGTCAAAATGAAACAAAGAAAACCATGATAATAAAAATATTTCTTCTTATACAGCATGCCAGTACCTCTTCTAACACTATAATTTTAGTTTTTAAAAGTAATCAGAAAAATATACCAAACCAGTTTCCCAATAAATATTACTTTAAATTGGGAGAATGTAAAATAGGTCTGGCAGCACAGATAAAATATGGCATAGTTCAATAATTATAAAAGAAAAGATAAAATATGTAGTTTTTTGTCACTTATTGATGATATGTGATATGTTTGAGTGTTTTTGCCCCTCCTTTATAATTCCAACACACTTTAATAGCACATACTGTCATTTTATAGCTGTTTTATAGTGTTTTTTACTTTGCGCGTGTAATACGTAGTGACACTAAAGCGTCACGATCTTTACTGATCGGTGGGAAAATACTTATAAGCCAACAGTTGGCTGATAATTTTTGACGCGTTTTCGTCTCTCTATCTAGACAATATATGATTAGAGGACAATATATAATAACGTTTTTGTAAAAAATATTATACAATTTCCTCTAAATTGTATTCCTGTTTATTTTATTTTTTTGTTCTATGTATTATATAGAAAAAAATACCTGCCGTATGTTTGCCATAGACAATATTATCCGTCAAAATAATTCTCTAATCTCTGTTGTGATTTGTGATCATTGAACTTTCTGGCTATTTGGATTTTGGATAGAAATTGAAATTATTTCTGAAAAAATGATTTTTTTAAAACTAAATTAAAAGTATACAATATTAAAAATTTTACAATAATGAAGATCTTGTAAATATTTTATATATATCTTTTTACTATGACCAAATCCGTAGGGGCTAACTACAAATTTTTTGTCCTTTTAAAATGGATGCTTCAGCATCTACTAATGATTTTGATAATACATTTAGGTTTTTCGATCAAGGAAAATTCCTAAATCATTCTGTAAAACAAAAAAATTCTATTACAAAGTATACACGAATACCGGACTTCGACTTCGAGAGTAGAGGTATTTTTTTTTGTTTGTTTAATATTCACTCATAATATAATTAGATTTAATGTATAAAGGATATAACATTATTTCTTATTGTGCAAGGATCTTAGTATTGTGTTTTTCCTTGTTGCTTATGTCAAGTTATGTTTTTTTTTTGTATTTTAATCCAAGTTTATCTCATTAGAACTGGTAATATTAATAATATTAGGGAATACAGTGTACATTCTAATCATGTCACTTTTTTTAATGTCTTTATAATGTGTAGCTTATTCTGCTTGGTAAATTTGATGCAGATTTGAAAACAAGTGATGTGAGCTGTTGTTGTTATAGTTGCCAACTGTCTCCTAACTGTGTATGCAGAATTGTGTCCCTTACTGTTCTAGTTCCTGAACTGCTGATTTGTAAACCTTGTTTTATTATTTGGTTAATAGGTGGTCAGCATAGAAGTAATTGATTTGATTCACTTATCTCTTCCTCTAATGCACCATCCACTGAAGGAGGCTGGGCAGAATGTAAGCCTAATACTTCTCCCTTAGGTATGCCCTTTACTTATTTAAGTATGTTTCTTTGTTAAAGTTATCCTTAACATAATGATTTCTTAAGTTCTACTAAGCATTAGAAGTTCACATTGTATACCTGGATAGTTTGGGTGCCCACCCAGTTACATGGTGGGACCACTGGTTGGGATAATAGAGCGAGCGAGCCGGCCAAATTCCCTGTTGGTTTAGGTTACCCTTGGCCCTATAAATAAGGAACCAGCCTGGTGCTGAGGTAAGCCGATGGGCTTTCAGGTAATTAGCAATGGCTTATAGATCAGAGTCCAGGAGGCATTCCTTGTAGTTTAGTGGGCTAGAGATCTCTAGTATGTAGTTCAAGTGTCCCCACACTTGGTCAACACCCATGTGAATGCTTCCCTCATGTTAAAAAATACAATTCCCATTTATTTAATTTGTTTAATGCCCTTTATATAAATTTATTATATGATTCATATATAATATGGTTCTTCAGTATTAAATGGCAACTTCTGATTTCCTATTGTTCCTCAAGATAAAGTTACCTAGCAACATTTTTTTTGATTTTCAGTAATATGATAATAAATATAATTATTAAAGCAAATACTTTTACTGTTTTTGAGATTTGGTATATAGATCTATTATAATTTAAATTACGGTTCTGGTATTATGTTATTAATCCAGTTTTTTTTTGTAATAGCATCTAAAGGCAAGAAATCAAAGACTTGTGATGATGCCAATGGTCATTTGTATGATTATGCTATGCGGTTGTGCTGCCCTCCTATCTGCCCCCCCCCCC
>JAFELO010000500.1:194124-214651 GCA_017140195.1 Eumaeus atala
GGGACTCCATTTTTTTTGGAACTACAGTGATATTTTTTACTGTACCAATATGTTGGTATTGTGCTATGTGTTTTGTGACCGGAAAGACTTTTTGCCTGTAGATCTGTTACATGTTGTCCGTCTGTTTTTCTCTTTATTTTAGATCTTTATGATACTAAATCTGGACTGGTTGACCTCACATACATACCACAGATTGAATATACTGTTGAATTTATAATATTTTTTAGTGTCATGGCCTCAAAAAGGATATGTTACTCAGCCTAGTTCACGTAGAGTTGTAAGTATTGAAGAACCAATAGGTCATTCAACCAGGTCACTGAAATCAATTGCTGTTGCACACAAAAAAATGACATCGAATATTAGCAGAAAAATTGTCACTATTGAAGAAAATAATGAAAATGATAGTGGTGATGTACATAGCAAATTTCGTAAGTGTTATACCTTTAAATTTATTAAATAATTATATAATATATTATGTAACATCACTAGCAATAAGAAGTAGTAGATATTAAACAGTCCAAATTACTTTTAAACTTGACCACTGTGGTGGCATAATGTAAGATCAATGAGCCACAAAATGCATATTAGCTTATAAATACAAATATTCATTATATTATAATTGCAGCCCATGAACTAAGCAAATCACATCCCAGCCACCCGTCAATAAACAAATGTGTAGAAACAAAACTTAGCTGTGACCGATATTTAATACAAAGGAAAACCACAAGATCAAACTTCCGTACATGTAATTTGTATTTCTGTTAATGTGTGTGTAAAATAAAATGTTGGGAATCCATACCTATTTTACAGTATAGTTTTGTATATTACAAGTGCTAGTATGTAATATTATGATAGTAATGGCTACTTTAGTTTTAGAAAGTATGTTTTTATTTTTATTCATTCATTTATTTGTGGTCGGAGTATTTTGAGATATTTTTATAAATATAAACAAGAAAAAGTAACCCAGCAACATCTTAGCATAGTTAAAATCACTTGACCTCTAAGAATTTCGACATAACACGATATATTAATTTTGAATGATTTTTTAAGTTTTTATTGTTCCATTCTAAAGTTCAAAGTATGTGTGGGTCGGTAGCTTCTAAAGGTTAAACAATTTTTTTTGGAGCCTGGTCTACCTGGCTATCAGAGGTTGCTGGTGTTTGAAAAACAAGCCTGTATATTAATATTTAGCATTTTTGGCTTTATGTTTATTTATTTAATTAAAAATACTTTTTTTTAATTAAAAATAACTATCATAGTGCATTTTGTGGCTTTCAGTATCAGGAGAGTCGAAATCTACAACCAAAAGTAATATTTTAAATGTTAAGAATAATGTAAGTTCTTCAAAACTAAACAACAAAAACAAGTACACAAAATTAGACAGTCAAATTAACGATTTAAAGAAAAAACATGTGAAGGAAGGTATGTATACATATAAAAGCCATATAATAATAGAAAGATAAACATATTTTGAAATTTTAACTATTTTATTTAAGATAATGTACGACACCATCAAAACAAAAGCAATAATCCTAAATGTTCCATAAGACGAAAGATAACCTCGCAATATGAAGGTGCAAAAGAAATATATCAAATAAATAACAAATTAAAAAAAGAGAATCTGCATGATAAAAATACAATTAACGTCCTTCAAAGTAGTGAGTATCCTATGAAAGCAGATAAAAGTAATATCATAGCATTAAAAAATGTAAAGGAAAAAAGAAAACCAATTTCTGTAATAGTGGTGCCTAAAGAAAAAAGATCACCAATTAACGTCCCTGATAAAGAATCTAGCGAATATAGAGTTGCTTCTGTATGTAAACCAAGGAAATTAAATCGCAGTACAGAAGTAAGAAAAGATGTTTTTAAGGATATCAATGTTGGTACTGACCCGCTTTATAATTTAGTGGATCGCGAGACTGAAACGAGTGACGACTTTTTAAAGAGCAGCAGACATGAAAATAACTTCCCTTACGATAGAGCTAATGGAATATTTGATAGTCTTGATATACCAAATGTAAGTTTAACAAAAGATAAAAATGATTTGCCCAAAGAGGAAATAGTCAATTTCATTAGTCAGTCTTTGCCTAATATGAGAGTTCCAGCTTTAAATATGATTTCACTGAAAAAGACCCAAAACGAAGAGATCAAGGAATCTCTCTATTGTAATAATAATTCATATATTATAAGCAGAGCTACTGTAACATACACTAGTAAACAAAAGTTTGATTTTCAAGTGGTTGGAAACCATGAAAACAATATGAAAAATCATTTACGGCCCAATCCACTGAATTATCCCGTAAGTGTGGTGTCTGTGTATAAAAAAGAACTAGCTAAAAGGGAATATGACAGTTGCACCGAGTATAACGAGCAGAAAGATGAAAATGACGCACACAACATTTCTGAGCAACGAAAAAATGTTTCATCGCTTAATTGTTCTCTGGTATTTGACAGCGACAAATTAAAGAAGCCGTCTGACATAATTAGTACAATAAAAGTTGATAACACTCTATTACAAAACAGTTTCTTGTGTGAACAGTTTCACCGTGAACTAAATTTTATTGACTCATTTTTTGAGTCCCTCCAATATTTAGAGACGTGTTCACTTGCTGATAAAAGTTTCGCAGAGAATAACGTAGAGAATTGGATCAACAGTAGTTACAACTTTGATTGTGGATCGTTCCTATCGAAGTTTGAAAATGAGATTTGTGTTGATGAAAATGAAACAATGGCATCGACGAGTCTTTGTAGGGTAAGTGTTGGTATATAAAATTGTAAACACATTTTGAATTCATCGGTAAAACATTTGAATTTGTCACGTCGAGTTCAATGAACACTAAATGTTCGTGGTATAAAGATTGTTGAAACAGTTCATATTTACTTTTATGTTGTAATAAGATGATACTTTGGTGGTGCTAATTCCACGGCACACAAACGGATTTTATGTTTTGTTTGGTGGTCCAAAAGAACAAAAAAAAGTGGCCACCAAATGCTCGCTCAGTTGGAAGTAACAAGATGTATCAAAACCACGAGAGACAAAACTATATTATAATTACATGGAATTCATTTGATTGCTCTGGGTGGAATATAATTATATCATAATTTAACCTTGTGGAAATATTATTTTTTTTTTTTCAAGAAAAGCTTCTATACGACTTGGAGAGTAAACTTGTGGATGCGTATCGAGAGCGTTACGAAAGTGAGGCCAACGAAAGGTTAGAGTCAGGCTATAAGTTAGTGAGGATAGAAAGAGTTACATCTCGTATACTGTAGGGCAGAGGGAAAGGTGCGCGTATATATTTTCTATTTTCTTTCTCTCTTTCTCTCATAGTATTCAGTCGGTCGTACTCATCATTTTTTTTTATTAGGAACACTTTGATGACTCTTTACACCATTCACACACACGCATATATTAGCATAGGTAATGCATATGTGTTGATCTGCTCCTCTCCTCCGACAGGAGCGAATTGTATTAAGTGAGCGAGAGTTTTTATCCGATTCGACTGCAATGTCACAATAACACTTCAAGTTCGTTAGTTTGCTACAGTACAATGTCTAAAGTATGATATGTTCCTTACAGCTCAATTTGCTCATTCGACATGAACAAAGGCGAGCCAAAAACCTTTTATTTGTACTGAAAATGAGAGAAGATGCCTTAAAAAACTTTACTAAGTCTCAGCTAATTTGGTTAGAAAATAAAAAGAAGCAAGACAATACGGATATATCTACGCTTAAGAAAAAACAACGCGGCGCTTTACTTAAACTGCAACACGAGTGTGGTGAGATGCAACGTATACGTAAGGCTTTGCTAACACGATCTGAGAAACGTAAAATTGTACTCATGAAGACTAAAAAGAATTTAGAATGGAAATTGGAAAACAATTTGGATGTGGAAAAAATAATTTTGGGGAAAAAGAAGATGAATCGCGTTAGCTCAGATCGGAGTGTCGCTCCTGTGAAATGTTTTGACTTGTCGAGTAGCGGCTGCGATGAAAGCACCACATCCAGACCGAGATCGAACACACCTGTAATTTTGGAACATGAATCTCCAAACAAAGTTGTTTTCGAGAAGAGCATACAGACTAACGATAGCAAGTTAGAAGTATTACAGAGAGATCACTCATTCAACATTGCTAACGAACACTTCGTTGTGGTTGATGGTTGTTATTTAAATATAATATTCAAAGATTTATCACTACCGCAGATATTTAGTAGTGAAAAACAATATGAAGTAAACGAAGAGGCGGTTAAAAATATTTTGAGTTCGTCCAAATCACAGAAACCTATCGTGGATACGGTACAACCTTATAGAGAGGTAGAGAAGATTGTAGATCAAATAAAAAGTCATGAACATGATAACTCGAGTACACCTTCAACGGCCCGCAGCCTCGTAGAAGAGTTTGATCAATATTACAGAGGTCTGCTGGATTATACGCACTCTGATAATTCAGAACGTAATTTCAATGAAATTGAATATACTGAGAATGTAAGAAAATCCGAAAATAGCATTAATTCTGACATATCAAAATCGGCTCCTATTGTGGAGGAACACAATGCCAAAGAACGGTTTTCTTCACAATCTGCTTCTGAGGTTCCATCGTCGTCTTTGGATTCGCCGTTGGTGACAGAAACATCTGGTTGTACAGCAATAAGACAAGATGAGCCGACAGTGGGGGTTAGTGTATCTGGACCTCTGCCGGTGCCTGCGGGCGCGGCGGCAGTTACCGAACCACCTGTGACACCATTGTGGGAGCAAGAGAAGCCTACATCACCTGTATTTGGTACGTATAAATTGGTTTATAGTTTATAATAGAGACACAGTTCAGAAAGCTAACAAGTTAAAAAAGCGAAGAGCAGGCGACACTGCACGCAGAACTGGAACAGAAAAGCTGTCGAGTGGCGGTGACGACACCAAAGGGCGCAGTGTCGGAATGCCTCTCGTCCGTTAGACTGATGATCTGGCCAAGTAGTGAGGAGACCCTGAATGCAATCAGTTTGTGAGTAGGGTTGTCAACCTACCTTAAAATCTACTACACCAATAAACCAATCTATTTAAGAAAAACGTCAGTTACTGGGAATGAATGGGTTCATACTTAGTAGAAGGTAAATAGCCACAAAATTTGTACGTTAGGTATGCATTTGTCAATTTCATTCTTTAGGACAAATAATTAAATAGTCTTCTTTATAGCGTAGGCTTGATTTTTACTATTACAAAATAAATTCTTTATTCGCCCTAAAAATACAGGCGGTCGAAAACCTCGTGGGCGTAACTTGTGACGGTGATTACACTCCTCTCGCTCTCTCTCTCTCTCTCTCGTACTCGCACAATATTGAAGATAAAATATCGATATTCTTAATTCTAATTCAATCGCATTTTTTCGTGTTGGTTTAGGTATTTTTGTAATGAATGTAAACTAATCATGTGAGTTTTGTACTAATTTGCTACTACTTTACACATTTTGAATCTGAACAGAGATTAGACTGACAGAATTGTAATAATGAAACACATAATATATAAAGATCTCGTGTCGAGATGTACGTTTGGTCTAGTGTCTGAAACTACGGAACCGCCTTTGATTGAAGGTGCATTTAAAATTTGTACAACTTAGAACACGTCGGAGAAAAAAACAAATAGAAGATAACGCGTCTAAACAGAACACATTTGCTAAAATTAGTTCACCGTGACCCCTTTACGACTCAAATATACATAGAACTTCGACTTGTTGATACCTCATACCGCACTAAACTATAACGATTTTGTATTTACTCTATGATAAGACAAGTAAATCGTTCTATCGTCTCTTTACATTGTTAATGTTACAGCTGTTGATTAAAATAGACGAGTTTTCGTGCACCAGCCGAGCCATTACGGCGTGCATATGCGGGCTAGTGATGTCATGTACGTCGCAGTCTGATTGTAAAAATCGCTGTATTTCATTACGGCTAGCCATATTCAGAAACAGGGCATTGTCTTGTGGCGGGCTAACGTTTAGCCGGATTGAATGTGGCTGAGTGAAATTCCGCCAGAAAGTGTTCGGCGCTATATGTTCTTCAATAAAAGTAGCCATATTGAAAATCATTACCTTCCTCTTAGACACGTCCTAGTTCCTAATTTTAACACTTGCGGCGTTCCTTGATATGACAACAACAATGACTACGTTTACGCCTTAACCTTCGTGGTTAGGTTATTTTTTATTTGCTCTCAAAACACATTTCCTAATTACATCATTGTATCAATCACTATCATTGAAAAAATCAAGATATTCAATGAGGCTAAACGTCAGCCGCCACATTTAAGAGCGTGCGCAATGACAATCCGGCTAATCGTTGGCCCGCCACAAAGCAAAGCGATTTCAATTGTTTTTTTCACGACCTGGCCCACCACATTTTCCCACGGCTTCTACGCTTTGGTCACCAGGGACCGCGGCCACCACTTGTGACTCTTTGATGTGATCGCGAGGGAAAGTTAATATCTCGCTTTGGGACACGCAACGAATTAAACATAAGAAAAATAGGAGGAGCAAGATGTTTGGAAACACATCCATCTACGACTGGAAATGTTCAGTGACATCTCTAATTCGGCGTTGCACTTGCTGTCTTTTGCAGATGACAGCAGTTCCAGCGCCGGTGCGCTGTCACCTGTAACATCCACGACCAGTAATGAAGCGGAGGAACTGCGTCGTCAACAGCTGGCTATAGAGAGAGAGGTAAAAAGAACTTTTTTTTTGTGCGACGGGAAAAGGCGCATAAACGACACGCCATCAGCAGGCCCCACCAAGCAGACCACTGTGTGATTACGGATCATTATAGTGTCGAATACCAACTAAAACCACCGCAAGTGCCATTAGTGCCGCCACTGGTGAGGTGCCCCTGAACTACAAAACATTGGAGCACCGTGACAGTCAACCAGTCACCTAAAGTACCGACACCACATTCACAGATAGGGGGTTGTCCTGTGGCGTGGGATAACTTCGAGGACTTGGGACCAAGTCCTCCCATCCCACGCCACACAATGCAGTCTATTAACCTTCAAAAATACATTTTTATAACCGTCCGCTACTAATCTTTTCTCCATACTACTGACCTATGGACAAAAAAGATAGGTTTTTTTTGGTCATATATAACAGGAATTTAACTGGCTTAACCCACGTTATGGTATTAGGTACTAGTTGTCCACTGCAGCTTCGCACGCGAACAACAACAGAATTAACAAATTTCCGCAACGTTTAGGATATGAACATATTTTTGAAAATATTCTATTCAGGAGTATTGTAGGATTCTAATGGTAGATTGATTATTCAAATCGATCCATTAGTTTTCGAGCCTAGTCAATTTAAACAAACAAAATGTTCCCTTTTTATAACATTAGTTTTAGTACATATATATTCTATTAGGCTGATTTACTGTGAGATAGTTATAAATCGCTTGGAGCGACACAGCTGGCACGTGAAAGTGTTACCCAACCAAGAATTAGGCTGCATAATCACCAGATACTAATTTGGAACTAGGTTAACTTAAAATTTGCGATAAAAATTTTCAGATCAAAGCGTTGGAGCAACAGCAGTGTCAGTTCCTCGTGGTACGAGAGATACCTGACAAGCCCCCTCCCCCATACACACCACCGGTCGAAACACGACCGCCCAAGCCCCCTCGGTCGTTCGCAATTGACATCACCACAAAAGAGAGAATAAAGAAATATATTACAGAGCCAGACAACAATTCCGACACAGATTCGGACGCTTTCAAGTTGTTCGTCAAGGATTTCTGTCAAGATTCCTTGGAGAGGCAGAAGGCTAAACAAGTTGATAAGGTGTGGGATTCCTATCACGTTCTGCAAGCGAAATCTCACCTTAGTACAGGGAAGTTGGTGAATGAAACGGCTATGGATATGAAGGAGGTGTTGACGTGTGTGACCCCAACGGTCTTGTCAGGTAACATTGATTCCAAATTCTTTGTCAATACTGTCATTAACAGCTTTATGTCCAGTGCTGCTTCGTCTAGAGGTAAACGTTTTCAACCACAAACAGCGAGGTCCCGAGTTCCAGGCCCGTGTCAGTCTAAGTAATGTTATAATTTTTTTTTAAATAACAGTCCGAAGTCGGAAAATTGACGTACACCCCATACGTCAATTTTGCGGCTCTGAGCGTGCCTCGGTTAGTAGGTAAAGCCGTCGGCCCTGCCCCTAGTTTTTGACCGCCAGTCTTCATCGTCGTACTCAACAGAAGCGTTAAATTATAAATAAATCATTTCAATTATAATTATATTTTGTGGAAATATGAATTAACCTTAAATACCAATTTCATGTTTTTCTTTAAAAGTTTCAAATAGTTATTAGTGATAGTAGAAACAAAGTTATCCTTAATCAGGCAAAATTTTTCTTATCAATTCGTTACTTTTTAATTTTTCTATCAGTAGCCGGTCCGGGATCGATGCGAGTAGCAGGAGATCGGTCGTCTTGGCGTTCATTGTCCAGCAGTGGACCGATAAGGGCGATAATGATGATGATCAATTCCTTACTAGAAATCGAAAGACTCTAAATGAGTTTTTAGTGTTCGTTTTATTGCAATAAAGATAGTAAATGACGCTTTAAAAATTAGATCGGACATTTATATGCGTACAATCTCAAAATATTAGTAATCTGTGAAGACGAAATCTCGTAGTGCGATAGTAGACAACGTCCGAAACGAATGTTACGACCGGTGAGGGTATCGCTGTTATGAGCAATATGAGCCAATGTCAAATTAATCGCATCTCTCTGTCTACTGAACATTAACAATGACATGACTTCATTGTCCCCTTTTATGTTCCCTCTGTGCCCAGTGCGCACTATTCTCTCTTGTAGTGTAAGCTGCGTTACGACCGGACAGCTCCATGATACGGCCTCAAAAGTGATGGTTATGTTGTCGCGTTTAGTACGGTTTATGAGTAGCTGGTGGTCCGTTTGGGAGGATGGGTTAAAGGAGGGTAACGCATGGGCACACGCACATATTGATGAAGGTTATGGTCTCCAAATTGCACTAATTACTCATTTCTCCCCCTATACTGTACTATAAGAAGATAACGGGTGGCGTTTTGGAATTCTAGTTGTAGAAAATACGATACTCCATCGATAATTCCTTCATAGGTAGAAAAATGTGTAGACTGACGTGATATAATTTATCATTCAGGTGTCGACGCCAGGCGTTCCGATCACATCGACGACATTCTGTTCGCGGAGTGGCGCAGATGCGAGCCGGAGTGGACGTCTCTACACAACGACGAGGTCATTGTTAAGAACCAATTGTTCGAAGACATATTCGAGAAAGTTCTTTGCGAAACAATCGACGAATATAAAAAACTTGTTCTCAGCGATTGAACATGTCAAGTCGACCAGTAGTGAACATTCCACTAACTTGAATTTTGGCTATTTTTCGTCTTTTACCCCAAAATAATATTGATCAATCCTTACTTACACTGGTAGCTATAAAAATTGACGATAAGTTATTGTGTTTTAGACTAGTGAGTCTAACAACTGTACTGTAACTATATTTGACAATCTTTTTAAAATTCGGGCCCGCACAACCTTTGGTACTCCTCGCTCACATGACACCACCTTAAAGATACGGCCTTGCTGTCGCGTTTCGGGCATCGTTTAAGTAGCCGATGGCCGTTGGTGGGAACGTGTATAGAAGGGCAACGCATATGTATGACAATGCGTACGTGCATAGGCGTGCGTGCGCTGTGCGTAAAATACGAAAAGTTGACAAATTCAAGATAACGGTATGGTCATTGTTGGTGTCTGTGTTTTCAGTCAAAACCGTGTTGGCGTGGCACCAATATTGTAAATATTTGTAAAAAACAAAAAGCTACAGGAAAACAAGAGTGATTTTGAAAAATATTTATTCTGCAGTAATATTAATAGGCAAATATCACATACTCTTAAATTTTACGATGACTAAATTTTATATAAATAATTTAAGAATCATCCAAATTAGGCAATAATTATAAATCAGTCGCATAAAGCTCAGCGTATATAAAAATCACACGTTTAAGATCTCGAAGTGTAAATAAATTGCACAAACGATGAAAAGATTTGGAATAAATTGTACTGAAAAAAAATTATTACAAATTTTAGTTCAATGTCGTTAGTTTATTTTCATGTAATTTTAAAAATGTTGTATACACTATTTGCATCTAGAAATAATAATTTAGTTGTTAATAACACATGTTTGTTACACAGAAATCTCAATAATAGTCCGAATTACTCAATGGAATAATTCAGAGACTAAAATACTGAAATAATTAATAATATACATAAAGCAATAATTCAAATCGTAGTCAATTACTTAACTATAGTAGTCAAAACCGACAGCTGTACACGAAGCAGGTTACATGATAAATTATTAAATAACACCAAAATGTTGCATTTTAAATAAAAAATTTTTTGTGTCTAAGAGCATTTACAATAGAACAATGCCTTTTTTCTATTATGTATAAATCATAAACATTTATCCACATAACTGGCCAGAGCAATTTTTAATTTTATAAAAAAAATATGTTCCTATTTGCATAGTTTACTAATAAATTAATACTAAAATAAGTTTAAATATGGGATAAATGTATGATAAAATAATGGGACATCCTCTTAAACTATAAATACCCTTACACACAACGACAATAATACAATAGTTCACTTGTGATACATTTAACAAGACACCTACATTTACAGAGAATACACCAACTGTCACAATATTAGGATCGTTTCATAAACGAGCCTCGTTGTGCTGTCCAAGAGACGCCAACCATACCTTTAAAGCCTAGTCGTCCGCTTTGAGGATAGATTCTAGTGGATTTGGCCCCTTTCTCCTCGGATTGCTTAAGGCTTTCGCTGTCTCAGCTGAAAAAAAATGTCTTCCCTTTAGAAATAATTGGCGATTAGAGAAAGTTATCTTTATTTATAAATTGTTCTAGAAATTTTCTGAACGAGTCGGCATCGAAATATACTCACTGGTTGGACCTTGAGAGCCCTGAGTCACTTCCAAACACGCCATCCATTCCGTTAGACTTATTTTGGAGTCGTGATTCACGTCGCAGTACCTCGGAAGCTTCCGGCCGCATCTCCGCAAGTGTTCCACACTCGATATTAACTGATGAAATGACTTCCATTCCCGTCTTTCCAAAGCTTTATTTTTATCTTTGTCCAACATTACATAACTCCACGTGGCCGCTTGCTCCTCTTTAGAGGCTCCCCACTTGACCATATCACTGAAACAAAAATATATTACTAGTAATAATCCTGTTGTCTGCTAAGAAATCCTTCCCAAGACCGTGGATGCCTATGCCCATATAAACCTTTCACAATGAATCTCGTATGATAAATTTATGGTTTTAGATGCACAGTATTTTACATAAAATATATATTAAAATTAAACGTTTAACCGTTATGTAGGTATGTTATGAGAAGTACTTCTATTATAATAATTTGTGTAATTTTGTTTGTTAGACGCTAAACAATATTTCCAGTCATTTAATATAAGGCAACCGAACAAATTGTAATGTTTGGGTAAACGCCATGAATGCTCCTTGATACTACCAAATACATTAAGCTTAGGGTGCATCGTGTGTGTTGTAACTGTTTATGTTGTTGTACTTCATGTGCCTTAAATATTTTAAGCTATCTTCTGAATACAAGTGATCTTCATAATATGTGCTTTATTTCTGTACACACTGTTTTATTTCAGACACGTAATGGGTGAGATTGGAGCAGTATAAATTAGGTTCCAGAGTTAGGCGCTTGGTCCGCGGACCCCTCGGCCTACCTCGTAAGGGTGTGGTACCACAGTAAGAGGTGTGAAGAGAAATGAATAATTTATTTCCCAGTTTATTTTCTTCGTGTATTTATTATTATATTTTACTCGTCGACCGTGTTCGCAAGAATGTTGCGACAGACAGCTTGGGTATGAAATGAGGTGTCGGTATAAAAATGAGAAAGGGCATACTCCGCGGGTTCGGGCATGTAGAAAGAAGGCAGGTGAACGGTTAATAAAACGGATATACAATGCGAATGGTGAAGGATGCAGGTACAGGGGAAGACCAAGACTGACGTGCCACGATCAGATTGGAACTGGGTATTGTCCGTAGGCCCTAAGAGTCGCAACCGGCGTCTTTGTGTGACGGGAGTAAATAATGTGGAGGCGGAAGGTATGTAGGATCGTGATGTAACGAGGTATGTATGTATGTGTGTAAGTAACACGGGAAAACGGGTGCTAGCTGTTCAGTATACATCTTTATACATATCATATCACTAGTTATTTAAGGCAAGGCCTTAAAAGGAATGTATTGTAATGTTTGATAAGTAATTGGTAAAGTTAAATGATTTATAATAAGAACTCGCGTTTACTGCAATAATGTATGTTCGTGATTTTTTTATTATAGTATATAGGGGTCAAACGAGACCCCCTTTTCACCCTTCCCCCACACACAAAGGGCCACCGGCTACTCACAAACAGCACTAAACGCGACACCGCAGGTGTCATTTTACGGCCCTATTAACTGAATGTTAATTACAGTGGATTAGGACTGAGGGCCATTTTCACAGGTTACTACTATAGTGTCAATTACTAGGCCATACACAAGTTCTAACTATTATACAAATGCTTATTATCAACTAGTGAATCGCCTCTGAATAAAACCATATCAAATTATCCACTTAAACCTTCCTCGGGAATAGCTCTACTCATGGGTGACGCACCGCATGAAAATTTGTTAAGTAAATTTTGAGAAATTCCATCACAGACATGACAACTTTGCGGCTTTAATAAGTATAGATTGCATCTAACGGGATCCTGTGAAATCGAAACTTGTAGTATGGAAGACCGTTGAGTCCTTAATAGATTAACCGCTACTTACGTCGACTTTAAAAATTAACCATTAGCTCTGGCACTTTATATTTTATTGACTGATGCTTGATACGTATAATAATTGAAGTGAAACATTAATATTAGATTGTTTTCTGTAACTTTAAAAAGTGGATGTATGATTTTTTACTTTAACTATACCTACTGTCCTAGCATACATATTTTTTTTGTTACTAGCCCTTTGCCCTACTATGCTATATTATTTTGTTTTTTTTATTAGGGAATTGAGAATACTGATAAAGAACTGGAACATAGTGGTCGTAAATATTGCCTTCCTTTGTTCAATCTCGCAAATGCATCAAACAAAATTGTGAGAATGTTTCACTGGTCGTGCCAATCGGGCATTTGAATGAAATGCAGTAAGAGCACTACCCCGTTTTTGTGCGATAAGACAAGTGACTTTTTTAGTCGTTGTATGGTATCCTCATTCATCATTATTATCAGCCCTTACCGGTCCACTGCTGGATATAGGCCTCTTTCAATGAACGCCAAGACGACCGATCTCCTGCTACTCGCATCCATCCCGAACCACCTACTGCACGGAGATCTTCTACCCACCTGGTGAACGATCGACCAACGCTTCGTTTTCATAAACGCGGCCTCCATTCCAGTACCTTAGTGGCCCATCGACCATCTGATCTTCTGAGTGTGTGACCAGCCCATTGCCACTTCAGCGAGCTTACTTTTCGCATGATATCGGAAACTTTAGTTTTCTGCCCTAAGATTTCGTTACGAATTTTATCGGACAAAGAAACACCCAACATAGCACGTTCAGCCCGCTAAGCGACCGCTAACTTGCGGACCAGTCCTTGTTTCGGCCCCGTAGGTCAACAAGGTGAGTACGCATTGTTTTTAGATTTTCGTCTTCAAGCTCTGCGGTATAGGGGACGTGAGAGTATGACTCCTTCAATGGGCTTCCTTCTTGAAGTTATGTCTAATTGCAATAGTTGCCCGAGGTAGACGTATCCATCTACGACTTCGAGAATAACTCCATCAACGTTGACCGGCCTAGGGAGAACGTGTTCGTTGAACACGACCTTTGTCTTGTCCAAGTTCATCCTAAGGTCAATACGTCGGGAGGATTCATTTAGGTTGTGCAACATTTCCTGCAAGCTCTCCAACGATTCGGCCATTACAACGATATCTTCGGCGAAACGAAGATGTGAGAGGTACCCACCCTTAATATTTAAGTCGCATTCTGCCCACTTCAACTTCTCAAAGGCGTCTTCAAAAGCATTAGTAAACAGTTTCGGGGAAATTTCATCCCCGTGTCGCACTCCTCGATGCAATTGGACTGGCCTGGTTTGATCTCCCAGAATCGGACCGGGCAGAAAAACAGCGTCACATAATGCTCTCAGTGCGTCGACGTATCGCCAATCCATCTGACATTGCTGCACAGCTTCCAGAAGAGACCAGGTTTCGATAAAGTCTTTTCATATATGACAAAGGTAAGGCACAGCGGCTGATTGTACTCATGTGTCCTTTGTACAACCTGCCTTATGGTGAAAATGATGTTCAAGGTGCGAAAAAAATCCTCTGCGAAACCCAGCCTGCTCCGGGGGCTGGAATTCGTCATGCTTTCTGGTGAGACGATTAAACAAGACTTTTAGAAAAGGAAACAGCTTGTAAGAAGTAATGTTGGTCTGTCGTTTTGGAGAAGTGATTTGTCACCTTTTTTAAAAACAAAACAACCTTACTTCCTAACCATGCCTTGGGAGGCACGCCGCGCTGAAAGACAAAAATAATCTTTTTCACCACTTCTAACACAGGTTCACCTACGAGATATAGAAACTTGACTGTAATTCCGTCCTTCCCCGGAGCCTTTCCCCCTTTAGTATGCGCAAGAGCCAGACTCATCTCACTAAAGGTGACGTTCGGTAGATCACCTGACAAGTGTCGTGTCAGGCTTGCACGCGGACCGTTGTTCAGGGTATCGGAATGGGTAGCGTGCGTCGAATACAACTTGCTATAGAAAGCTTCGATCTCAGATGAATTCCCAAGTTTAGAAGAAACGTTAACCCTAGAATCAGTCCTAACCTTCGTCAGATGACTTCTTCCAAGCTGCTCCACAAAAACCTTCGACCCCCTGTTCTTCACAATCGCTTCGGCAACCCTTTGCGTATTTGAGCTGTGAAGGTCTAGGCGTAAACGTCTGCGGATTCGTTTCACACGAAGCTTGACATCGGCGGACATAACGTCGTCGTGAGCTCTGCTTTCCCTCATAAGCCCAAGCGTCTCATCTGAGAGTTTAGCTTTCCTGCTCGTAAACTTGCTCCTACAGCATCCTCTCGTATACAATACGTCTCGCAAGCAACCAATCATGCCGCTCATGACCTCGTCAATTGCCATTGTAGTTTCCGACATATGTTAGGCATCGAACCGGTTTTTAATTCCAGATGGAATTTTTCGGAACCTACCTTGGTTCGTTGGAAGTTAGGTCGGAGTGCTGACTGTACTAATCGGACACGCTCATGTCGAAAGCCTACATTCAAAGAGCCTCTAACCAATCGATGATCACTTCCGGTTTTAAACCTGTTGATCACCGAGACATCCCTATGATTTCGGTCTGTCATAATAAAGTAATTCTATTTGCTTGTCACAGTATCGGGGCTCTGCCATGTTCACTTCCTATGAGGCTTCTCCTTAAAATAAGAGTTCATTACGAATAGGCCCACTTTTTCGAGGAATCCATCGACTCCATGTGGTCCAAAACTCGATTCGACGCCATTTCGTACTCCCACTTTGGCATTGAAGTCCCCCATAACAACATTAAAGTGGGCCTTACAGGTGTCATGTATAAGTTGCCTCCACGTCGTCATCGGAATGTGTGGAGGTTGATGCGTATACTTGTGTCACTTTGAGGCTGTACCTCTTAGTGAGTTTACGAATGGTATTTGCCACCCTACCCAACACACTAAAGATTTCGACGGCATTGCCTACGAGGGACTCGTTCACGAGGGTTCCCATGCCATTGTGATGGAGTGTCGCCTTCTCTGAAGTAGAATACGTGGCCGAATGGCTGAGTTATGGTGTCTTCACCTTGTCTTCGGACGTCACATAACCTCAGAACGTGCCCTCGTGGATTTTTCCCAGTTCCACTTCCAGTTCAACCAAATGGTTATCCAGTCTAAGCGTTCGTCCGTTGTATGTAGTCAGGTCAAATCGGTGGTAGCGATCCGTAGCCTGGAGATTCTTAGCACCCCGAGTTCCACCATCAACTTGGCCGCCACCCTGGCCAGGACTAGTGGAGATACCGAGGACTAGGAGCCGAATTTTGCTGTTGTCATCCATTGTAGGTAAGTGCTCGTAATTGCCACGTTGTGCAGGCGGATTGGCAATCGCAGATTAGGTTTCGGACCGGCGCCACCGCTGCCTATCGCCGATCCTATTGATGATACCGCCATCACTCGGCGCGACTGCTGTCTGGTGCTTTACTCTCACTATAAAACAGACCGGACACCAAACAACCAAGTCGCTGAAGCGTCTTAGATGTTAAGATGCCCTTTGACGATTTTTATGTCACCCCGGGCTTTATTGGGGGTGAGGGTATTCTTAGGTCGCCGCCACACAGCCGGTGTATGTTATCCTAATGTTAACTAATTTGCAAATCTGATTCGGTAAGTGTATTTTTTTTTAATTTATTTTATTTTTTGTTTTATTTTACTTTATTCATTCTTCGTAACATATGGGCAGGCATCGCTCGCAGAATCGATAATCGTTGGTGAAGAAAGGTTCTCGAGTGGCGGCCCCGCAGAGTGTCGGCCGACCTCCCACCTGATACACTAACGAATTGGTTAAAGTGTCAGGGACTCGATGGATGCACGTAGCTCGTTACTGGCCTATCGCTGCCTCTGGAAAAGGCCTATGTCCAGCAGTGGACTTCGTCCGCCTGGTGATTATGATAGTGATGATTTATTATATTCAATTGTTGATTACGTCGCTTCAAACATTCAGCTTGTGCTTAAATAAGATAACTAACTTAACTAATTCAAAATTTTGTTGGCCTTTGGCCACAACTGCCTCGATTCGAGTTTTGCAATAAATTACAATACTATTGTCTGTAAGTTTTACAGATTTAAATATCACTTCATTCAAAAGTAGATTAATTATACAAGAAAGAAGACAACTCGTTTGCTCTGGCGACTATTAATTAAAAAGTTGACGAATTTGTCGAGACTGACGAGGGTCTGAGTTAATTGGATGCTTGGATGGAAGCATGTTTTAAATTTGTATCTGTGAGTGCCGTGCTCCGCGGTTTCCCACGCTCAATAAGTCCCATTGACCAAATGCGCGGATGTTTTCGATCGTCGGTAGTCCGCAAGAGACTTTTAATACTCCAAATGCTGATACCTACCAACGAAAACACATTCAAACACAAGTACTCTAAAAGTAGTTACCCAGGTCCTGTTCCATTGATGGACGTAGTCATCTTCGAAACGAAGAAGCGAAGCAAATCACGTAGGAAGAGCGTCTTCATTGGTTCTGGACAACCTGAGACAGTAGGAAAGGCTGCTTTTAATTTACGGCCAATCTGTGCAGTTCCGAACACGTGTACGTACAAAGTAAAGCAGGGACGGATTTTAAATTTTGATTATTTGGGAAAGTCTTGACACTCCAAAAGAAGATTGGGCTTGGTGGTTTTGGGGACTCTTAGAACATTATTGGCTTACTGCTATCCATTGTCACGAGCCTTTATTCGTTCACTGCTGTAAATAATTCGTTAAGAAAACTGAATCGAAAAAAAAAACAGTCCGAGGTGTTATTTTGCTTATGTCTAACTATTAAGGAAGGTCACAATTCATGTAAACTTTTATAGTAAATTTTAAAATACACTGAAATTTATGCGCTGTCCCATCCCTAATTCAGATAACTGAATTATCAACAAGGCTGAACATCAACCCCTCACGCCATACACCGTAGAGTGTATATATATTGTGCCACAGACGCGTTAACACGAATACGAGTTACAACAGTCCTTTTACGCGAGTTAATACGAGTTACATCGAAAAGTTGTGCAGTGCTTATTTCAATTCGATATAACATTGTTCTTCTCATACCTCCTTGACGTAGTCCATAACGATGAATCACACAATAGAAGACTTCCCCAATACCCTATATACTTTTAGGTATGTGCTTCTCGCAGTGGTATTTAAATCTCGATTTTGTAATCATATAATAATCATTAAAAATCGTTTGTGTAAACCAATCAGTTTTGACCGTGACAGGAATCGTCATTTGACTGATTTTCGTGACTTAGTTTTTCGTATATGTTCGGACCTAGGTTCCAAAATTTCTAAGAAAAACTGTACCTATATAACACATACATTTTTAAATATAATAAACCTGACGACGATGATGCCAAGTTGGCTCTCTGTGCCGACGTACTGAGGTTAGCGGGCCGGGACACGGAGAGGTGAAAGGGCAACGGGGAGAAACCTCACAGTCCAGCGAGATGTACAGATAATATAAGTGTGCAGTAATAATCAAGCGTCATTCACCTCTCATCGGGCTAGCATGTTGAGGGGCGGCGTCACAATCAGGCTTTCTATCCTTAACTGAAGAGCCTGGTATTGGTTTGCCGGTGTCTTGGTGGACGCACCAACAGTAGCCGGTGGAGCGGTAGCATTGAGCGCGAGCGTACCTGCCGTCGCCCACGCACTCGGGCACATACAACACAGCGCTTCCACCTTTCTAACGTAAAGAAAATTAAATAGGAAACATTAGTTTGGGAATTAAAAGACCACACAAGTAACATTATTAAATTTAACTTAAATGCAAGAATACAATTAATACAAAGTTAAGCTACAATGAGGCCTGCTAAGGCGAGTGATGGGCGGGGTACGCCGGCTCATCTAGTCTCAGGAGACGGAAATAATTTAAACTTATTATGAAACGAAGTCCCCAAGCTTTCTGTCGTTATGTGATCGATTTTCTCAAAATCTACAGACGGGTTTTCATGCGATTTCCACCAATGGATAAAACTGAGGAGGTTATTTTAGTTCACGTGCGAAGCCAAAATCGAAATCGCTAATTAAACTATAAAACAGTTCTGTCTAATTTAATTTCCTCTAAAATTAGTCTTAGTTAGTTATTTGGAAAAGCGTTTGTGTTCACACTAAACGATTGTTTCCGTCTCATAAGTTTAAAACTAAGTTTAACGGGTAGCTGACCTGATTTAAGCTGATTTATGGTCTTCTTACACTATGAAAGCAAATTAAAACTCAGAGAAACGCACGCAAAGTGTAACATTTAAATGAACTTTTAATCAATCATTGTGTAACTCATAAAAGTCCCTGCCAGGGGTATTAATTAGTACCGCGCTTCAGTTTACGACATCATGCTCAGTTCATTTAAATTGACAATATACAAACTGTAAAACCATTCCAATAGATTCTATATCGGTACATTTAAACAAACTCTTCGAGGACATATCATTCATTGCCTCGACGTTTCAGTCACATTAAAGCACTTAAGGTCATGATGATAAAATCACCGTGAGTAGTTGTGACGAATAACATTCGCATAGAATTAAGGTATCAAATTTATCAAACGTCTTCTTTCTGTAATTCGCTCTTACAACACTTATTTCGCCAAGCCGAGTGTCAATAAGAATTTACATAATCGCCACAATAAATGTTGCAACAGTTAGCAGTGCGCATACAAATCATAGAGGTAACATAGATTTAGTAGGGAATCCAACCTAAAATGCGGCCGTCTAATTCGAAGGAGACAAAAAATGTGGTTGACTCGCTGTCTCCATTTTTTTCATCATTTTTTTCTCTGCGTAAAGCGCATGTAGGATTAGTTAGACAAATATAGCCATACGTTCTCACCGTCCTACTTTGTTACACATGGCCACTTGCCGTCATATATGTACCTTCTCGATCTATAATGTTTCTATTGTGAAAACATAGTTCCAACAGTTTATTATTAATAATTTTAAAGCTCAATATAACAAATCGAAGTTTAGGGCGAGTATGGAAGTTGATCATAATTAATTAATCTATCTGTATATGCACACTACAGTAACAGTAGGTATAATGTTCTAGATCATAATAATGTAGCATCCTCATGGCTTTGAAACTCAGTTGCATAAGGTACACTTCTCATTAGATAGATATTCAAATAACATATTTATAAAAATGTTTTGTCACATAGTTAGGGAACAAATCTATGAATTAAGAAGAAGTTGAGTGTTAGACCATATAGCTACAACATAGGTAACTTATTTTCATTAACTTACAACTCCCTCTCAATTTCTATGTAAATGTCTCTCTTTCTTTCTTTACTAACTTACCTACAACTCTCTATAAGCTTCCATTACGTAGCGCTCTTTTTTATTTAGGACTTTTACTACTGGTTGGGGACGCTACTGCACCCGCCGCTACAGTTCATCGGACTAGCGGACTTTTGTGTCTTCTACTTTAGGGAGACGATTTTCCCGGAGATGGGAACAGATGTACCGGATTTTTTGTTATTGATTGCTTTTGGACCGAACCCTACATTGATTATTTTTGGACCGAAAAGGGGGAGACGGTCCCTCTCCTCACGCTAATAGGACGGCGCGCGCACGATGCCGTTTATAATGCGGTGACGTGGATAAGGATAATTGAGCTCGTTTATTGTTTTAC
>JAFELO010000500.1:214718-240225 GCA_017140195.1 Eumaeus atala
TGATCAAGATGTAGTTTATTATTAGAGCTCTCTAAAGATTGCGTTTATCTTTATTCTAAGGTTCCAGGGTTCTTCTCCGTAAGCGGTGTGTGATTTTGATATTCTGTAAATCATCTGTTATAACTGTGTTAGAATATGTACATAACGCTCTCTTCACGCTGAATATTCAGCGTGACGGCTGCGTTACGAGTACGATGCCAAGCCAGCTTACTCCCCAAGTTATGCGCGCGTCGAACAGATTGTTACAGATACGGCTGGTATTTTTTGTAAAATGTAAATTTCATTTTACTTTTGTCAAAATATGTAAGCATCTAGTAAGTAATTAGATGAAGGCACAACTCGGTTACAATATCTGTAGAGCTGACGTCTATGGCGAGACGTCGGCGCTCTGGTACAGTGCGCAGAACATGCGCAACTATGCGCAAGCACGGTGATAAGAAAGGGGAACGGGGAGTGGCAACACATTCATCTACAGATAATTTAGCAGTGTAGTATTAATATATAAATATGTTATTTACAGACATTGTACTGAAATAGAATAATTTGTAAATAGCCAAAAGCCGTTAATATAACACAGGGTATATTATTGCATTTGTATGTTGTTACTTTACGAGTCTTCTTATACCTGTTCATCTAAAACTGCTTGTCGATCGGTGAGACAGTCGTTAGCTTCGTCTTCCCTTGTCACAGAGCCTTCTGGTGCAAAAGAATTCCTCATAATTCCAGGTAACACAGCTGTAAAATTGACACATACAATATTTTCGTGGAAGCAAAAATACAGAACAATGTATTACAAAATAAAAATTACAAAACATTAAGATATAGTAAGCTGGCCAAGTGGAACGCTAGACTGGCTCAAGATCGTTCCTGGAAGTTTATCGCGAAGATATCAATTGCGTAGCTGTAGCAGTCTCTCAGTGGGACAGACAGCCATGTTATGGGCGCTTCTTGTAGGTACTTTGAAAGTAAATCGGCATAATTTGTCAGAACTATTGGAAAATAATGAGTTTTATGTATATTAGTATCGTTGTTTATGTACTCGCTCGTGTTCTAGTGATAAGCATGTTCAGCCGTAGTAGGAGAATCGCGCGTCGGAACAAACAAAAAGAAGTGTTATTCGGGCTTTTCAATTTACATTCGGGAATTTGGCGTTGTTACACCCTCATGTCTCGGAGAGCACGTTCTGTCTTCGTCGGTGCTGCGTCTGATTTCTCTCCGGTCGGAATAGAAGAATGGGCGAAAAGAGAGTGCATTTGTATTTGTGCACCGTGCAAACCCGCGCAGATTGCTCTTCTCAGTAGTGATGGGCGCTGTTGCCGAATTTTGGTTAGGACGACAGAACAGTGTATAAACTATATACGAGTATGTATAACCTAGTCTTGCCATAAATGTTGTATGAAAGCAAAACATTTCTATTTAATTGTAAATAACCCTAATTACTTTTACATTGTGTTAGTGTAGTCTGTAGTATACACAAATACAAAACAATTAAAAATATAGAACCTTATTCGAAGTGGGCCCACTGGCGGCAACACAACAGTCCTTAAAGCGTTGCGGCCAATTATGCACTCTTTCCATGAGGAAATTGTTCACTGCCAATCGTATGGATTGTTTTAGGGACTCCAAATTATCATGGCGTTTAGATCAAGCTGTACTCTCTAGAATTTACCATAAATCATAATCCAGAGTATTAGGACTAAGGGACTTGATGAAGGGTAGCCTTAAGCCCAGATCAAATTCGCATTATCCAAGATTGTGTGGACCGAGTTTTATTGTCTTGCTGTAATGACCATAGTTGGTTATTGAACATGTTGTTATTAAGAGGCTTAACGACCTTCTCAAGAATGTTACCTAGATATACGTGCCGATGTTTTTAATTCCTTTTTCCAAAAAGAAATTGGTTCAGACACTCCTTCATAGTAACACCCCACCAAACCATGACTGAAGTCGAACAATGCCCACCTTGGAACCTTCCTTAGAATTCTGGGCATAAATACGGTGATTTTGTTTGTTAAAATGTTGCTCAATAAAAAAAAATTGCATCCATAAACAAAATTTTTCTGTGATCTCCCTGTGCGTACCACTTCGGTAGTTGTTTCTATTTTACCACCCTGTTCATCTTTAATTTATCAGTTAAGAAGTGACCAGTGCGTGTCTCATAGGCTGCAGTCCTAAGTTATCTCTTAAAATACGCAACATGGTGCTATCTTCATTTCCCGAGATAAAATGTCTTACTTTCGGAAAGGATTTCTTCAAACTCTTTCCCTTACTGCTTTCACCACCATTGCCGTACGAACAAACAGAGGAAGTCTCATTGTACCTATCAATAGTCCGGTACACAAACATTTGACTAACATCAAGTGTATGGAGAGTTAAAAATGATATGGCTATATAGCTACTTTGTAATCATAGCTATTCTGCTCCCTTTATCACCCGCTCTATTGTAATATCGCAAAATATTGTACAATGTACTGGCGCCAAAATGTGAAAACACATAGAACAATCGTATAAAAATGACAGATTCCAAATTCAAAAGTAATATTTTTTTATTTTTAATTGTAATAGTTTTTGTGGCGTATGGTAATTTGTTGCGTATAACTAATAGACCACTAGTCGGGTCAAAAATTTGTTTTTCACTGATATCTGCATAACGATTATGCGGACACGTACGTAACGATTGTGCATTGGTAGTCATCAAAAAACCTGCTCCAACAAAGTAACCTACATGAATTTTAGGAAGTAGTAGCTAGTAGCGATTGTTGCGTTGCAACCGAATCAAGCTGGCAGTTGCTCATTTGTCCCTTTAAAATATACAAAAATCCAATAATAAATATTAATACATACCATGATCAGACTGATCGGGTACCGTCCGAAGGTGACGTCAAGAGTCTTCGCAGCTGGTTTGTGCGAAGAGAGTTATGAATGTGGAGGATGAAAGGCAGGATATGTAAGGATCGCGATATGTGGCACTCCATTCGCTCTGCCTACCCTATAAGGGGACTCGCGTGAAGATGTGTGAATGTGTGTGTGTGTGCGAGCGAGCGTGCGTGCGTGCGTGTCTGTGTGCGTGTGTAATAAATATTAAAATATAAAACCTGCACTAGTTTCGGGCGGCGACTCCTCCTCGTTGTAATCAGGCTCTGGTTCCGGAGCGCTATCGTCGTCTGCATTCAACGACATGAAGAAACGAAGAGAGACTATATATTATTATTATGTTTGCGCACATATTTGAATTAAAAGCTAAGCAAACCCATCATCACTCGCTAGTCAAAATCTTTATCGGACTGGACATAGACTTTTCGTTCACATCATACCGAAGTGTGCACCTATGCAGTCGCGTTTCGTACATTTTGTGGGTTTCCGGTGGCTCATTGGATAAGTTGTGGAAATGACATACGTGCATGGACGGTAGTGAGGCAAAGACAGCGACGGCTCGTTTGTCACCTTATAAAAACTAATCAAGTTACCATTGATGAAAGCAGGCAAGGCCTCAAAATCTTATTACGAAAGTATAATCGTATGATATAAATAGAGATGTATCAAAGCAAAGTTTTAAAGTCGATGCCATTGGAGGTACTGCGGTGTCGAAGGAATAATAAATTTAGATGTGTGTGTGTGTGTGTGTTTGTGTGTGTGTGTGTGTGTGTGTGTGTGTGTGCTCGTGTAGCCCTATTAATCAACACTGACTCGACAGTATAAAAAGCAATCTCCCAAGCGTCTTCCATCTATATAATAGAAATCCACTTGTCCACCGATCACATCAAGTACACCCATGGTCCTCTAGGACATCTATCCATATAGGTGTTTGTTCTTCCTTTCAATCCGGGTGAAATAATATATCCGAAGATATAGTGTAATATTTTTATCCGGATTATAATCTAGGTATGATTGAGTCTTGTTTAAAAATCCATTAAACTAAAAAAAATACGTTTATTGAAAAGAATATGTTTATAGCAATTTAAATAAAGCACGCTAATGTTTAAACTAAAACTGCGACTGAGAATTCTGAAACGGTTATCCGTATGTATTCGTCTGCCTCTAATTCTTGGAACATGTCTTACTTGGCATATATATTGTACTATTATAATTCCTGAGTCATGAGCGCGGAGTTGTAGGTATGCAACAATGATGGCGTTACGCGAAAATATATAAAGTACCAAATGTGCAGCGATGTGACCATTTCGCAAGACAATAGGTTTAAAGATACATATTATAACAAGTGAATTATTGAAATTTTTTTGAAAAGTGATGTAAAAAAATAATTTTGTATATGTTCTAGCTTGTTTAGCTTATAGGACGTATTCTTTCATACACGCAAAGGTTGACTAGTAGAAATTGCTTCTAAGCAATAAGACCGCCTTTTGTGTACATGAAACATTGTTACTGTATGGCATGTTAAATGTTTATTGGTATGTATGTGGTAATTAGCATATTTCATTTCGTTTATATGATACATACATTATATAGATAAGTTTATATAAAATGATTTTAACATAAGCTTGCAATGGTCTAGATCGCGAGTCCTTATCGATGTAAATTTAACGAGTACAAACACGTGGAGATTACGATAGTTTACTCAAAGGTTCTGAAACCGATATCATGTCCTGAATGTCACCTTTACTTAAATTAAGACATGTCAAACGAGACCAAAATCGACGGGGATGTGTCGTTAAACATGTTCCATTGGCCACTTTCCGGTTCCAACATCAGATTTTTTTTTCGGAAGGACCTACTATTGGTTGGCGGCGCTAATGCTCCCGCCTCAACAGTTCGACTGACTACTGAAGACTTTTGTGACTTCTGGTTTAGGACAACATCATCTACATCTCATAGTAATGTGATATTGTTATCTTACAAAATTTACTCATAAACTAATTAGTTTTTTAATTTTAAATTTAAAAGCTTGTACAAACGACCTTATTTTTCACACAATTTTATTAGATCGCGCTGTAAGAAAGTCACTATGTAATAATTTTAAAAAATCATAATTACACGCACTTATAATTAATTGTTGTACCATCGTGCAACTTGGTAATTGTATGTAGATTAGATGACAACATTATTGTAGTACCATTGAGCTGGTCTGACGTTAGAATGGGATAGAATTGGAGGGTGACTGATGGACACACCACACGCCTACATAGTTTGGGCTCATTAGGTTATCTTAACATATTGGGGCTTGGAGCAAAAGCTACGCTTCACTCAAATGCTCAGTTAACTGCAAGCAGTGGAACTTTTTCAAATCGCTTGGTACCAATCATCTGAGTGGTTCTCCCATTATTGCCTGCCCGATCGCTCGGCGCGGTCATTGCAATGCAGTCATGACCGGTGGGTACCTGTTAAGCTGTAGACAATTGCTAAGCAATCCACACGCTGTGGAGATGACCAGGGTCACTTATATTATGTATCTCCGACATAGTCCAGCTATGTTGTGGCGTTTCGCGCATTTATATTATATGCCTATACTATAAACGACTATGTGTGAAGAGTCCTCTGTTTACAAGGATTTTTATGGGCGTCTGTACAGTCCAAATGCTTGTTTGTCGAGAAACCTTCATATGTAAGTACTCACAGTCCGGAGCAGGCGGTTCGGCGTTGGACAGCAAGCAGGTGGCCCACTCAGCCCGGGCGATCTCCCCGTCGCCGTCGCCGTCGCACCCGCGGGCCCAGGCGCGGGCACATCGCTTCGGCTTCACCACCTGCCAAGTGGAAACAAGTTATATCAATATACATTGCCTAGGACCTGTCTAATAGCACTTAAGCAGTGAAAAAATCTAGGTGGCAGATCCAGAGAAAGGGAAAAGGTACATTACCTCAATATGCAGTACTTTTTTATAGAATATTCTTGTCTGGTAGTACTTAAGTATTAGATACGGTTTTTTGGCACATCCATTTTGTGGGACCAAAGGGGCATAAGCCTTCTCCTATCAGGCACGTGGTCCTCCAATGAGAAATCATAAACTTCCTTGATCAAATCTAAGGTAGATTTGATGTTGATTGAAGTCACCTCACCCCAACCCGTAAACAGTTAACGTCTACTTACAGTACACAACGAAAAATAATATTTATTACTTTTTTCTCATCCCATCTTCTATCTATACTGTTAAATAGTGAGCCAGTTTTTGATCTCCGGTTGATACGGTATTCAGCAAAACAAATACTAGATGTCTCAAGGTTTATACGTAAGAATTGAGATTAAAATATTTAAAAATCCGGCCACTTTCGAATAAGACTCACACTCTGAGGTGTCCCTACCAACGGGAGGTAACAGAACCAAAAATTGATGAATTGAATGATAAAAATTGAGAAAGTTTTCCCTCACTTACTGCCCGGCTTCAACAGTCCAGATACCACGGACACAAGATACGGAATGAAATAAAGTTAGTACAGACAATTGTAACCTATGTGGAGGGATTTAAAACACCTTGATTAATTCACTATCGCAGTTTCTTTGCCT
This sequence comes from Eumaeus atala, assembly GCA_017140195.1. NCBI lineage: Eukaryota > Metazoa > Arthropoda > Insecta > Lepidoptera > Lycaenidae > Eumaeus > Eumaeus atala. The sequence goes on from JAFELO010000500.1 coordinate 221,176, forward strand.
AAACGGAAAGAAACGAAAAGAGTGGCAAAGTCTCGCCTCGCGTGATTATGCGTACATTTACGCTAATATAAACCTTATTAACTGTTATTAGCACTGAAAAACAAGTAGTTTTGGAAACAGATTCATAGTGTTACATTTTATTTCTGTTTCAATATAAAAACAGAAATGAAATACAATATTTAAAACACTATATTCGTATACCACAAAACTTGCTGGTCATGTGCATCGATAGATATATGTTTGAATAGCGCATAAAACATCGTTTGCCTCGTGCCAAGCTTCAGGAACACAAGCCGCCTGGCGTGGTGTAATTACAATACACATTAACGCATTATATATCTATATATTATGATCAGACAACAATGGGTTTCCTTGTCGTTTGCCGCTCGCTCCCGACGCCTCTCTAAATTACAATGGCTATTTAGATCTTGGAATATACGTGTACTAGATTTGTTATTACTTTATAATAAACTAGCGCTGCGCCCCGGCTTTGTACATGAAATACAGGGGTCGGATTGTTACCTTAATAAGTTATACAAACTATCCACATGGGAGGAAACCGCATGAAGATCCTTTACGTAGGTTTGGAGTAAATCGATCACATACAGACACACAGCTTTTGAGGACATAATTTTATAATATCCATGCCATGCTGCATTGCAGCCGATTGCTTGCACTGGGGAGGTACCACGCGTCAAATACCACCTTAACATTGATGACCTGGTGCTGGTGGCCCATTGGTGAATGGGAAGAAGGAAGGCAAGGCATATGAATATGCGGATATATTCCGGAAGTCAGCGAAAAGGCTCCATTTTCGAGTGCGTCACAAAAAAAATCTATTTTTACAACATATACACTAACATGCCTGTCGTATGCAGTTGTGTAATGATGAAGGTAGGAACGGAGGGTTCCGTACTACCGAAAAATGTTCTCTTTAGCCTGTCTGTTAGTTTATCTGTCAAGAAAACTAAAGGGTGTTTACTTCCCGGATATCTAGAATTACAAAAATTTCGCTAATAGTCAGAGAATACTGATAAGGAAACCGGAACTTGGTAATTTATATTTACATTAACATAGTCTTAAGTACCTCGATGTTACTAGCAAATTATATGGATCTGGTACGAAATTAACAGTTATTTATATATATCCAATGGCTTATGTAAATCAACGTGTATAGCACAGAAAAAAACCTCTCAAATATTGCTGTTTATTTCATTGCAGTCAACCTTGTCATGCTTAAAGTTGTGCGTAGATACAGAGACCTCTATGTGCTGGTGTGACTCGTACGTGGCTGGTTTTAACCCGACTTCGCAACGAAAAGGAGGGTTATGTGTTTAGAAACAAAGAAGTTCAAAAATCTGCTTAAGAAGTAATACAGCCCGACTATAGAAGTGACTACTAACTAGCCTTGCTTTTTTTTTTTTAGTTAAGTGACATTTCGATCATCTTATTGTATGTTGTTGTTTATTATTAATTTGTTGTTTTTGAGAATATATCTCCTTAATTTACAGTGCGACACTATCGGTTAACAGTGCCCTATATCCAAAAGAAGTAACATTTCAACCAGTTTACTGGTTTTCTGTCTTTTTAATTACTTTTTATATATTTTTTATTGAATCGGCGTGGAAATGTCCAGCTTTGAATACGTCCTATGTCTCTTAGAACGATCAAGTTTTTATTTATTTCAGCGATCACAATTTAAGTCTTCATACCTACAAACATAGATAGTTCTTAGTCGTATCGACCAGAAATACGGCTATGTCTGCGCGCTTCGTGCGGTTTGTGCGTTGCTGTTGGCGCATTGGGAGGTATCTGCATCATCATTATCAGCCAATATCGGTCCACTGCTAGATATAGGCTCCTCTCTATGAACGACCGATCTCCTTCCCGTCCCAGAGATCGTTTTCCCACTTGGTGAACGGTCGACCAAAAATTCGTTTCCGTAAACGCGGCCTCCACTCCAGAACCTTACAGGCCCATCTGCCATCTGCCCTTCTGAATGTGTGAGCAGCCACTTGCCACTTCAGCGAGCTTATTCGTCGCGTATCACTTCTTTACGAATTATGTCGGACAGAGAAACACCCAGCATAGCACGTTGAGCTACCGCAAACTTGCGGACCAATCCCAAATTAAGAGGACATCTGCATATGCATTTATTACCTTCTTAATAAGTCTTCTCAAGCCCCGATATTCTGACTTCTGCAGCGTGTCACTGCGATCTTTGTCCAGCTCTCTAAACTTCCAATCGGCTACCGAGCGCGGGTCAGCAGTGCCCCCTTTTTGATCGGATCTCGTTCGATCAAATTCGCCACCGAAGATTTTTATTAGGTTGGCATTGAATTGTATTCGGTCAGTCCGCGTGCAGCCTGAGAAGAAAGACATTATTACATTTTTATGTGAGTACAAAGTACAAATACTTGTAGATTTATGCTAATGAAAGATAGAAAAATGCAGGCAAGAGCGGCGTTTATGACCCTAAGAAACATTTGCATTAATTTTATTTGCCAATCTAAAGAGCTATGAGATGTTATTATGTCGGTACCATCACAATCCCTAATGTGAACATTGGGAGTCAGTTCACTCGTTATACTGGGCGGTATTAAGAGAAGGGACGCGCCTGCTATTAAGCCGTTAGATAGGATCTAAGGAGGACAGGACTACATAACCATGGCTCGGATGTCTATAGGCGTCGTTGGTTAAGAATTGGCTCCGATTGTTCCCTTACTCTTGTACTATAGCTAGTGGAGTACACGAGTCTCAGGTATGTCGTAGTCGCATTATACAAATCGCCGTATAACATTACGCTAGCTAAATTCTAAAACATGGCCGTTTTGTTCTGTGGCCGGCACGAGATTAGACGAATAGTCATTGTGAGACGTTCCCCGATATGACGGCTGATGTTTAGCCATCACTTTATTTTACGCAGCGATAGTAGTCGATACAAGTATGAAACTACAGACCAAGTGTTTTGAGTGTAAATAAAAAAATAACCTAACCACGAAGGCTTAGCCGGTAGCTACGTTCCCGCCTAAACCTTCGAACGTGCCTGGGCATCCTTTTAAATTCCGTATTCTGCAATCGACGTCGTTACTGTTGTCATGTCATGGCATTGCAGCGAGTGTTAAAATTAGGAACTAAACGTCAAAAAAGGCGGACAATGATTCAGTAAGGCTAGCAAAAGATACACACGTTCTTCTACGAACAGTCCGCACGACACCTTCAGCGTAGGGAATAATAACTCCAATATGATTCGCGATTTGCCTAGCTCAAATGACACCGCCGTATCGGCTGGGTATTCCGGGACTACCGCGTGCGAGTTCTATCACCTGTCTGAGGGTGAAGGGGAGTACGTGCCTCCCAGTCCTTTCCATGAGTGATTCATTCACGTCAGCGCCGAAGCTATTTTACCTATCGTGTGCGAGCTACCTTCGATGTCAGAGTTGAGAGACGAGGGACGCCGCGGCCTCATTCTCATATCGCGATGCACCTCTACCATCGAGAGAGAAAAGAGAGCGCGAGAATAAAGAGTAGGACTCCTTTTCAACCCACCGTCGCCCGACGAGTACTCTTTTCATGGGCTTCTCTTCGCTTTCACCACACAAGTTCAAGTCCAGGAAAAAAAACTTCTATCTCTCTCTCTCGTCTTCGCATGCATGACTGTATGAAGAGAGTTATAAATGTGGAGCAGACGAGTATGTAAGGATCGTGAAGTGTGGCGCTTCGTTCTCTCTGCCTACGCCAGTAGGAAACTGGCGTGTTGAAGTACACAAGTTACGTTTTTAGCATATTCTGTGATATAATTAAATACAACGATTATGAGAATGTATTCATTCCTATAATTTGGTATTGCCAAATTATTAGATGAATTCTTAATGTAACTTGTGAACATTTACATGTCATGCTCTAGAGAATACTTCTGGTAACTCCTTTTATTCCCCGCACTTGTTTTAGGCCTGTATCATTTCACTGAGAGCGTAGTATAGGTGTTAGATCAAAACATTGTGTGGTTTTAAGTGAAACTACTATGTGCGAGGGTCGTTCCATAGTAATTTGCGTGATCGCACATCGAACAATCAGAATCAGCATATATGTACACATAGACATACAAGAGTAATTACTGGTACATGTTCATGTTATGAAAAGAATGTTCTTTTTTATATAGAATAGGGGGCAAACGAGCATTCAGAGCATTTTACGACTACCGACACCCATGAACATCCACATAATGACCATGCCGATGCGTTGCCTTCCTTTCCCAGCCCCCAATGTGCCACCAGCTACTCACAAACCTCACGAAACACGACACTGAAGATGTCACTTTACGGCAGTATTATGTGAACGACAAGTACCACCCAGGTCGTGCCGGCCCAGTTCTGTTGCATAGGAGGATGTAGTGTCATGTACCATTCATGGCACTACTTCCTCCTTTGCAGCATGGTACCTCTTCCCAAAATATATTACTAATTATTACATCACAATAGCTGAATAACAATTTGATTGAAGACATTTAAAAGAGTTTAATGTCATTTAATTTACTTTATTACTTCCTGTTTAGTTTTTCAATCTGTGGCTAGCATTCGAAATCTGGCATCGTTAATCTAGATCGGTCGGAATATAATACTTCTCGTTGAATACTTTTTCCAGTGTTTTTCTTAGTGATTAATATTACAATGAATTAACAGTACATCAATATAATTTTTAATTTTCTTCGTCTTATAATAATTAAAAATGAATAATACTATAGTATGCACGCGAAGCAAACAATACCACAAAATTGGCAAGTCAATGTGAGAATATGCTATCATCTGTGGCAGCCCCTCTAGGTATACACGAGTCATTATTTTAAATTTTCCTTAATCGTTTTATAATATATGACGTTCTTAAGAAAACACATCGATTATTCAGTTATAATAGATATTATGAATGAAATTAGTCCGTGATTAATAGCAACACATACTTAAGACATAAAAGCTAGTCATAAATAGATGACATTGGCACATTGAAGTCACATTACAAATGTCTCGCGATCTTAACAGGCGCATATTTGATTTGCTTCCTCCGGATTCATTACTTTAATATATTGTTAAATCTGTGATAGTACTATTTCACTCACGTTATCTCCAATGATCTAATAAACTATTAATACGTGGAGCAAAAATTTTAGACACATTTTTACGTAAGTCGTAAGGGCGGAGGGGTATGAAAGCCGAATGCCCATAGGTTCAGATAAGTATTACTCGTAAATGTGTAAGGAATATTTTTCAATAAACCACTATCTAGATATTTCAGGGCCAAAGAACTGGCTAACGAATGATAGATAGCTGATGATATATGACGTAATCGAGTAAAATCTTATACGCTAAATGCTAATGCATATTTATAAAAATATACTTTCGATGCATTAAGAATCAACAGAATCGGTAAGTAATCGATGCACGCAATTTGAGATTTACGTGACTGCAGCCAGCTACACGGTGAGAATTTGAAATACGTAATCTTTTCACAGTCGATTTTACTGAATAATAATAACCAATCATCACCATCATTATCAGTCCTTATCGGTCAGTGGCTGGACATTGGCCTCTTTCAATGAACGCTAAGATGACTGATCTCCTGCTACTCGCGTCCATTCCGGACCGGCTACTGTACGGAGATCGTCTTCCCACCTGGTGAACGTTTGACCAACACTTCGTTTTCCTAAACGTGGCCTCCACTCCATCTGCCATCGGTTCTTTTGTATGTAAGACCAGCCCGATGCCACTACAGCAAGCTTAAGTGGCAATTGAATTGAAGACAAAGTCTTCAGCCAATATGTTAACTCCGGACTGGTCCGCAAGTTTGCGGTAGCTCAGCGTGCTTTTGAACGTGCTATGTTGGGTGTTTCTCTGTCCGACAGAATTCGTAACGAAGTCATAAGGCAGAGAAATAAAGTATCCGATATCACGCGACGAATAATGACCAATAGATGAAGTAATATAGTTATCAAAACTATGTATAATTTCACTAGTGTTACAAATCCCGGTGGCTATATCAGATCGTCGGTCAAGACTCTTGACAGACGGACAGACGGCTAACGAAGTGATTCGTCGTTGTGAGTTGATCACTTCGTGATTCGTTAGCCGTCTGTCCGCCTGTCAGGAGGTCAATATTACGTGTATGAAATTGATTTGTTACGCGAACTAAAAATTCACCAAATGGTCTATTCAAGATAAATAGAATATTCAAGAGAAACAGTTGTCAGTTTCTAGTGGTTCAATTCCCACATAATATATTTTAAACAATAAGCACTTATAACATAACACATAAGTAACAAAGACAGACAGTGACATCTCTTATGAATAAATAGTACGCGCGTCGACAGTTCAGTGGGGTCAGGAATACACAAAGCCTTTCTATTACACCAAGATGCATTCCAACATTATAAATGGTAGATCTAACCCTAATCTTATAATGGCTAAAGTATGTAATTTCACATTCACACGAACTATATTGTGTTGGTACTATTGACCCCCTGACAAACTCGAAACCTGTGTAACCTACATAAATAATAATAATGTGCACTAAACACAGTTGTAGTATTATTAGGTTAGCCTTGCCCCGTGCTAAGCACCATAAATATATTTAATATTTTTACAAATTTAATAAAGGTTACAAATTTATTTTTTTTATCATAGAAATATATATAATACATAGATAAACACCCATGACCTGGGTGGGTATAAACCCGCGACCTCTGGTGCAAGATGGTGGCTTAACCAATCAACCAATGTTACCACTGCGCCAGCCGGTCCTAAAGTAATTGAAACTTAGTAAACTTATTGAAAATCATGACTTTATATATAATACATATCAAACGGTTATTATTGAAGCTATGTATATATATTGGTTGATACATGCATCCGAAGTCCAAAACCTACTTCCAGATATCTAGAAAACTGATATTTTTATCTATCTTTTAGCTATATACAAAGGAAATAGCCTAAAGCCGAAAAATATCGATCGCTAGCAGTGCCCTGTGGTTTTATTCGCCAAAAATTTATCCCAGGTCGCAATAGAACCTGTTGTCGGGATGAAATGTAATTGACATTATTCGCGATTGTAGTCCAAGTCTGTGTAAAGTTACCGTACATTATACAAATAATTATATAATTATAAATTATTATATAAATCCGGTTTTATATCCGGTATTATGATAGAGTAACAAACATACACACAAACGAACATTAGCATTTATATCTGTAGTCCTTCATTAGTCAACCGATTTATGACCGCAGGCGACGCCGAGCAAGAATTCTGCAAATATCGGCAAACGTAACTTGATTTTTATGTAGGGCGCACGAGGAGGAACCAAAACGGCAGTGTCTAACTTACTATCGATGAGTGGCTGCCACAGACCCTTAGGAGAACTAGGACCAGACACTGTTGTGGAAGTTCTCTTCCTGGTGAGAAATGCGACATGTATTGTCAACGCCAATCTTTCTTGGCGTTGGACAGATCATGTCGCAACTGTTTGCACTAGCCTTGCTTAGCACTTAGGCCCGTTTCGCACGGAGGCTTTTTAACGCATATTAAAAAAGGACATTCTTCGCAGGCACTTTTACGCGACGACTTTTAAAGGCGCCGTCGTGTGAACACAAGCAGCAGATTATGTTCTATTTTAACGTTTGCTCAGAATAAAAAATCTCTAAACGATGGTGGCAAACATAAGATATCACATGAAGGTTTAAGAGCAATTAATAAGTTGCCTTTATGCATACTATAAGTGATCAAATATCTGCCAGCTGCCTCGTGGTCTAGTGGTGAGCATGTTCAATTGCAGTTGTCGAGGTCCCAGGTTCGAGTGCAGGGTCGGGCCAAAAATATATATTGGGATTTTTCGATTTTGCATAACAGTCCGGAATTATGAAGCTCTAGAGGTTAGCTTGTTAAGCGTTGATCCTACTCCTGTTTTCACTCGGGTCATGTCAGACTGCCGCCCTACCAAAATTGCCTTAATTTAAAATAAATTACCTTTTTTGTTTGCGCACGCAATTGTGCACTATAACAGTAGTTAATGAGCAATTGACCAGTTTCTTTTATTTACTAATTGCAATACGCCCCGGCTTCGACCGTGAATAACTGAAAGATACGTATCGGAACAAAGTATACACTAAAATATTCTTCAGGAATCGCTATGTTCATTGGTGAGAACGTCATAGTCCGTGCCTTAGATTTTGAGAAAATCACATACGGACAGCTTTTGGGGAATCTCTTTTATAACATTTATCGATAACAACATTACGTTGGCCTTATCGTAAAGTTGTCGATTGATGGTTACCACCATCATCATAGTGCATCTTAGCTGCAACCGTTATCGTAGCGGAATTTATTTCACCAGCAGAAAAAAAAACCACATCAAATATGGTCGTGAGACATATAGATAAAGCAAATAATATTATCTGATATGTAAACACGAACGGTCAGTACAATACATGTACATTATCATTGCTTTATTATGTTCCAGTTTAGCAGACTGTAACCAATTGTTTCATATGCGTGTACATTGCCAGGTTGAATTAGTTTAACAAGAGAAATTGACTAACCGTCATTTATAATGACAGCAACAGAAAACAGGCAGACAAGCATGACAGTTTTTGATATCCCATCGCGATCGGAACACAACTCCTATTTCGCATACAGCAATAAATTTATTGTAATTCGAAATATTGAATTTTCTGAAACAATGTTGTAATGAAGCACCGCAACGCTCGTAGGTGTAGTAGTGTCCTCTCTGACACCTCGACTAAGTAAACTTAAGCCCGAACTCAGAGGATATAGGCGTAGGACCGACGACATCACATGCTAACTTTAAAACTTCATAACCCCGTACTTTCGAAACTTGTATTCACTAGGCGACATTTCGGCGACATTAGCGCGACATTCGTGCGATATTATCATCATTATCCGCAATCCACATTAGTGTGTTTGTAGTTCCGTGGCCAAATAGCAAAAGGCGGAACCCTTACAGTTTCCTTATAGCTGCAAGAATTCCTGTACAGCTTCATCGGCCGTTGGGCGACAGTGTAATTTTTAGTTGTTTGGGAGCAGACCGGCTCTTCCCCTTACCAGCTGATGGAGATGGCAATTCTTACTAGCTCAAATGTGTATATTTCACTCTAGTAAAGTTATTATTATTGTTGCTAAACAAGACAATATTTACGTAAAACATTATCTTGGTGGCACATTCTTGTAATCAATAAAATACACGCATTTTTGTTTTGTACACTAGTACAATCCAAATCGTGTACTGGTTTACGTAGTAGCAATATGGAGCGACCTTTTCAATGACCGATCATCGAGAGTGTTTTATCGATACATAGTGTTGTAAATGACAATTTTGATCATCATTATCTAAATAGAAATCTAGCGAACACACTAATTTTGATAAGCAATAAGCTAACGAACACTAAATGTTGATAATCACCCCCCAAAAAGAGGCAAAATAAAAAGGGGTACTTTTTAAGGGTAGTACAGTCTTCCCCACAGTATGGGGTATCGTTGAATAGGTCTTTTATAAATAAGAGAGAAGGAGAGATAGGCGCACACATTTCATTTCTCTCACTGCCAGTTACGTTCCTTATAATGCATGGCCTAAAGCACATTCGTTTTTTATTGATCTCTACTTTTTATGTTTAAATTACGTGCATCTTCGGCGTTTTCGCTTAATTATAGTCAACATAACAACCCCACATTTAGGGGAAAAAATACGCCAAAGAAATACTATAGTATAGTAAGAGTTTAAATCGAAAAACAAAAATGAAATGTTAATTTTACTGAACCTGGGTTGATGGAATAAATATTTACATACTTGTTTATTTATAGGAGCTCATTTCACAAAAATGAATAAACAAATAGATATGTATTTAGGTATGTATAGAACTGAACTTGAATATCTTGTTGATAAATGGGTATCAAAATTAACTTTAACACTCGGAATTCATAATATTAGCACCACTAAAGAACTAAAGTAAGTGTGACCATATGCGGGAAAGGAGTAGGACTTGTCCCCCTATCGACCACAATCTTACTTAGACCGTCTCCCGACATGTCTTATAGGTACCGATAAACAAGCGAGGAGTTGCGCTTTATCAAGTCTAATTTAGTGGCGGTGGCCAACTTCAGCGTGCTCACAGATTTGATACACAGACAGATGACAGTCCCGGAACCCTAAAAAAAGATCCATTGCTTTTACTAAATATACCCGTCATAACCAACACCACTTGTATCCAATGAGCTGGCGACATATTTCGTGGCCTTGATATGTCTCGCGACATTTTGTTCCCTAGTGTAGACAAGCAGAAAACTTCCAGACATGTTCCCGGCCTGACGCGCGACAATTTGTCCCCTAATGAATACCAGGCATTAAAATTTCCCAATTTTTTTTGGCCCGATCCTACACTCGAATCTAACTACATGACAGCTGGCAGTTATCAGTTCACTTATAGTTCATACTAAATAAAGGCAACTTACCATTAGTTGCTCCTAGTAAACCTTTATAAGATATCTTATGAGGCCATGTTCGTTTGGGATTTGTCATCCCATACAAACGTTAAAATAGAACATATGAGCGCCCATGCTTCTGTTCACGTGACGGTGCTTTTTAGCGTCGTCATGTGAAGATGTCTACGTAGTATGCGTTATAACGTAACATGCGTTGAAAATGTCCTCATGAGAACGGGGCCTAAATGCTAAATCAAGATAGTTCAATCAGCTGCGACATGTTCTGTAAAACGCCAAATAAGATATTACTACACTTGTGTTGATAGAAACATGTCGCATTTCACACCAGGAAGTGTTGTGGGTGATCCAAGTTTTCCTAAAGGTCTGTAACAGCCACTGTAGTTGGTAAGACACCACCGTTTCTGTTCATACCCGTGCGCCCTATATAAAAAAAACACGTACGTTATGTCTCGTGTTTTCGCAAAATAATCGGCTTAGTAATCGCCCAGCGATCGAAATTCGATCCCTATATAAAAAGTATAAACTTTTTTGTATTTTAACAATTAAATGTTAAATTCGTCCAATCACGCAATGCTTTAAAAGAGGGGTCCGAATGTTTTTTTTTTCACGCATTAATGTAAATAAAAAAAACAAATAAAAACATAATGTAAACAAAATAACACAGAAAAGTGGAACAAGTGGGGTACTCTACCCAAAAATGGGACAGGTAGTGGACTTAATATAATAATAATAATTTATATATTATATCAAACATTATTAATGTCAGGAGTTTATTTTTAAATTGTGATTTTTCACAATCGATTATAACATATATCTTAATTTAATTTATTTTTTGATTCCTTTATAATGTCCTAGTGCCTATGACTGAATGACATGACTACATAAACATGTAAAAAAATTATATCCAGCACACTGCTGAAGTCATTAACAATATACATCTGAGTGTATTTTTTTCTAATCTTCACAGGGAAATAATATTTAAATGAATCTTGTATGACCAAATGTGTTTCAAATACGTGCAATTAAGGAAAAACATGCACATCAAACATCATAAATATGTGAACAGAGAGAACAGCTGTTCGTATCGTATGCATATGTGACCCACGCGTTTTCTCTTATCCGTGCATTCACTAATAGAGCATTCAATTACTGTACAAAGATGTATTAGATGATTGCTGGCCTATTTGAACTTACTTCGTTTGTTCCGTTGACCCCGAACAGATGATCGGCGTTTTGTTTGTGATTTACCTGCAATATAAAAAGATCACTGTAGTACATTTGAGTAAGAGGTAGTGATGCATTGTAGCAAGATCGGTCCGGAACAGGGCTGAGCAGCGAGTCAAAATACGGCAATTTATAAAATCTGACTGTTACATATACGAGGGGTGGTGAAAAAGTATCCGAAGCCACAAAGAAAAAATTTAACAATCTATTAAGACATTTTTATTTTTCAACATAGTTTCCTTCTACCTCGATGCATTTACTTCAACGCTTCTCCGATGCCATTACACCAGTTTGATAAAATGTTTCCTCGAACCCCTCGTAATACTCGTCTACGGCGGCAATGACTTCATAATTTGATAAAAAAATTCAGCCACCTAACCATTTGGTGACATTCAGGTATAAGTGAAAGTCGCACGGCGCCATATCTGGGGAATAGGGGGGATGTGGTAACAATTCGAACCGCAATTCATGGAGTTTGGCAACTGCAACCCTTGACGAGTGCACAGGTGCGTTGTCGTTTTGGATTAAAAAATATTTTTGTCTAAATGAGGCCGTTTCTTCCGGATTTCCTCACAATTTTTTTGCAGCAAGCTTGCATAATACTCTCCATTTATTGTTTTGCCTCTTTGCAAATAATCCACTAAAATAGTCCCTCGAGCATCCCAAAAACCGTCGCCATCCCTTTGCCGGCCGACGGCCGATTTTTGCTTTCTTTTTCGGCTCATGTTTTCCGGTCTCACTCCACTGTTTAGATTGTGCTTTTGTTTCAGGAGTATAATGATGTATCACGCGTAAACAGCGCCACTCGACGTTACTTTTGGTTAACAGTGAGCAAACGCGGCACACATCGCGCGCAAAGCTTTTTCATTCGCAAATGTTGGCGCAGATTGTGCTGTTTAGATTGTGCTTTTGTTTCAGGAGTATAATGATGTATCACGCGTAAACAGCGCCGCTCGACGTTAGTTTTGGTTAACAGTGAGCAAACGCGGCACACATCGCGCGCAAAGCTTTTTCATTCGCAAATGTTGGTGTAAAATGTTAGAAACGCGTTCAGAGTAAATGCTAACGGTTTTTTGAATTTTTGGTCATGTTCGGATTGACTTCATTTGGACGGTCAGACAAGTTGGCGTTTTTGCAGTCTGCCTCCAATGTTTAAAATCAGTTATCCAGGTGTGAATTGTACTCAATGCAGGAGCAGTATTACCTAAAACATTGTTTAGCTTGACTTTAATCTGGGTTTCTGTTTTCCTTTTTAAAACATAAAATCTCATCAAGTCATGAATTTCGTTTCCTTCCATTGTTGTGAAAATTTACGGCGGAGAAAGTTCTAGGTCCCCTCCCACAAATTCTATCTGGGCGAATGAATTCAAATTCGGCATTCTATTTTCGAAAAGATGATAGAATATAATGTAATAAATTTTGTTTAAGTTCGTCGCTTCGGCCAGTTATCGATCAGCCCTAGTATACTTAGTGTAGTAAGTCTAAACCTACATTCAGCAGGTTATAATAATATGCAGACGCGGTGCCGGCTGCGCCCTTTAACCCTGCTTCTCGGACTATGCGGAACTCTCACATACCGTTCGAAACACTGTCATGTAGAGAGCGACACTACCTACTTCGGCTTCAATTATCCGTTCACAATATCTCTAACAGAATATAATAATAATATTTTAAGTGCGAAGATTACTACGGGTGTTTTTATTCCAACCCAGAAAAGACGCTGGACGGATTTAGATAAAATTTGTCACAGATGGTGGTACATTTCAGAGTCGTAAAACACGATCCTTCTTAGTATTCCACAAAAATGGAGCAAATAGTAAGAAGGTAATAAATTAATTATATCTAATGTAAGTGCGGTTTGTTTCTATAGATACATGCAGATATTTAATAAAATCTAATAAGGCATTTTATTATAGTATAGGGGAATCTTTGGGTACTCAAATCGACTATTATATCGCTTTTGCCTGACTGTCTGTGTGTTTGTATGCGCATAGCGTAACTTGAAAATCCCTATTTTGATAATTATTAAAGTAAGCATTATGAAAATAGCGAAAGTGCTAAAGATAGGTCCACCATCTGTGTTAATGGATAAAGTCGTGAACATCAGCGAGTGATGGTTGAGCAATTGTGATCCTACTGGGTGTAACCCGCGACTTCACCGGATTGGATACTTGTATACAGAAGAAAAAGTTTAAAAAATATTTACACTATTCAAAAATACACAAAAAGAAACTAACCGCAAACCCTTTGCGGCAAGATTATTATTTCGTGAGAAATGCTATTGTGGAACTATGGGGATATATGGGGAGTTCCCCATATATCACCATAGTTTGTACTGTCTAGTTTTTAACCCATATTTGAGCAAATAAATTATTTGTAATATATTTATCCACGCATCTAATTTGTAACAAAGTCTATTTCCTAAGAATACAGAGCAAAGCCAGTTCATTCAGGTACTAAACATTTATCAGATTCAGAGGACACATCATAATTTGGTATTTCCGTTAGCGTGCGCGATGCTGTATCATTAATTTCGTCTACATTCTTAGGAATTTCAAAACAGAATTCAATTTAACTAGCGAATACTAATAGGAAATATGTTTCTATATTAAGAAAAATATCTGTAATAAAAAAAATTGACCCCAATCATTCGGCATGTTAACAAAGGAGACTGAACGTCTTGCCTTTAATGCACGCCGATGCATGCAACAGATGTGAAATTACTTAATTAGGTTAGAAACGGGCTAATTAGTTTACGATGCCCACGGAAATATGCTTTGAAGCGCCGACAGAACAACGCGAATTTAACGTAAGTAGATACACAATTTTGAATGATATGAAAGTGTCAGAAACTGATACCACCTAGATGTAATTAGTATGATTTATAATCTAGCACAAATTATCTTTATATTGCTTTACATTGATTGACATCAATTATTTCAATAGAATGTGTGAGACGGAATTATGGAACTTGATCTGTTGATAGGCTAAAGCGGTTTTTCAAATCATACGCGAAACGACTTTTTGCTTAGAACCGTTTTGCTATCTATGACTATTGCAATGCGTACAGACCGTAGTGGTGTTCCTCGTTTCAGTTCAAACCTTAGGTCTCGCTCGCATGAGAGATTTTTTTCGTGTTATAAAAGTCAATGATCCTGGATCAATCAGCTGTTCACAGGTCGACGCATTTCTACAACGATGTGTGGGCGCCCCACATTACGTTCCATTTCAACGATTATTTACACAACAGAACAGGCGATAAAAAAGCGCACGTGCGTACGGGGCCTTAATAATTTTACTAACATAATTTTATTCGCTTAGAATACAGTTTAGGAATCGCGATGTACAATAATAAGTTTCAAAACGAGCGTAGCCTCCCTTCCCTTTCCATCGGCCACCGCTGCTACTCTAGTCTCGCCAGAATCGACGGCAGGAAACAATATATTTTGATCGTCTTTTGATAGCAAGAAGCCCGGGGGGAAGCTACGACTAAATTGGGACCTTACAACCTTAATCATAAGTAAAACGGAGGACATAAACACCACAGTATAGCTGTGATTTCGCGGCGGTATCATGTGAAAATGTAATCGGTGTGGATTTATTGCACTTGATCTTGCTTTTGTCACCTAACATGAGTGAATAAACCGCAAGTTCGCAAAGTGATAAATTGATTTCTGTAAATTGATACTGAATGGCGAAGTAGTTGACCTTGAGGCGGACGTTTTTTGTAAACAATTTTAATCAAGGATCAGACTCAGTGTCCAGTTTTAAACAGACCTTCCATTGCCATCGTCATACAAACTTCTTAGCACCTTTACGAGCTTAAGGTTTCCTAAAATTTTCATTAATAAAATCGTACGGTCCATCTATCCTATCTACTTCGTATCTCAACTTAGGGCATACTCATCAAATTTTGTTATAAATTAGCAAAAAGGTATGATTATCCCCTAAGTTGGCTAAACCCAGACAAAAAAACAAAACGAAAATTACACCTTCACATAAGTTATATAAGAAACCTCATTTAATAATTATAAACTTAGATTCAAACAAATAACCTTCCAAAAAGTTATTTTTATGAAATAAATATGTTAGATCGTGTTCCAGGAAAATTTAAATGTTTGCACATAACACTTTTGTGAACTTAAAATCTGAAGCCAAGTGTTATGGACCACTGAGCATATATTCATAATTTTAAAATTGGGATCATGTCGAATCCTACAAAATTAT
Organism: Eumaeus atala; assembly: GCA_017140195.1. Taxonomy (NCBI): domain Eukaryota; kingdom Metazoa; phylum Arthropoda; class Insecta; order Lepidoptera; family Lycaenidae; genus Eumaeus; species Eumaeus atala. The sequence continues at coordinate 237,127 of JAFELO010000500.1, forward strand.
AAATGCTAATGTTGGAATATTTGTACCTTCACACAAAAACTACTGCATGGATTCGGATGAAATTTGGCACAGATGTAGATTAGAATCTGGAACAACATAATAAACATTTCATGCTAAAACATAAATATTTAGTTTGGTAAAATAGCAGGGCAAAGCTAGTTATGGCATAATTTAAGCAGGCAGGCCCTGCTTAAATTATGCCATTAACACACCAGATTTAGTTATAAACCGATGTTAACGACGTAAAAAGTTACGATAATGTGTGAAAAACAATAATTCCTAATAATGATTTGTGGGTCAATGAAAATAATAATGTATCGACCCTGCGTTTGAATTACATCGTGGACCGTATTATTAGTCCTGGTTAGTGTGTGGCCCTTTTTTAAATTGTTACATCCTAAGGACCCAATTGGTTGCGTTCAAATCACGAGGCCTAATCGGGATATTATAAGATATTATTTATGGCATGGTTTTAGAAATTGTAATTTAAGTACAATAAAAGAAGTCGCACATTTTAGCCACGTTTAGACTTACACTTTATACCTAAGTTCCTTACGGGAATATGTGAACATTATATACCCAGTAACAGAAACCGTTGATATAAACAATAATGAAAACGGCCGTTATTCAAAATGTAGACAGCTATTGTATATTTGTGTACAGGTAGATTCATGTGTTTCATGCAAGGGGCAGGCGCGGGGATCAGTCTACCCAAGTCCCAACCGGTCTAAACGCAGTGATGTGCAGCATTAGTCAATACGAAAACCGGTAACGAACGAACTTCCCGCGTAAGTTGCAGCTCCATAAAATATTATACTTAATGATATGATCTTATGTCTTTATTTTCAAAGGCCATCATTCAGGCCATCCTATTAACATTAAAAATATTCTCAGTGTGTCGTTATTAAAATAAATTATAATCAATACAGCTAATACGTACAAAATAATGGATGTGCCCCGCGGTATTTCCCGCGAGTCCATTCCAACCATTATTTTTTACGGTTCATAAATAAATTTTACGTCATTGCAGATTATAATCTATATGTGTGTCATATTTCATCTTAATCCATTAAGTTTTTTATGTGTGAACGAACAACAAATATACTGACGAGCTTTCGTATTTATAATACTAATAGAATAAACGTTGGTTCTTGTTTAATTTCAACAAAGACAAAACATGCTGAGGAATTTAAAGGGCCTGAACCTTAATAAACATGTCTAGGACCGATGACACTGTAAAGCGATCGGCAGACTATCTACAGTGACACAGATAAAACAGATCTGTATAAAATTTCATTGCACTGCAGACGTACGTCTGGCGACACAAAATGACGTAACAAAAATAATGTCTATATTCTGTTATTTGATTACTTGCCTTTGATGTAATGATGTACCTACTCCCATGCCAATTATCAACAGTCGTACATAAGACACATATATTTATATATTATACAAGCGACGCCACGCGGTTTCGTGTAACGTTGAAAATTTCCATTTAAATTTCACCCTTTCTAAAAATCCTGTCTTAGTGTACAATTACATCAGGGGTTCTTATACGAAATTTAAAATTTCTAGGTACAAATATGAGGCTATATAAATCTGTCTGGTTTGCCTTTTATATAATACTAGCAGCTCCACGGTTTCACGCGCGTTCTGCGCTTGATAGCATTGGTAGTAGCGTCACGGTATAGGCACATACCTAATAAGTGCGGCTAACATACACACAAATATTTTTTCAAATCCGACTTGTGGTTGCAGAGGTTAGCGCGTCCAAACCAACCAAAAAAGTCTTCAGCCTTATTATCTTATGTATAAAATTCTCGTGTTACAATGTTACTTACCTTAGTCCTCCGCTTAAAAGGCTACTCCGATTCTAACCAAATTTTATATGCTAAGTTAAATAATAAGTAAGGTTTGAGAATCGACTACTACCTGTATTTCATACCCCTTAACGATGAGGGTTGTTCACCCTTAATATTTTTTTAATGTTTGCACGTTACAATGACAAGAGATTCAATTTATGATAGAATAACGCCTGTCGGGACAGCTAGTATTAGTAAAGATTTAGTTGCACCTATATCGTAGGTATACTTGTTCACAGGACACTCGCGACTAATTCAAATGTGATGACATTTGATCCCTTCACACCTACGTATGCTCTATCAAGAAAGGAAAATCATGAGGTCTAATCGTGTCTCTTTTTTATAGCTGTATCATTAACTAGTGCCCGCAACTTCGTTCGCGTACTTCTTATTACACACCCTATATCTTGCCTATATAACAAAAAAGTTTCCTTCAAATCTATACAAAGTTCAGGAGTTTAGCGTGTACAAAAATTAATTCTTTTTTCTTTTAAATTCTATCTACTACTGTTGCCTTATCATCCTATTATTATATTTTCGGAAAAATGTTTAATGTACAGACACTTTATTCTACTGTTTCATTATACGTATAAATTATTTTTATAAAACTATATTATTTTAATGTTTTTAAATTTTTAATGTAATACATATTATACTAGTTTCATCGTATCTCGTCTTATACTAATAAAGATGGAACATCTAAACGTGTTTCTGTATTGAATAGGTTCCGTAACTATTGATACCGATTTGAAAAATTATTTCACCAGCAGAATCCTATATTAACGCTGGTGATCATAGACTATGTAACATTTTCTGTCCCGGCAGACGCGGTTGTTCGGACATAATTTTACCTATGCGTTTACTAAAATACAAGATATACGATTTCATATTCAACTGTCATTGTAAAGCAACCGTGATTGTATATAAACAAATGTTTCGCAATGTCAACCTAACGTTCTGTCTGTTCATAATATGTGCAAAATTTAAGCATTTCCTTAAAATGTGCGTAATGTTGACATTTCATATATTTCATATTTTTTTCATATCATATTTTTATTTGTATTTAAGTTGTTTTTAGGAAAAGGTAGTACCATGTATGTTGCATGACACTACATTCTCCAATGCTACTGAATTGGGCCGGCATGACCGAGAAGGTACATCTCACTCAGTTGATATCGGCGTAAAGTGACAGCTGTCGCGTCTCGTGCGGTTTTGGTGACTAGCCGGTGGACCATTG
>JAFELO010000500.1:240257-259859 GCA_017140195.1 Eumaeus atala
GAGGACGACACATCTGCGTAACAGTCATGCGAATGCCCATGGGCGTCGGTAGTCATAAAAAGGCACACGATTTGAAACGATTTTCAATCGCTTCACCACACACACAGTAGCGGATAATGGCGTTTTTGTACATTAATATTTTTATTGATGTACTAGTCGATTTCACCCTGCGATTTCACCCATGTAAAATGTATCCCAAGAATATAAAGTGCGTAGTGTTACCTAATTGTTAAGTTATTCCGGATTATACCTAATGTACATATATGTGCCAAATTACGTCTAATTCCGTTCATCTGTTTGCACGAAATTTAACAGCATATCACGAAGCAATCTCAAAATTTTACAATCAGTGGTCAAGTGTTAAAATATAGCTTGACAAGCAGCAAACTATTCTACTCAAATTGTTAAAAATGATGTCTGGAACACTTTTTTTCTAACCTAATCGTTCCCCGCCTTTACCTTTAACGGGGGCAAAAAACTGGACCCCATTGTAATTCGGCGTCGAGCTGTCTGACACAAGCCGCTGCTTCTTAGAAAACCCACACATAGCCTTTCACACACACGTCTATCATAAGTTCACAGACTTTTTGTATAAATTATAATTTGTACATTGTTGTACAAAACCAGAACACAACAATTCTTTTAAAATATTTACTCTAACTCTAGATGTGATACTTGAATGCGATTTCAATGTTAATGGTTTTTTGTTTCAACTACATAATATATAACAAAACATGTAATATTTTTTTGCATGCAGTGCTATTTAAACCTTATTTTGGAGCATTTTAAATGAGTTTTAATGAAAACCAAGTTCCTGTCTATCCTTTTTATATGTAACCAATACCTAGTACACGTTGGGATCATCATACTTGGTCAAGAACGAACACTTCGACTAAATTGACTTGAGACTGAGATATCAGTGGAATTGAACTGATGCATTCATGAATAGACTTTCATAGAGTTGATTGGCCAGATTACAGTCTATGTCTATTCTCAATGTAGTTCAGATCTGCCAATATAATGTCGGAATAGACGTCAAGACTCAGCAGCTATTCTGATATCTATTAGTATGAAATATCATTTAATGGGTAGTAGATATTGCCGTTACAAGATTTATCAACTTGCGAGACGCGTGCAATTTAACGCCGGTTCGGAAACGAGGCTGTGATGAGTAATTCATTTTGTAGAACACCACGACTACACGATTGATTTCCTTATCACAGATCACGAGTGGCCGCTGGCCAATCGGTCGATCACGAGCGACTGATGGATCCCGGCTGAAGGCAGAGTCGGTTGGCAAGTTTTTCGGCCCTGCTGTGGAACCGAAAAGAAGCCCAATACAGCTCAATCGGATTGCTTTGAGTGCTGAGATAAAAAGTTCATGCATGGGAGGACTTCGTTATTATTAAAGAATCTGCATGTAATTCGTAGATCCCACAGGACTTTGTCGGTAATACGTCAATCTGTCCTCGCATCAGGTTGGCCATCCCTTTTTAACACGGAAAGGTAAGAAAAAAAAAACGGCATTTTGTTTTCCATCCTTTGCTTGCTTGCTTGCCTGATATTCTGTCCTGCGACTTCGTCCACGGAGATTCGGAATGTTATGTGATATATAACACATTGGAGAAAAAAATTGCCTGTGTTCGTTTTCCCAAGACCCTCCAATATCTCCATATGAAATTTCATCACATTCTGTTCATCGGATTGGCTGCGCTGACGACACAGACAGATGGACAGAGAGACAGGCATACATTTATAATAATAATAAGTTAAGTATTGTTGAAGTAATAGGTATTTTAGTTATAATTATCAGGCTATTGTGTGGATTTTTTAAAATTCACTGGCTATAGTTTACATTATTATAAAGTTTTAATTAGGACATATAAAATATCTAATAAGTAGTACCGAGAAACAATATCACGATGGCGACCTTTAGGCTTTTGGCGAATATTCGGCTAACCGGTCGGTAAAGCCAGCCAAATATTCTGTATTCGGCGTGTGGCCGAATAAAAAAAAATAATGCTTTTATTTGACCATTGCTTACAATTTTTTGCTATAACCACTGACAAGAATGATTACATGTTCACCCGATTCGTTACAACATGTTATTTTAATCGATATAGAGATTAGTCGACAGCGCAGACATTATGGCGCAGAACACCAGTACATAATCTATTCATACTCGGCAATCAGACACGAACAGGTGAAATTAAGCGCAGGACCGACGGCTTAAAGTGCACCCCGGACCATTGTTAGAAATTTAAAAAATCCCAATATCACTTCTTTTGAGCCCAGTCGGTACTTGAACCCGGGTAGAGAGGTATTTGGATATTACCACTGGATCACGAGGCAGCAAAAAATACGGAATACTATCAAACAATTTGTTTAGTAGCTGTAACACAAGTCCTTACGGTACTTAACACAGGCTAACGTGCTGTGACAAGTTCACAGATATTATTATATTATTATTACTATAAACAATATTAGCAGAAAATCAACGAAAAAATCACGAATGGGATGATAACTACTTTTTAACTAATTTATTACTTTAATCACTATATTAATATGAAAAAAAAAAACTTTGAACTCCTTTTTACGAAAGTAGTCCGAAATTTTGCACACTTATAGTCTATCTGCGGGATAAGTACATAACGCTAATAATTATAAAATACGCATTAGATTTTATTATTTTAATTAAATGAGACGTTACAAGAACGATACCCACCACCCATATAGAAATATACAATTTATGACACTGTCAAATATATTATAACGTTCGACATTTAGTCTTTGCTAAAGGTATAAAGTGGAAATATTTGATTGATTATTTGTTAGTTTACATTGAACAGGAATCCGAAACAATTGGACCGATTTGCAAAATACTTTTACCTACTACTTTCTAAAACGATATATGAAAACATCGATAACGTAACCAAAGTTGTTTCTTCACAACTGCAAGTTTTATTATTAACTTATTTTAGTATTTTATGGTTAGACAGCGGAATATATTCGTAGATCTTCTGTGTGCTGGCCAGAAACTTCATTAGATAGACGATGAACAGTTTATTGTTGTGTTATAAAGAGATGCTTTGTTTGTTTATTGGAACGCGCTAATCTCTCGGAATATACAAACATCTTTTTGTGTTAAAGTTTATAATATAATATATTTATTCTTATAGGCTACGTACACGATGATTACATGCCATATACCATGACGCTACCATTAATAGGTACGTTTTACACCTGCGTGACTCCGATTGTGTGGGGGTTTCCCGCAGGGCGCTGCTAGATGTATAACAAAACGGAAATGGTTGAGTTTGTTCGACCAGTTTCCCTAACTTCCCCATAATACTAGCGCAAGGTTACCAAGTATTTCACAACGTGGGCAATAGAACAAGAAATTATTGTAATTTTCTGGATACAACCTAAATATAATTTAATCATGATCGCTATCAGCCCTTATCGGTCCACTGCTGGACATCAAATGTCCTGTTTCATGGCCTGTTTCAATGAACGCCAAGACGACCGATCTAAATGTGCATACTTATAAATACCTTAATAGTAAAAGCGCTTAAATACTCAGAAGTTAGCGTTTTACAAAACGCTAAAATATAACTGGATTTTACAGTTCGAAAGTAAGGCTATTAAAGCTAAGCGATGTAAAATTGTTTAAAGTTTTATATCATATTCACAGTTGCAGGATATATTTCATTTGTACCGACAAATTGATTACAACTTTTTTTTCAAGAGATATGCAAATCTAGCGGACATGTTGTCTAGGCAATGAAACTAACATATTGCGGAATGCAATGTTTTAAGTAAAGTTCACAATACCAGCAAAATTATACACACGTACCAGATCTAAACTATCCATAAAGAGTAAGTGTTCACACAGCGCACACACGATACCAGCGTGATACAAGTGACAGCTGTGCTCCGCGGTGAAGAGCTTTCTGTTTGTCTGTTTGAAAGCGCCTGTTTGAAATCTCTAAAACTACAAGTCGGATTTGATAGGTATATTTAGAGTATGATAGCATCATTCTTGAGGATTGTTTAGGCTACATACAATGACGCTACCTCCAAAAGAACCGGAGTTACGCGAGTGAAGCCGCGTGGCTTTGCTGGTGTGAAAACGAAAGCGCAAGTAGGAAAGTGATAGACTAGTTAGTAATTACATTAACTAATGATATTACCAATCAGACACTATTAATCTGATATCTTTTTTACATTAACATCCCGGAGAATAAGATATAAAATGTAATCAACACACATATGGTTGTAAAGTATGAGTAATGAAGAATGAGTTATTGGCTTTATCCCCAACCGCACAATGACCACCGCCGACAGAGACAAAAGATAAATTAAAAAAATAGTCTGAACATAGCATGACCTGATCCTGCATTTAGGAATTCCTATCACAAAAACAGAGCACGATAAGTGAGTCGAGATCTGAATTTATTTGTCGAAGCGTTAAAAGGAAATCGATTTTTGTTATAAAAATAAACTCAGGTAAACCTGCATGAATCAACAAGTGATTTACCTGGGCCGACCACATTTTGCACTTAATTCTATCGTGAAATTCTGATTAAATACTTTTTGTTTACATTATTGCTGTTGAGATTGTGTAAATGTACATTTTATGAACATTGATTTCTAATACACAAGATACAACTTAAGCCAGAAGAGTAGTTGTACATAAATATTTTTTTACAATGTCATCCTTACGCGCATGGTTTAAGGAAAGAAAAAGAAAAGATTTTTTTGTTTTGTTTTTTTTTTGAGAGTTTGCAGGAAATGTTGCACAGACTTTATGAAAGCTCCCGGCGTATTGGCCTTAGGATGAATTATGACAAGACAAAGGTCATGTTCAACGAACACGTTCTCCCTAGGCCGGTCAACGACGAATACGTAGGTAGAAGGAAGCCGATAGAAGGCTTCATTTGGGTTGGGCAGCATTCCGGAAGCTTCGTCACATTCTCACGTCGCCTATACCGCAGAGCTTGAAGACAAAAGTCTTCAACCAATGCGTTCTCCCCGTGATTACCTACGGGGATGAAACATGGCCTCTTTATCTAAGACTGGTCCGCAAGTTTGCGTTAGCTCAATGGCCTATTGGACGTGCTATATTGGGAGCGTCCCTGTCTGACAGAATTCCTAATGAAGTCATAAGGCAGAGAAATAAAGTGTCTGTCGTCACGAGACGAATAAGCTCGCTGATGTAGAAATGGGCTGGTCACACACTCAAGAGGAACAGATGGCAGATGGGCCAGTAAGGATCTGGAGTAGATGCCGCGTTTAGGAAAACGAAGTGTTGGTCGACCGTCTGCCGTTATTACGACGTACATATTTTTACATTGTTTTTTTGTTGACGCGGGGAAACGCATTTACGCGCCTTCACCGGCCCTGGGTGGGGTCCAGTGGTGTGTGGGACTCGCGGCACATGATAGTGCCGAATACCCGTAAAAACCACCGCGGGTGCCATCAGTGCCGTCCTTGGTGAGGTGCCCCGGAACAACAGATCTTCAGCCACCTCGACGGCTAGTCAGCACCCTAAGGGACCACCTCCACCTCTACAGATGGGGTTGCCCCGCACTACAAGACAACCCCACTGACTTTGGGACAGTGCATTAGGTTGAGGTTCCCATCCTCGCCCCGTTCGCAAAAGCACCACCTCCTACTGCTCTTAGGTCCCCTCTGCTTATAAGAGGGGTACCAAGAGCGATTCCTCCTCCTGATCTTTAGGCTCCCTCTTCTAATAAGAGGGGTGCAAAGATCCCCCTCGGTTCAATTGGCTTCGCCTGGGTTCACCCCAGGCTACTAAGCCCCACCGCCACGACAAGGCTTGAACCATGGTGGGGATAGTTTTGGCCTCCTAGGACTGCCTCTCCAAAACTAGTTAACCACTTTTTAAAGGGTCCTTGAGCTACGAAAGTATGGCTCCAATATTAATGACAGAGAATTGTTGATGACAGTAATTAATTGCTATTTACACAGTAGAATTATAGCTTTGTCAAACGTTAGATAAACCTACGACTTGGCAATGTCACAAGTTCTGTGTTAAGTTTTTGAATGTAGAAACGATGCAAATATCCCCATTCACTGTTATTACGAATAGTTTTTGCCAACAACCCTAACAATGAGAGTATATACTACACAAGCCCATTGGATGGAGGGACGAGAGCAAGGAATGGAGGGCAAAGCATCAGCATAGTAGGTATGCGGACATTCAGTCAAGTGTTCATGGGCGCTGGTAGTTGTAAAAATACTCGGTTTCTCGTTTGCCCCCTTGACTATAAAAAGACTTAAAATATATTTCCAATATACGTTTATCCTACTAATTATATAAGCGAAAGTTACAAGATTATAGATTTTTTAAAGAAGAAACAATCACACTAGACGTTTGAGTTGAACGAACGGATGAGGTTGGAATTTGATACATATCTATCTATCTGACATCTGAAATAACATACAAATATGTGTATTCCGAAAAATATGAATCTATCATATGGGATATATTTTAAACCACGGGGCACAGATAATCCATGTTCGGTAAAACCATCACTTGTTGTACAGTTTTTTTATTTGCACCATCTTGAAATCATGAATACCTACGAGGGTTTATCTAAAAGTTCTAAGCCCGACCAAGAAAATGAAAGAAAAGTGGATCTAAATTTATTTTTATTTTTCGACATAGTCTCCATCTAGTTCAACACACTTCTTCCACCTGACCTGCAACTTGTTTATCCCCTCGAAAAGAAAAGATTCCGGAAGGTCGGCGAAATAATCGTTTACTGCGACTATCACCTCATCTTTGGTGGATAATCGAGTCACCCAATTTTTTTTTAAATTTGGAAATAAATGATAATCCGAGGGGGCTATATCCGGCGAAAAAGGTGGGTGGGGCAGCAATTCGTAGCCACGATCATGGATTACAGACATTGTTTCAACCGAAGTGTGAACACGTGCATTGTCTTGATGAAACAAAATTTTCTTACGCAACATTTCCGGCATTTTTTCTTTTATTTGTTCCCGGAGTCTTCGTAAAAGGTTACAATAATAACTACAATTTATAGTTTCATCTATCGGTAAATAATCTACAAAAATAATGCCCTTCGCATCCCAAAAAACAGAAGCCATGGCTTTGTTAGTCGACAAAACGACCTCAGCCTTTTTCGGTGTAGGAGAGTCTTATCTTTTCCACTGTTTGGATTGTTGCTTTGATTCAGGAGTATGGTGGTGAACCCAGCTTTCATCCACGGTAACAAATGTAGACAAAAAGTCCTCGGGATCAGTCTCAAAAAGTTCCAAACAGTCTCGCGAAATTGTGTATCGAACTCGTTTTTGTTCAGCTGAAAGCAAACGCGGGACCCAGCGAGCAGAAACCATATGGAACCCCAACTCTTCCGTTATTTTGTGTTGCACCCGGCCATAACTAATGTTTGTTATCTCAGCTATCTTACCTATAGTCAAACGTCGGTCACCCAGTACGAGATCACAAATTTTATCGATGTTTTCTTTCGTGGTAGAGGATGTAGGCCTTCCACTCCTAGGATCATCTTTAATGCTCTCACGATCGCGCTTAAACTCAGCTACCCACTTCTTGACACTGGAATACGATGGAGCAGACTCCCCCAAAGTGCTCACCATATCTTGATAGATGTCTTTTGGTGATAGGCCTTTTTTATTGAGGTACTTAATGACTGCACGGTGTTCAATTTTCTCCATTGTTGAAAATTACGTCAGATTGCTTCAAACAAATAATCACAGAAAATTTATATTGTGCAGTATCGGAATGAAACTGCGCACAATAAATCAATATGACACATACTAACAAATGACGGTAGATTTAAAAAGATGTCATAGCTCCATGTAGGTTAGGCCACGAACTTTTAGATCCACCCTAGTATTATGCCAACTTCAAATAGGCTAAATGTTTCTATAAATTATAAAACATGCTCCAAGTGTATTCGGTGTATAAAAATCCAGTGTATCTTCTTATGTGGCTCATTTTGCTGCCAGATGCACAACTAACCAAATCTGTTTTGTATCTTATGTATAAACAATTATTACTTTTCTCTGAAAATATAGCCGACACACCTTGCCCGATCTTTCGAGATTTTATAATAATAAACTTTGTGGATTGGTTATACAAACAATATTTTTATTATCATCAAACTGTTAACCGGCTTAAACAGCACATACAGTAGTCTAAACACATGACGAACATGAGACGTGTTTAGACCATTGTTATGGTCATTGAGCTGGTTTAACACAACTGTGGTTTAACATTAGTGAGTTAAATAATTAATGAGAGTTTAAACACTTTCTCGTTGTGGTGAAATATCTAAATCCACGCTTCGTTAAAAAAAAAAACTAACTTTTAACGTTCAGATTGGTTAAGGATCCATAATAACTAGTTATTTACAAAGTTCTTTTACAAGAAGAAAAATCGAAAAGCTTCATCAATAGATGTTACAATATATTTAGACATGTCTTGTGGCACGCTGATTCAAAAGCGTATATTCTTGTAATATAAACTTGAGCTTTCATCTGCTTGAATGTTTACAAGCGCTGGTTTCTTATTTACATTTTTGTTAGCAGATGTCTGCTGAGAATGATTAGTTTCTGTGCTATTGATATTGAATTAAATTATGTTTGCTTTTTTATATGGAGGATTTTTTTTTTTTTTACTTTCATGGAATAGAAAGGAGCTCGGCGAAAAATCATTCTACGTGTGTCGCTAATTAATTAAAATTTTATAAAATTATATAAGAAAAATCTAATTTTATATATGAAAAATACATTCTGTTTGTGTGTTCTGTTCACATTTTTCTTATCGAGATACACTCAGATCTTTTAAAGTCGAAGTAAGTCCATCTGTGTCTCTGCGTTCACCTTTTTTACATAGCCTAGGATAGATTTGCTGGTAAAATGCTTCTACAAGGGTTACTTTAGACAGATGTAAGATAAAAAAGGCTTTACTTTAATTTTATGTATGATTGTTTACTTATATTATTATTATATTCATATTATATGCATAATTTGAGGCGTAAAGCCAGTTTATTGGATAAATAAAGGCATAAATACATGCATAGATACACTTTTTTAAAGATATCATAACGAGTAGGAAGCTCAGTCCCGCCAGTCACAAGTCCAGCAGTGAAATACGTCCAAAAGCCTGACAGCGAGACTGGAGCAGACTTAGTAGGTTTTTTGTTTGAAACTTACCAGTTTTGGTACAGTCTGGTCTACCATTTCTCACAGCCGTATCAGGTAAGGGTTTGCCATCAGGGGTGACACACCAGCAGCCCGCGGCGGCATCTGCAGCGGCACACTGCACGGCGGCATATGTGCCATCAGCACGACACCGTGGTACAAAAGTGGCCTTCCGACCGCCTTGGCCCTTTAATGCATATCGTAGTGCTGTGAGACAAGATGTCTGACCCTCTGCAAATAATCAACATCTTTAGAGTCCGCCATAAACCATTCACTGCTTAAATAATTTTTTGTAACGGGTGACATTTCGTTTCATTTTATTGCTTTTCCCCTTAATAAATCATTATGTATACAAATGTCTAAAAATATGTATGAAAATAGCTGATAAACTCAAATTATCGTAACAAATAATTTATTACGAACACCGTATCGTAAATAAGATTGAGAAGAGTATACCTATGAGAGGGTACTTCGTAGTCCTTTAAAGCTGGTATCCCGGAGATTTGTCAATCCCACGTATGAGGTGATTTGTTAGGCTTTCCGAGACAGAATATAAACATGGTAGTAATGTGAAATATTCTCAATAAGTGCATATTATCATTTTAAAATGGGCATGCCTCTAGTTTTATGCTGGCAGCGTAGTGTTTATCTTAGACTAGGTTGGAATCAATTAACTTTATACGACTGTTCCTAGGGTCTACAATCTACGGCAAGTCAATAACTCCGTACCCTGATGTTTTTAACGTTTTATAAAGTTTCAATTCTTTTACGGCTAGTTAAGGTTTTTGCATTCAAAATATATATATATATATATATATATATATATCTCCCAAAGGTAGCATCCAGCACCTCGCGATTTTATCAACATAACATGGCAAAATTCCGTATCATAAATTCAATAGGATTTCATCCCCTTAGGGGATGAATTTCTAAAAATCATTTCTTAGTGCTTACTTACACCATGAAAGGAATATCTATGTCAAATTTCAAGTACAGTCACACAGTAACGGAAGGGCTTCTCATATACACCTATAGATGACATATACGTACATATCATTCATATATATATATATATATATATATATATATACGTACAGACATTCGATCGTTGTAAGAAGACATCAGACAGAGAAGGCAAAAAAATAATTAATCCTCTGTGTACATCGTATGTTCTACATGAAATGTTTTGTTACATCGTATGTTTTTTTTAATAAGAAAGACTTTTTAATTTAATTAGCTTCTACTCATTTTGCTAAGTTGAAATATTGTCTAAAATTCAGTTCCATTACATGATCATGACCCGTATATTTTTTCAGAATCATATATTAGTTATATACTACCAGTTATAGTACACAAAGTACTCCATTAGTAGGTGTGGTAGTATAAGGAATACCTTATTACCTACTATGCCATGATAACAATAGTTAAGTCAGCTGTTACAAACACACTAATAACGGGATGCATCTCTCCTATAAGGGAGAGAGGGGCGTCGGTCCCTCTTTCGACCCTAAACCTAGTGTCGTCGCCAAACGGATTGCAATGATTCGGTGCTATTGCAATCCGATTGAGTTGGCTTCTCTTCGCTTCCACAACATAAGTTCAGGTCAGAAAAAAAATTACCTACTCGTACGTCACTTATAGAACCGTTAAATTACACTTAAATTATACATTATTAAACTTACAATGTTAGTGTTATAAAGTATTTTTTCGAATCTGTATATGTTATGGTTAAAGATAGATATGATATTAAACACAAACCTAGATTGTAACGCGTTCTATGTTTGTTTACCTAAACAGTGTAATATGTTCGTTGATTTATGTTGTTTTATTACTCTGCATACAGATATGGATTTCTAGGCCTTACTGTTGTGTAATTGAATTATGATAAATGAAAGGAAAACCGTATGTATTCAAAGGAAACTTGAACAAGTGAATACCTCTACTATCCTTTTGTAAACATTGAACAAAAAAAAATATACCTGTTTTGATAGTAAAATGCACTAAACATTTTCCTATGGTTATTGAAATGTTTGTGTCAAATGGGAAACATTAAAAAGCTAGACATGTGGGTGCCACAAGAACTATGCGACCAACAGCGAAACTTACTCGTCATAGCATATAAAACATATATAACGGCATGGTAACTAAGTCGAACTGTTATCTGCGATGAAAAGTGGTTCCTATACGGGAACGGCAAGCGTGAACTCAGTGAATGGGCCCAGGTAATAATGCTAATCACTATCAGTTCGTTAAAATGTGACTCTTAGGATGACGATAGTGACTGTCTGGGGGACTAGTGCCGGAGTTGTACAACAGTTGCTTCTTATCTATGCTATGTTGACAGCAAACGTACAATGTCATGAATTCTAAATATTAATGGAGACGCTCGCTTATCATAAGAACTCTTCAGGAGATCTGTCTACGTTGCTATCGCCATGTGGTGCGTAGAGAAGAGGAACATCAACGTCGAGGTTAAACACCAAAGCTAAGGATATGAGGACTAGATCATCAACCTGAAATGGCAATGTACGTAACATTCTCTCTTCGTTTGGAAAAGTAGAATTATAGGGGACCCCGACCCCAAGAGAAATAGGACCTAACAGCACGAAAGCGGAATTATGAAACCTCGCTTTAGATAATTTTTAAGTGGGAAAAATTGGAATACTCGAAGGACAATACAAAACGGCTTCGCTGACTTCATCGTCTTCTGCCGTACGGCAGACTTCTGCAGTAGAGATATAAACAAACTGCCATATTCGATTAAGTAATAAGCTAAAATAAAGAAGTAACATTTTTTTAGATTTCTTTCATACACTTACCCAATTTCCTAGGTAAAGTCTGGGTATCAAGGCTAGGCAAATTTATTGTAGTTGAATGCAGAAGACGTATTATGCACTAGCGCATGATACTCCACCGTTATTTTAAATTTGTTTTTTAATTGTTTATACTCTATTTTAAATTGAACCTCAATATAATATTATTTAGGTTCAATTTTGACACTAAGGTATAAAGCATGTCAGCTGTGATAATACGCATAACACAAAGAGTACTAACCGCACTGTCCTCTGTGAGCGATAGCTGTGAGTTCCCCAGCACACTGGGCCTTCAGTAAGTGACATTTTGAAAGGTAATTACGCCTGTTCGTGCCACAGACGGGGCGATTTGCGTTGCTCGCATTTGATTCACACGTAGCGACGCGACTCAAACAGGACTCTTTGCTTTGTGTACTTGACTGCAAAAAAAAGATGTTACTGCACCTGTGTCTATAGGCTTTATGATCACTACTATCCTGGTGCCTATTGTTAACGCTATTTGAACAGGTAGATCACACCCAATGCAATCTTCAATCTTCTATTGGCAATGAAGGTTTTTTTACGATGCTTAGTAGAGTATGTAACTTATGACAAGAATAAACAAAAATAGTATATGAATAATAATATAAATTATTGTATATTAATTAGTATATAATTTTAAAATTAACACACAAAAAAATCTACACATTTCATATAAGATTTCTAAATGTGTGTAGGTAAAGTGATAATATTTAATAATCTTTGTTGTCTCACTAAAACGAGAAAGCCGGCTCGTGTGTGTTCCCTACATATGAAACGTATAAACCTACCCAGCGAAACTGAAGCACTTGAATATTTCATATTTTTACGCACGCCAATGCCATAACAGGTAATTGGCATTTTACAGGTTGCGTTCGAAACATGCATTTATAAAAACTTAGAGTACACGTACACGAAATATAGAGATAACACTAACTGTCAAAACGCTCGCCTGTTTTTAACACAGCGATAATATAGATTGAGTATGGAAGCCATAGGCAGTCATATGACTGCAGCACACGCAGACTTGTTGGATAATAGTGAAGGAAGATAAGAATGAGTTATTATCTGGCATGTGCATTGCGTAGAAAGAAATATTTGAAAAAAGAAAGACCGATGATAGTACACCACATCTGCCATTCGAAGGAAGGAAACTTGGACGAATCCGTTGTAGGTTGGCTTCCTTACTATATTGTCTATATATCTATATTGTCTCTACGGTTTTGAGACATTCAAACGGATAAAGTGAAAGAATTGCAGAGGTTAACACTAGATGTCTGCCGTACTCGCCCGAGTACAACACTTTTTTCAGTCGTAATTTTAACACTATGGGTAATTTTTATTTAAATATCATATAGTTGTGGAAGTACGATGACTATTTAGAAGTAGATTAAAAGAAATACTGCAATGGAAACAACGCAAACACGTTGGATCAAACGATTCTTCGGATAGGTGGACAATAATAATATTATTCGCAACTAAACATTAAAGAAATTTTAGTGCATACATTTTTTCATTTATTAGACATTAATTTATCACCAAAATCCCAAAATAAATAAAGTTTTAAACACTGCTATACTCGCCCGATTACATAAGTACAAGAGTAAAATATATTTTTGATTCCAGTTTCTTAACGATTTGACGACCGGCTGGCTCAGTTGGTAACGTAGTTAGTTAACGTGGTAGTTAATGGTAGTAAGTCGCGGGTTCGAATTCCGCCAAGGTCATGGGTATCTATGTATTATTTGTATTTATATAATAAAAATCTTAATATATAAAATTTCTTAAATTTATAAGAATATTAAATATATATCCGTTGTCTAGTAGCTGTAACACAAGTCCTTACGGTACTTACCACAGGACTAGGCTGACGTCCCCACCATGTTTCAAGCCTTGTCGTGGCGGTGGGGCTTAGTAGCCTGGGGTGCCAATGAACCGAGGGGGATCTTGCACCCCTCTTATAAGAAGAGTGGGCTTAAATATCAGGAGGAGGAATCGCTCTCGGTACCCCTCTCATAAGAAGAGGGGACCTAAGAGCAAAAGGAGGTGGCGCTTTTGCGCACGGGGCAAGGGGGCGAGGATGGGAACCTCACCCCGTTGCACTGTCCCTAAGTCGGTGGGGTTGTCCTGTAGTGCTGGGCAACCCCATCAGTGGAGGTAAAGTCGGTCTCTTAGCCGTCGAGGTGCCCTGATGATTGTTGTTCCGGGGCACCCCACTAAGGGCGGCACTGATGGCACACGCGGAGGTTTTTGTGGTTATTCGGCACTATCATGTGCCGCGAGTCCCACACATCACTGGACTGGTGGTTCTTGACCATGCGAAACATTCTGGAGAATGTATGACCATAAAGTGAATAATGAGAAATGACTGCGATAGAGGTGACAACAAACCGCTTCGAAAAGCGAAGCTTCTTAAAGCAGTGATTTCGACAGCAGGAAACAATCCTCACTCAGCTTAACTGTTTACACATAAACATCTGAAGGGGCTTCAGACATCGAGCAAATTAGAAAAATAGGAGGCATTATTAGGAGTATCCTCCTTACATAGGAAATTTTATTGCAATTAAATCTGATAATACCAGTTAGTGAGGTCAAAATGATAAGAAGTCAAAATCACTTCAAAACCACATGCGGATCACAAGGTGTTTTTTGATGTTTTCGTTCTAGCTATGTATGGTGTTTTCATTGATTTACGAAAATTGGTGCATGGGTAAAGTACAATGTAACTTACGGATAGGGTAGAGGAAACGGACGAGAAAATATCCCCTAAAGATAGGTAAATGAACAATACAAAGATAGGTAAATAATAAATTTAAAAAAAAAATCACTTCATAAGGGTTACTCAGCCGGATACTTTTTAGGAGTATCGACTAATTCTAAGCCTTGAGTGGATAAAGATAGTAACACAGCGTATTGAGGCTTTTCCAAGTTTACATATTACCCTTTCCCAGTGTAGTTTGCATCCACTATTTTCCCTTCGTCACGGTTGAACTCGGAGCAGTTACAACTACGAGCGTCAAGTCTCAGTACATATACATTAGATGTCTTCTCTTGATGGTTTGAGCACTCACATACATTTGCTGTTCGAGCATTGATAGTCTTTAGGCATGTCCTGCTGTAGCATTTGGTTATCTTCTGACAGAAGTTAACAAATATCGCTCGTGCTTTGGAGTGTGATGCAGATAGTTGCAGATACGCCACCTCGCACGTAAACATAACCGTAATCTTTAAGTAAGGCTTTGCTTGATGCATATAGCTTTCGTGAAATAACACTGTAGGAAGCTCGGTTATCATTTCAATGGTCCCTAACATCTTAAACATTTAAATCATCTTTTTGACAAGGGAGAGTCGGGGTTTGATCCGCGAGGATAAAATTCTGAACAAACATGATTAAAATGTGTATATGAATGCTAAATAATATGAAGACTATAAAGTTTGCCTAATGATAAAATTTTCAATAACATGTCTTATAGAATATATTGTTACTACCTATTGTTCGAACTTAATATTGTTTTTGTTGTTAATATTTATTGTTCGAAGAATCTCATATAATTTTATGGTAAGTTACTGTGCCCTAATAGGCTTTCATGTATAAACATGTAAAAATGTAACATTTTTTTATTAATTTTTTTAATATTTTCATAATAATAATATCTGTTGACTTAACACACCACGTTAGCCTAGCCCTGTGCTAAGTACCATAAGGACTTGTGTTACAGGTAATAGACAACGGAAAGATATTTAATAAGATTTTATATATTTAAGATTTACAGATTTACATTAATAACATGACCTAGGCGGGATTCGAACCCGCGACCTCTGGTGTAACACGCCGACTAGTAACTGCCACGTTTCCAACTGAGCCAGCCGGTCGTCAATCATAGTTTGAAATAATTATTTCTTAAAAACTTGTATTTTTTTGTAACCTGTCCTCATTTAAAATATACCTCCACACTATTGAGCAGGGTATAGAAAAATGACAAAGAGCTGCATTAAGCAAAGGAACCTAGTACAAGAGCGTCAAGTGTCCACGAATAAAAATTTCTCCGTTCCTAATAGAATTCTTATCTAGTTCTAAATGTTATCTTACGCGTGCGATTTAAAGAAGTCTTTAGAATTCATACCACATATATGACAGCCGAGTGGACATGGCGTCAGATATCAAATTTCTTTTCTAATCATTGTACTTAGCTACTTTAAAAAGTGCATTAGTAATTACTTATAACCTGGTTGAATTTTAGCACGCCTTATATAGTAACGTTGAGCATTTTACCATTTTATAACTTTGGCCTAATAAAATAAAAAGGGGGAAAAATATTCGCTTTGCATAATTTGATACATGTACACATTAACAACTAGCTGCAACCCACTGACGCACTTTGGAATACGGCATAAAATGTATTCCGAAGGAACCATTATGTTTTATCGATAAAACGTATTTTAAGCAATCTCTAATTGTGATATATTTGTACTATATTTCAACCAAATTCAGTAGTTTCATCTGAACGAATGCCAAGCATAAATACAAACTTTCGCAAATTATCATAGTACATCACAAATAGACCCTTAAGTATGTACATATAACAGATAAGCAAAAAATGATTACAACGCAATTAGGACAAGCTTTTTATTAAATACCGGCAATTTTGACTTCACCCTAAAAATGTATATCTTAACAAATTATACACTAAAACCTTCCTCGGAAATTATTCTATCTATAGGTGAGAACCGCATGAAAATCGTTCTGTCGATTTTGAGAAAATGGAACACATAGTTATAGTTTTGGGGATTTAGTTTTATAATGTGTAAATGTAATTTATTTTTAAGTAGGTATATAGATCTTTATTGTCCTGGTCACTAATGACACCCTTTGAAAGATTAAGCAACAAATTTCGCCCATAACCAGATATAAAAAATGATACCCGCTTGGATCGCCTCTATTTAAAGATTTCATTAAATAACCGCAAAATCACATTAAACGGTTATATTAAACCATCGGAGAGTAGCAATATCATTACTACTTATAAATTATCAGTCATATGGTATTTAAAAAAATATGAGTAAAATCGTGTGAAACATTCCATGCTCAGCGTAACGCTTTATCGTGCTTATGCTTTACACGCACCTTCCACTTTAAAATCATGCATTGTTAACAAATAAACTCCAGTCACATGTCGGATATCACATGCAATTTGTTTAAACATTGTTTACTTTACCTCGTTAAACATTTATCGTTTACAGGTGCTTCTATGAGTTATAAAAATGCAACCAATCTAGTTAAACTAAACTTCTTTCACGCTTCAGACACACACGGCATGGCAACTCTTTATTTACGGACATTTCAGATAGTTCATGTATAAAAAACCGATGTGTACAATTGATGCACGCTACGACATGAACATTTAAGTGTAACAAAATAATACGTCCGCTACGCCCATGTTATCTATCGACGAAAGAAAACAAAAAGGTAGTAACTGATTTTGAGCAAAACGTTTTTATTACACTTACACTATGTACTTACAAATGTTTTCATAACAAGGAACAGTGTAACTAACAATAGGGTAGAACCTTTTTGTTTTCTGTTTAATTTGATTACACTAACTTTTCTGCTCATAAAAGATTTTTACACAAAAAGAATGGCCTTTGTCAGACTTTCGTTTTCTAGTAAATTGTGCAGCAATTAAATCAGCCATTATCAGTATTGATGACGCCAAATCAGTAGTTTGTTACTGTGAAGATAATTGCTTAAATTTGATAAGACCCGAAGAATCATTTTATTTAGGTATAGGTTGCAGTTCCCTGTTGCTGCCTGAAAAACTACAGCAAACGTCATAAACTACCATAAAAATCACTTAAGATATACCTATTTCGGGCATGTAATCCTATTTTTAGACAAAAATATATTAATTTTAGAAGAAATTGTATTTTTATTTCTATTTAATTTAACAGTTTTAGGACTCTAGCCCTCCCGATTTTTTTTTACATGTAGGGGAGATTGTCAGTAAGAAAATTCAACTGGTCGCTAGCCCGGCATCAATTACACAGACGGTGAATTTTTTCAAATTTAATCAATTCAATTCAAGTTTGGGCTAACATTACAATAAAACTACTTTTACCGATTTTATCGCGGTTTATTAAATTATTTATGTATCCCGACGTTTCAGAAGCTTTACAGCAACCATGGCCACGGGTGGACTAACATTTCCTACTCCTATTTTCTTCAGGTTAAATTCATTGCGCATCCGAAGGTTGTTCTTAGCATTCCCTCGGACTCTCTGATACAAAAGGCATAAGTGGTGGCCGCTGTCTATCCTCGAGACATAAGGTAGATGGTGCAAATTTGAGTAGGTCCCCACCGTATCATTTACATTAACTTGGTCGCGACGCAGACAATATCTACGAGTGCACATTGAATTGAATGCTCTTTGAGAGAATTGCTATAATTGAAAATATCTTTTTTTGATTGGCTTATGTACCAATAAAAAATTTAATCGTTCTAGCTGCGCACGCGATTACAGCCGCTTATGTTAAGATACTGTGGAAAAATTGGGATAAAAATACACATATAATAGATATAGTAAAACCCTTACAGGACCGGACCCTTTACGGAACTAGAATAAGTAAAATATAATATATATTCGCTATGCTTTTTGAAACTATGCAAATACCTAACATCTTAAGCCAGAAGTCATAACGCAACATTAGAACCGACAACAATAGCAATTAATTTAATAACAATAGAAATGGACCATGAGAAGTAGAAATGACTTCTTTTCAATTTTTAATTGATGTCATTTTAAATATACATAATTATATCGTAAAATAATGGAGATATTAATATAATTTATTATTTAAATTGAATTGTTAAGCGCAAAGTAATATCACAATTTCAAAAATCTGAAAATAAATTGTTTTTGTTTTACCTTTTCTTCATCAGCAGCTCTGGTAACATCGTAAATAAAATGAAAATTATATATAAATAACACAAATAATTTTATCTTCATTGTGATCAATTAGTAAACTTAATGGAGTTAAAATTAATTTATCACTCTTTTACAAAAAACAATAAACAGAGTTTAATTATGGAATGTAATAATATTTCTTTCAACATCATCGTTTGTGTATTAAAAAAAATATTAACGGCCTTTGTTACAAAATACTGTATGCTAAATGACTATAGAAACGACGATAGGCGAACTTGAAAGCTGGCTACAGAATAACAGAAAAATAATCCCCGTGCCGCTGGGTCGACTGTTGACTATAGGCAAAAAGCGCTCACGCAGACGCACCCCACCCAGCGATCCAGCGTTCTTCATTCTGGTTCTACCTGTCTAAATCGTTCCGTTTCACTATTCATTAGTAACGATTTAAGTTACAATAAATTATTTTTAATTAAAACAATATTCAAAATATATTGTTATGTGATCTATTATTAAAATATTTTTTTAAGATACTGTAATTTTAACTTACTTTGAATGAACAAAATACTTCGATGAATATTCAACAAAAGCATAGTATTTGGATATCAATCAAAAGTATTTAAGTTATTAAGAAA
>JAFELO010000500.1:260408-279745 GCA_017140195.1 Eumaeus atala
ACATGCAAACCTGTGGCTCAACAACAAGAACAACATTCCACTTCCGCTCTATATCCTCATCATCATTCAGGTCAGTGTATGATTTACTCAGAAATCTCCGTACCATTTAGATACATGTATCTGACCTTGACATTCCACATGTCCCCAATGCCCTCTCAAAAAATTGTTTTTCCATCCACCAGCTATATATTGTACCTTAATAATTTTATGTTCCAAATCATACCTTACCACTTTGTATTGGTTCTTAAAGTACATGAACAAATTTCAACCATAGGGTACACATAGCCTCCAAGTCAAATTTTTTTGAGCTTTGTACTTACATTTTACATGAACTATACTTTCTTACTCTACTAACAAACAACCAAATACTATGATTCAAATGTTGAATCTATTAAACATATATGATATGTTATATCAATGAATAATGTTATAAAGGTGAAACAATTCAAATCTCACATAAGAAATGAAACAGAACTATGATTTTCAAAGAAATATTCTGGTGTAATATATTGACATTTTGTTTGTTAATACCTAATGGTATTGACACTGGTAAGAGACAGAAAAAATTTAGTAGAATTTATGGAAATCATAGTATGAGAACTACAAAAATTTGCCTGAGCTTTAATCAAACGGCAAGAGGTATTTAGTGTTGAGAAACTACTTTGACACAATTGGTCCGTAGTAAAATATTTATGATTGTAATTTATTTATAGCTCGACACAAAAGTTGCTTACTCCGTCCTGACACGGGCCCGTGTAGGGCAGACATTATTCAGTGGTATTATGATGTTAGGCAGGGCAAGTGCTTTCGATTCTATTGGGGTGGATGCCAAGGCAATGGAAACAAATTCGATAAAAACGAAGAATGCATGAGTTATTGTGCTTTAAATTTAACCAACTTACCACGTATGTATAAAAAAATTCACTTCATTTTATTTGATTAAAATATTCGTAGCCAATCTGCTTAACTTTAGAAGTGATTCTATCCTTTTCAATATATAAAAAAATGTCCCAAATAATTACATACAATTATTTTGGACAAATTTTGTAACATACAATTATTTTGGACAAATTCTGTAAATGAAAAAATCTGTAATTTAATTACCAACTGTGTGTAAAACTTATACTATTCATCTTTAATTTATCAGTAAGAAATGACCAGTCTTGTAGGCTGCGAATCCTAAGTCATGTCTTAAAATACGCGACGTTCTAGGTGCTATCTTCGGTTCTCGGGAAATGTCCCGAGATAAAATCTTCCTTCGAACAGGATTTCTTAGAGTTATTTCCCTTGCTGCGTGGACCACCTTTTTCCTCGTACGAACACTACGTGGACAGACAGATATTCCTCTGTCACAACAGTCACACCAGTGTACGAACACTTCATGGACAGCCAGATCTTTCTCTGTCACAAACAGAGGAAGTGTCATTGTACAAATTACCGCCCGGCACACAAACGTTTGAGTGACAACAAGCGTATGGAATTTAAAAAATTTAGATCCATACCTACTTTATGTAATGCAATCACAGCGATTCTGTTCTCTTTATCATCCCACTCCACTTTAATATTGCAAAATATTGTACCAGGTATTGGCGCCAAAATGAGAAAACACAATGAACAATCGTATAAAAAGACAGATTCCAAACTCGAATGCCATATTTTTATTGTAACAGTATTTATGGCCCGACTAAGAAAGTGTACAGTAAAACTTTCATGTCGTACTAAAATACTTACTGTTCTTAAAAAAAACAAATGCAGTTCCAAGTAAATTTAAGTATTCAGCCAAATATCACTACATGAATAATTTTATAATTTTTAGATATTGTGCCACACTTTTGCTCCCTGTTGTTTGATTATGGAAAATGTTTTGGATATTTTTATCGTTGGGCATGGGATCCTTTAAAAGCGTAAGTTTTACGAGATGGTGCAATGTGTATCTACATTATAAATATTTTCCATTATTGGACATTTACAATAACTACCCTCATTATCGCCTAGCTGATGTCTGTGTCGAGTGGTTTGATTTACCTACGAAGTGAAGGAAGACTATAATCTCATTTCGCTGCTGATTACAGGCGTCGGTGGCCACTTACATTTATTACCCAGTTGTATGTTATTCCAGACTGTAATCTATATTTATGCAAAATTTCAGCCAAATCTGTTCTGTAGTTTTTGTACGAGAGAATAGTAAATTTTCGCACCTATACTATTAAGGTTATGAAAAAAGGTATTCGTCCGGCAGGTAAGGTAAGGTATTCGTAGACGCTTGCATCCGCATCCGCTCCCACGTTGTTGTCGGATAACATATAGGCTGACAGCAAGATGAAAATTTTACAGGGGTAAATGATTTTTATCCATGACATCAGCAATGTCCCAACAAATTAAAAAAATTGATATCATCACGATATATTATATCAACAGCGTAGGCCTACTTTTCTCCCAGTGACTATAGCTACATACAACAGTTCAGTTATGGTCACATTATGAAGAGCTACAGTAAATATGCAGATAAATAAAAAGGAGCCGAAAAAAGTAAATTGTTATCGAATAACAAATGTTATCTGAATTATTCAAAACAATTTGACATAGAAATTGTTGTCTAAAAATACTTCACATAAACATTATATTATATTATTAAATTTGATTAAAGGATATGTAGGCGGCATTTATATTCCGGATGCGGCGGTAATCAGAATAACTTTGAATCTTACCAAGAATGTATGAAGACATGCGCTTACCCAGATTATGAAAAAGCAAACCAAATTTTACAAAAAGGGACGACATGTATTCCTGTCGAAGTTCCTGATTTTTTTGAGATGTCTGTATAGTTTTAATAAAAATATACTGATTGAGTTCTGATTTACTATGTACTTAATATATACACTGCAATTTGTCCGCGGAGATTTAAAGAAAAAAAATGTGTTCCTACCAAGATCCTCAAGTGTCTATATGATATTTCATCACTATCGTTTCAGCAGCTGGGCCTTGATGACGACACAGACAGATTGATATAGCTACTTTCACATTTATAATAGTAGAAATATTTAAGAGCTATGGCGCCCTATGAGGCCCTTTTAATTCAAGAATTTCAGAGGTCTAGATGTTAGCACCTTGGACTTCCTCTTGGGCGATCCAGGACTAAACCCTGCCATGTGCCATTGAGTTTTCTAACTTAAGTACATTTTCTGGGTGGTCTTATGATGAAGGAAAACATCATGAGAAAACGGATTCAAATTGGACCTAATCTAGGATTGGGCCTGACTCCCCTTCTAGTTTCAGAGGTAGTCAAAATCTACCTACCTAGTCAGGTGGCCGAATCCGAACTCATCTGTTCAACGTTACAGTACAGTAGTACAGTTAGGTAATCTATCTACATATAGTTATTTTAAAACAAAGTCAACCAAAAGGTCTGTATGTATGGTTTTGTCAAAAATCTATTTTTTTTCACCAGCGGTCAGAGGGAGAAATTAAGAAAGGTGAATAATTTGTTAGTATAGTAAAGTAGCAAATCAGCCCATCGTGGTTCATGACGTTCTTTCTTTTTATCGATGCGGGGGAAACACATTTACGTACCTTCATCCGCCCGGGGTCCAGTGGTGAGTGGAGCTGGCGGCATATTCTAGTGCCGAATACACATAAAAGCAACCGCGAGTGCAACCTTTGGTGAGGTGCCTTGGAACTACAAATGATCGCGGCACCTCGACGGCTAGTCAATCCCCTAAGGGACCGATATCCCCTCCACAGAAGGGTAGCACTACCTCACCAACTTTGAGATACTGTAAAGTGGTGAGGTTCCCATTCTGGGCCCTTGCCACGTGCGCAAAGCGCCTCTTATAAGAGAGGTACAAACAGTCGGGTCAATTAGCTTCGCTCAAAGTGTCTCGAAACTAGACACCTTAGGCCAACCAGGACTAACTTAATACTTGTATCGAGCACTGTCACTGCCTAAAATTAAGATATTTAATGAGGCAAAATTTCAGCCACTATGTTAAAGAACGTTTCATAATGACAATCCACAATACAAACTGTTTTTGAGAATGGCTAGCGGTAATAATATACGGCGATTTATGCAATCCAACTACGACGTAATATACATACCGCCGTAGTTTTATATAGGTTTGCCGCACGCACGGTATAAATTTGCAACACTGCGTCGTCATAGATATAATATAGATAGAAAAGGCCGTGGGTACTAGGTAGGCCTATGACGGCAAGCGTCCGTGACGGTTAATAGAGAAGGAAGATTTCACTTTAGCGAGCCTATTCGTCGCGTATCGGATATTTTAGTTCTCTGCCTTATGACTTCGTCACGAATTCTGTCGGACAGAGAAACACCCAACATAGCACGTTCAGAGCCCTCTGAGCTACCGCAAACTTGCGGACAAGTCCTTAATTAAGAGGCCATGTCTCGGCCCCGTAGGTCATCATGGGGAGAATGCATTGGTTGAAGACTTTCGTCTTCAAGGAGATAGTGTGAAGAGTCCCATCGAAAACCATAGGTGCTCTGTTTACCTATGTAAGATTTAGAAATCCGCCTTGAAAGAAGTAATTCAACGTGATAAACTTCTGCTGTCTAAAAAATTCTGTTGATACTTACACATAATAAACTAATCTCGTAAAATATCGCTTTCTGCAAAAAGAAGTGAGTAAAACTGTTCATTGAAATTAAATAATTTGGACTTGGCTTTGCTTATATATTTTATCACTTTTTATAGAGAAACAAGCAGTTCCATCGAGGCTTGGTTCGTTTTTACATCACGGAAATTTTATGTTTGTTTGGTCCATCAAGAAGGTGTACCAACAGATATAAAAAGAATAAACATTATTTTAATTAAAACATATAATAAAATTTCAGCTAGATTGTACATACCTACCCATGTGTAAAATTACCCTCATAATAAAAATACAGAGGTATAACAATATGGGCGCAGTTCTTTCGCTCTGATATTCAAATTTTAATTTATAAACCAGCCAATGAATTTAAAGCATAAGGGCAAACGTTATAGGTCGTTAATCAACACAGGGCTTTGAAAAACTACAATATTCTTTATGACAGATTTTAAAATAGATTCTGTATTCCTTTATATCGGACGAATCCGTGGGTGACTGCTAGTGTATTCTTAATCACGATATATTTTTGTTACCGCGATTCTAGAAAATATGGCCATGGCCACATTCTGTGAAACGGTAATGTCTCAGAAGAAGGCCTACTAGTGGAGCAAGGATGGCGGCGGTGCATTTGCTCCGCTTTGTCCTAGTGGCAGAAAATGAATGGCTAGGAGATGCTACTAGCATCTCCTACATGATCGCTAATTTAGACCAGGGACGAGTTATACATCCATACCATTGCAAGGTACCAGGTAGGCGGGGGTCATCTGGGGATAGAGACGGTGGTGGCTCTGAAAAATTTCCCAGGTTTAAAAACTAGCAGGTGGATAGTGACTACCACCGCCCATAGACATTTGCAAGACTAGGCGTCTTGCAGACACCTAAGTCCTATGATACCGGAGATACCGAGAGAGGCAGCCGGTTCCACATTACAGTTGTACGCGTTAAAAAGTGTTTTCAAACGGCACTGTTATGACTTTACGTATATGAAGGTGATGTGCGTAGAAGTTAGCGTTCTGCCGCGATGCCTGAAGATGGAATTTTGCTGCTAGTATTAGGCCGAACGACTCCTATGTGTGGTCTATATAATAGAAAATACAGTAAAAGACGCAAAGTGAACCGACATATCTTCGTAGAACCAAAGGATCGCGCTGTCCGGAAATAACTTGGCAGTCAACGATTCGAGTCATTCCACGCTGTATACGGTCAAATGAAACGAGCTGATATTGCGGGGCCCCTGTTCACAGGTGGGAACGGTAGATTGAAGTACTGCTTTGCCCTATTGAGCACACCTGGCTTCTTTGAGACTAATTTAGCTTTCGTTTCCAAATGCCCGTGGAACTGAAAATTACTCAATACGTCTTCACCAAGTATTACGACACTAGCTGAGGTCAATAGGTGGACGAATGGTGACTGTAGCGGTAAGTACGCAAACTTGTTTCTTTTGGGGTTTAAACTAGAATATATTTAGTATACCCCATTCCGAGACACAATATAAGATAACAAATACTTGACTTCAAACACAAGCTTGTTCCCATAGACGTTGACGTGTTCCCGGGAAATATTGACGCGGCGAGTGTATAAAGCGTCTTCAGTTCTATCATCTGCGTAATAATGGACGACACTGGCTTGCAGCATGTCACTGATATACAAAAGAAACAGCGTAGGAAACAGAACACAGCCTTGGTAAATACGAGTGTTGACAAATTTAAGGGTCCGCTTTTGGTTCATGCACCGTCAACAACGATCTGATGCTTCGATTAGTCAAGAGGCTATATAGATAGCATAATTTACGGGAAGTCCGTATGAAGAAAGCTTTGAAAGGAGCACTTCGTGCCAAACCCGATCAATGACCCTCGCTACATCTAGATTAACCGCCTAGTGAGTAATTAGGTTTGACGATCGCTCATTATTTGATGATCATTTAAGTATCGCAAGAACTGACGGTTGATAACGGATTTCATAATTTTGGAAAAGAAAGGGGTTATGGAATAGGTCAATAGTTGGATGGATCGGAGCCGTAGCCTCTTTCAGGGATCGAGTGACTAAAGAAATAAGTATTTTACGCTCAGCACTCCGGAACATAATATCGAGTGACCACACCGCGGGATATTAGGCGATGGATTTCCCTGATCATCCAAAAAAGGATTTCGACACAAAAAGTGTGCCCAAAACAAGGTTGTGACTTGCCGCCAATTGGTACCGCAGAAAACGGAATGAAGAGCACCCACATCGGCGAGAGACTCCGCAACATCAGCGTCAGGCTTCACGGTTATCCAGTGAGAAGCAATTCGCCCCCATGGGTAGGATACCAAGACCAACCGCATCTCATGCCAATCTGTTGATCTATAATGCCAGACGCAGCAATAATCTACAAAGCCCGGCCGTGGTCTAGGCAGTGGTCCGACAAGCTCAAAGGAGGCCAACAGATTGTTCACTAGGGAAGAATATATGGTCTTCCACGCCAGGGATCCTAGTGGGCCGATACCAATTGTGTGAAACCATTCAGCACAGAATCTGTAGACATTTCTATGTGCTCAAGGAGTCGGTCCATTCCGGTATTTCCGCTATCGGTACTGTACACATAGAATGTGGTCATCGCACGCTGCCAAAGGATGGATAGATCCTAGTTTGCACGGTTGAGAGGCGACGGTAGCAGATATCTTCTCCGATAAGAACACGCACTCCAGACCGTGGTATAAATAATTGTACTAATTTATACCCTGCTTAGGTAGGTTTTTTTAGAAATAATAAAGCCGGCATTGCTATGTCTCAATTTTGTGGTGGACAGCGTTAAGATTGCAGCCTGCATACAGGCTCAGGTTCAGGAACTGAGCATGGATGCCTAGAGAGGGATTGTCCAACTACTACGTTGCTGTTACCGACATGGGTTAATCCATTTTTAAACTGAGCTGCTATGACATTGAGGGGGGGGGCTACCGGAACTCTCCTGACGTTGACAGAATTAACGTCACTTCACGTCGGAGCCATGTGCAAGAGGTACCCCTCTTCCCCAAGCGCGCTGGCGCAATTCGGCTGCATACAAGTTGAATGCAATCTCTTAAAAATGTAGGTTAATTTAGCCCCATCAGTCCGTACTATAACCTTAGGTCTATAGGAGGTGACCCTGTTGACAACGGATCCGGACTAACTTCATCCTCCTAGGTGGCTTGGGGCTACCACATGGCATTCACATAACTCAATTCTCAAAGTTTACTAGTTGAACAACACATGCAATGTAAATATTTTCCTCGCGATAAGAAAAAAGAAAGTTGACATCCGATGTGAAGCTGAACTCAGCTTGTAGATACATATGGTACTAGCAACACTCCGATCCCCTTCATCATCATCATCATCATCATTATCAGCCCTTATCGGCCCACTGCTGGACACAGGCCTCTCTCAATGAAGGCCAAGACGACCGATCTCCTGCTACTATATCCATCCCGGACCAGCTACTGCACGGAGATCGTCTTCCCATCTGGTGAACGGTCGACTAACACTTCGTTTTCCTAAACGCGGCCTCCACTCCAGGACCTTACTGGCCCATCTGCCATCGGTTCTTCTGAGTGTGTGACCAGCCCATTGCCATGATCCCCTTAGGGATTTATTTTCTAAAAATCGAACTAATGTAGGTACTTTATTCCTAAGTCAATTTTTTAACCATTAAGCCATGGTACATTTCATAACAATATAATAAGCATAAAATCGAAAACCCAATTGGCAAATAAAACTATAGGTACCTACTGCCCGGTATAAAATAGAAGTGTTTCTTATAAAGTTGTAAAATATTTTATAACAATACTTTTGGTTTCATTTATAAATCAAAAGTTACCTTGCATAACAAAATAATTTCCTATCCGAAATGAGAATACTCATTGTTGCAGCATTTCTTTTCGTTATTTTCGCAGTCTGCTTTATAAATAAGAGTAATGCTGTAAGTATCTAAACATAATATCTTATTTTTAAAAGGCGACGAATTATTTTATATTTTATTTTCTATAGAACTATGACCAGAAACCGGATAATGTGGAGCATCGTCCTGGCCTATTCCAAAAGCATGTTCATAAAATTTCAAATGGGCTTAAACATTTTAGAGCATTATTTAAAGAGAGAATAAATTACTTTAAAAGAACCTTCAAAAATGCAAACAAAAAAAGAAAAAGTTAATAATGCCGATTTGATAAACATACGTATCTTTTTCTTTCAGTGTAAAGATTGTGACAACGATTTAGGTAACGCTAAATATGTCAAACTTGCTGTGCCTAAAAGAAAATTTATGATCCGTGTCGTAAATGGCACGTCCCAATATATGAAATGATTTTTAATTTATGGTTCCCAATACTTACCTATAGTATTATAAATTGGTACATATGTGCGGCACATTTTTTAAAGATTTTACCTCAAGGCCAATTTTCAAACAACATGTCCATGTAGATAATAGTAGGTACCTAAATAAAGTTTGGTAAAAGGTACGTTTTCTTTCTTCGCCGTTACAAGCTTTTTCTTTCATGTTTTCTTGCCCCAAGTTCAGCTATTCCTCCACAGTGGGGCCCAGTCACTGGTGAATGTCTCTGTTCCAACAGCTTTTATCCACTGTATAATATATCCTGCCTATCAAAGTCACAGCTTATGGCTACCAACATAAAGTATAATATAATTATTACCAGATGAACTAATTCGTTAGAAATACGTCTAGTAGCTAGTAGACTTTTTTGTGGGACCACTTGAGGAAGTTATATAGCGAAATATTTTTAAATAACGTTAAATAAATTAAAATGTTATTGGGGATTATCAAAATGTTATTTATCAGGCGCCTCGATTTCCTATGCATAAAAGAAGAGGAGAGATGGACAATGTGATTGTTCGCCCAGAGAAAAAAGCATTATCGCAAAAAACGCATGCTGTTTTAAAACAATTACGAAATAAAGGGATAATTGATGGTAAAAAGGCCTATAACTCTCTGATAAGTCAATTGGAGAAAATATTTTCAACATCAAAGTCAACGAAAATTTGTAACAGGTGCAGAGGATAAAATCATGTAATTTTCATTAATGAATCTATGTATTATTTAATGTTATTGGATTTCATTAAATGTGTTTATTAAGCTTTGTTTTAATGTATAACAAATTTTATACCCAAATTTTATAAAGGCACCTGACAAGAGCCCCAGGGGTGGTCAACTTGATAAGAGTTACTAAAATCTCGTTTTTATCGATGAAACCCTCTGGAATATCAATCTCTGGGGACAACCTCGGCAGGGCTATTGTGGAGATGTTTATGATGATCTTGAGCCGACTAAAGCCATTCTGTGTTTCGTCTTGGATGTTGCTGCCGAGATGTCCAGACATACCCTAAGAAAGGATGAGCCCTGGAGGCCTCAGCAGACGTTGACATCCTGATGGGTAGTATGGCCGAGAATAGTGGAGGACCTAGTCCTCCCCCTTCCCACCATGGTTCAAGACGTGTCGTGGCGGTGGGGCTCATTATCTTGGTGTGAATCGAGACACCTTGGGTGAAGCGAATTGAATCGAGGAGGGGCTGCACTCTGCACCCCTCTTGTAAGAGTAGGGGATTAACGATTAACCAGGACGAGGATTCGCTTTTTGTACCCCTTTTATAAAAAGATGGGACAAAAGTGCAAAAGGAGGAGGCGCTATTGCGCACGACTCAAGGCTTGGAACCTCACTGCACTGTCCCAAAGTTGGTGGGGTTATCCTGTAGTGCGGGACAACCCCAACTGTAGAGGTGGCGTCGTTCCCTTAGGGGGTTGACGCGCCGTCGATGTGGCCTGATGATTTGTTGTACCGGGACACCTCACCTAGGAGGCACTGATGGCACCCGCGGTGGTTTTTGTGGGTATAACTATAATGTGCCACGTGCCCCACACACCACGGGACCCCACACAGGGCCAGTGAAAGCGCGTAAATTAATTTCCCCGCGTTTACAAAAAAAGGGCCTAGTCCCCCTCCGGCTAGAAAGGCGTGTGCGGAACATTTTACGCAACCCTCGT
The DNA here is from genome assembly GCA_017140195.1 of Eumaeus atala. NCBI lineage: Eukaryota > Metazoa > Arthropoda > Insecta > Lepidoptera > Lycaenidae > Eumaeus > Eumaeus atala. The sequence continues at coordinate 271,027 of JAFELO010000500.1, forward strand.
CGGTCTGCTTCTACTTCGACGGGCAAACCCACCCAGCGCATCCGGGCCAGCGCTCACGGTCTTCTGCTGGGTAAGACAATACTCCCGCAACGTCTCCACAATCCCTTTTGCGGAAATTTTGCTTCGTAAAAGGACACATACAATAGCCCAGGCGGTCTCGCTCTGTATAATAGCCTGAATCGTGGTTTCAGGGGAGAGATTTCCTGTCCCAGTGACAGCGAAGAGGCCTTATTGTACGTAGAGTAGGTGCTCCCCTCGGAACAGCGCTCACACAGTGTTGGCACTCTGCCATAGGTTCCTCGCTCCCTGCGCTTGTGACACAAATTCTTCAAGCAATCCGTGCAATGAAATATACCCCCTATACGTATTTGCGTCAGCAGATTATTTTTAGATTACTAATAAAGCAATAAAATACCGGCCATTTTATCTCAGAGGCGTTCCTATCACCATGTGCCTACTCTTTGCTTCGAAATTATACGTCAACATGACATTAAAAAAGAAACGACATATACGTTTTAGATAAAGAAAAAAGTAAGAAAAAAATGTATTCTAATGAGTTTCGTCCCTTTTTTCTCATTGTAAAAAAGGAAGAAGAGAAGGGTGACAAATTTGCTAAAATTAGCATGGAAGTAAAACATCGAGCTATTTCAGAACCAATTAATCCGTTTGTGAAAAAAACTGTGCACACTCAAACTTATCCAACTACATTGATACCAGCTGCCCCGAGGAGGGGCTGTTGCTTCAGTTGTTCCTAGACTGAAATGCATGTGATCACAAAACTCGAAGACGCTATGGAACTAAAGAAAAGGCCGTTTGTACATTTTATGACTATCATTTGGGCGCGAAACTTAGGAGACGTAATGCAAACATCGATACGCCATATATGTTGTCACAGACTGTCTTCGAATGTTTATTTATTTTTCTTACAATCATGCTGTTATTTAACACAATTTTTATCTATACGGTTGTATGATCTGCCGAACGACAATCATGATATTATATCTGATTTCCCATGCTGTCATGAAAAGTGATTATTTAAATATCTATTTGCATGCATACATGTTGTTGTTTTAATTTTTAAAATATTTATTTCTATATATCACTAAGGATATATTAGATCTTACTTTTTGCATTACAGTAACGGTGTCGTTGCTATGAAGCCAATATATGTATTATGTCATAAATAGAGAAGTTCATAGATATAGTACTCAATTATCACTTTTATCATATAATACAAAAAAATATGAATCGGAATGAAACAAAGGAATATGAGATGAAATATAGTACACAGTTCCAAGATGACAAACTTGTTTGTAGCAATTAACTTAAGAAATTGTTAATTTTTGAGTAAACCGATTTAAAACAAAGATTTTATTCCACTTACAATTGACTTTGCATATGACATGCAAATGGGCTACATGCATAGTGCACTTGGAAACGCACATTTTTGTTCTCATGCTGGTCAACAGAATGAATAGTATTTTTTTCGTCACATTTGCATCTAATTGGAGAATCTCTAGGTGGCATTGAATATGGAACGCCATGTGCAGTGGAAACATTTTTCTTCTGTGTGTGGGTCACATAAACCACCTCGCGAGACCTTACAAAAATCATACGAGTCCTATCATGATTACAAACTGAAATAAATCATAGAATGAAATGGACTAATACATGACGTTGCTTCAGTCGTGGGCTTATTGGACGTAAGTAAATTTGAATACATGTCTACAGGGAAGCGGCCGTGTCACAGCAGGTACATCAGCGTGCCGCAGGAAGGTGTGAGTTTGTGGCCCGATTGTCTCGAGGCATGTTCAGTGCCGCAGACAATGGACCGCACGCCCACCTGAGGGACCTGGCCCCGCTACACTCGCGACCACCCGACGGGCGGCCGTACCCGCGTGAGCTCGTATCTCTTCACCAAGCGGCGAGGGGTCCTCGGCCCCGGCGATCGAGACGAGGATCACTTACTCACACGCATAACCCACATCACACTCGGACATCACCACATTTCACCACTCACCACACCTGCAGGCCAGTGGGCCGCGGTCGCATCCGCATTCAGGCCGTACGGCCTCCGCACCGCGGTGCGCAACAATCCGCTGACTGCAGTGGGTTGACCTCATCACCGAGGGGACAGTTGCCCCTCGCGAACAGACCCGGGTCATGAGGTTCGCCTCGATACCCGTAATCCTCACAGGCCTCCCCAGGCAAGTGAAGATGACTCACGGACGGACGGAATTCCGTTGCATGGGATCATTACACTAGGGACATGTAGTCTCAATAAAAACAAAAATCGTATTGTGGAGATTCGTTCATATTATTTCTATCATAAAACAGTTGCAATACAACATATGATAATCACAGAAGATATATATTTTGAAAAGTCGATCAATATAAACTAAAACTGTACTTATAATATCTATGACACATTTTTTTCAATGAAGCAAATATATACCTAGTCGATAGTTATATTATAAATAATATATTGTTATATGACCACTATATTTTCTTTCATGCTATTCTTATACTCAACAACTTTTACCTTATCTAGTACAATTTACCTACTATTAAAGATGTATAAATATGGAATCGATTCATTAACAATGTATTTTATGAATGCAGCAACAGTAGGTATCTATAATATATTAATTCATGAACTTCAAAACAGTAGGTTACAATATTTTTTTACATTTCTCAGCCCACTCTTACACCATTCGACTATACCTATCTAGTTATTAGATAAAAATATAACTCAATGATAAACAGAAGAATACTTATTCATGTTAATCCATTAATTAGACGAAATTGAAAATTGTTTTTCAGCCACATTCCTGATATCCATACCTGAAAATTACTCAAGCAAAGAACCATTAAAGAACCGTTAATTTAGTAATTCATTAATGTTTTAACATTGATTAAAAATACACAACGCTATTTTTCTATATATCTTTATGTATACTGCCACTTTTATTCTCAAGATTCCAAAGAAATACTCTATCATACGCGATTGATTTTTCTTTAGTAATCTAATTTTATTTATTTAGTCATCGTAATTCCGAAACTTAAACGTAATTTAATTACATATTTTTTTCATCAGCAGCATTTAATAAACAGTGCTGAGCTGCATTCCAAATAAATAGAGCCGGCAGAACCGTGGAGGTGTCTCTGGATCGCATGATACCTCCGCGTTGAGACAGCTGCGTTGTCGCTTTCCGTGTGCTTTGTGTGTATGTGTGTACCTACGTAGCAGTAGCGATCTCAAGTTAAATTATTATTTTCGCGATTAAAAGAAATAAGAAATACTACGATTTATGAATACAACATTGGAAAATAATCTAAAAAGATTGTTATACAAATAAGCAATTGATTTAAGACTCAAAGTAAAAGTAATCAAAGTGTAATCAATTGTGTTCGATAATTGCTCTATCAATTTTATCGGAGCAAATTTTAGGTTGTTAGGTAGAGCAAATAGGAAATAGCATTAGAATAGCATTAGATATTTGTATTAATCATAATTAATTAGGCTTTAGGCATTTTTCCCAAGTGGATTTGGGAGGGGCATAAAAATAATATTGACATTATTTTGCTAAAAGTAACAATTTTTGACGCCATCTTGTTTATACATTATGGCTAATTGTGTATATTAGTACTCTAAGCTTTATACAAGAAACGCATAAATAACATTTACATTAAGAGTACATATAAATCTATATCAAACTACAATTTGATGAACTTCATTGCTTCTCACTGTTAGTTTTAAGTATACTTTACAACAATCCATAATAGCAAATTCTTTTAACATTTTACTGAACCTTTCTTTCAATAATTTTAATGACTTATACAAGTTAAATAATTTTTAATTTATAGACAAACCTATCACACAAACGACAGTGGTGTAATTAGTAAAATCTTTATTTTTAGATATGAACATTTTCAATATCATTAATACAAAAACACGCAAATAATTATGCGCATCTCATAAAGTTATTTTCCTAATTCACCTCCGCTAAACACATCTTTTGACTATTCGGTTTCAAGGAAACCTTTGGAGAACAAACACCACAGTTGTAAATGAAACATTTTGTGGGGGGGACACAGTGCCCCCAAATTATATTTTGTAAGAGAAGTACAAAAGTTATGGGCTTACAAATTATGGTAATAAGCGTGTCCACAAAAAAGTAAAGGCAAGGTAATAACTAAATGGCCGTTGTCCATAGCAACTGCAGTCAAAATGGCCGATGTTGTACATCCATCACATAGCTTATGTGTTCAGTCTTTTGCTAAGTCGAAAAGCATTAGTGCTGGTGATATCTTTTTGGATAACAAAATGCAGAGTTGCCACGATGTAACTTTTGCTAAATAGTTAGCATATTGTAGAAACGTATCAATGGTTCCAAGTTGGTGATTATGAAACACAGAATCTGTGAAATGGAATGTATTAAAGGAAGAGCAGAAATCAATTCTGGCCTGTGCATCAATCTTTGCAACGCGAAAATTTTCAATAAATATCAAGCAATGTGTCAGGAGTCTTTGTAGGTGGGGTGTTCTCTTGGATGTCTAAGGGCCCGTTCCACCGGTGCCAATTGTAGTCACTTGACATCATAGTAACAACTAGCTAAGCACCTAAATACTTGTATTGACTTTTTTGGGTTCCACCATATATATTTTAATAGTTATCTGAATTTGACATTTAACGAGCTGACAACGTCGCAAAATAATCAAATTCTGCGATTACAGATTGATAAATTATCTTAATTTAAAAATAATTTTGAACCATTATTTATTAAAATAGTTTTGATTCTGAATTACTTATGTTATCTTTTTTCCTTTTTTACGACCTTCTTATAATTTAAAAAAGTATGATAGGAATTCGCAATTTACAACATGTTAGCATGTCAAATGCCTAGCCACATTGAATTTACAGAACGCAAGCGTGTTCTTTTTTCAAATTATAATCATAAGACTAGAGACTAGTGGCTGCTTGAACCGTCAAGTAAGACATGTAATATTCTATTGAGAACCTGTGGAACCAAAATTCGTAATGTATTCGAAAATTATGTTCGCAATAGGCCTATCATGAAACGGGCTAATCAAACCTGGCAAATCGGCCCTAAGATGAAATTTTTGAAAAATTGTGAGATGCCTTGTGCCTTAAATGCTAATGTGTAATGGTTGTTAAAAGTTGACGCCTAATCTAACAAAATATATTGCCGCACAATAAAGTTTTATACCAGAAGCAAAAATTGCGGCATAATTTATAAGATCCTAAGTAGAAAAAATATACTTTTCCTTCGAGTATTTTTTAATTAATATTATTTTGCTGGTTGTCATGTATATGTTGAGGAATATTGGTTTTTTTCTTCGGAAGTATGACATGAACACATAATTAATTTCATATTATTAAGAAATATTAAACATTATGAACCCTTTGTAAGAGTAGTCCGTACATTGTTTTAAACTAAAAGCATATTTTAAGTATACAAATGGTATACCTATTTATAGACCTAAGATAATAACTTGAAGTACATATATAATAAATATGAGAGACAGCAGATACATAAAACATTTTTATAATATATAGTTGTCAAATCCCACGACTAAGCCTACTAGGTTAATTAAAACAAGCATTGTAGGGCAAGCTGATGGTACTTTGATACATCTGTACTTTGAATTAGGTCATGTTATCTTTTTAATACTAGCGTTGGTTTTGCCATAGACTATCAGCTGGCTAGTGCCTAAGTGAGTAGAGGGTTCTTAGCTAGGGCATTGTATTTTGTATACATGTGGGGTACTTTGATTTATAATCATATTAATGCCGAATGCTAAAATGTGTTCCGCGACAAATTTTTTCATTTTGTGAATTAACATTAACTGGAAACGTTGATCCTTGTTACAGATAAGACAGGATACAGATATGAATTTTATCAGCAATTTAATTTAGGTATAAAAGATCGGTAAAGAATTGGAAATTTCCCGAAATGACGAATACACGTGGCTTGTTAATTTAATACGAAGCTGCCTGGGTTTCGTCCGGGAATAAAATGAGTCAGTTTGTTAACTTTAAATTGTAGATCCAAACATCCCTAATTCGGTAATCGCTCTATCTAATAGGCCAAAACCGCATCAAAATCCGTTCAGTAGGTTCTGAGAAAATCTATGTGTAAGGCTTTTAGAGACTATCCTATAACATGTATCAGGGCACTAATAAGTTCAAATGTTTCTACTTTATAATCTACTATCTGTGCCCTGTGGTTTCCGTTTAGAAGCATTCATTTTCTGGATAAAAAATACTTTTATTTTATTGCGGATTGTGATATATATTCGTACCAAACATCGTTTCACGAGTTTTAGCGTCAATGAGCAACAAACATATACATACACACATACGCACAAAATTTGGTTATTATAATATAAGTATCAGACTATCAACCGTTTACGTGATAATAACAAAATTACATTTTTCTAGACCTATAACAAACGAAGTCTAAACATGGCTGATGCACTAACGTGCCCCCCCAGACATAAATATAAAAAATACTTTCATTTGCCCTCATACTGCCAAGACTTTACAATGACCGAAATACCAATAGACGACTATTGAAATAATAAAAACTAAATACTTTGTCGGATTTTATTTGTTGAGCTCAAATGGTTGCTTTTAAGGTAAAGCTGTTTTCGCGAAGACACGTATCGTATTGTTATATTAAAGTCCAAATACCTGTCAAAGTACATCGGCTTCCCTAACTACGCACAGCAGGAATTGTCCAAAATCTACCATTTGCTTAGTTTAAACGACATATTTACACAGGTAAGTATTATGAAAACGAGTGTACATTGTTAAAACAGTACATTTTTACGCAGACTAGACAGTACAAGTCTTATTTAGCACTTAAAACGTATCGACCACCGCCATAAACATTGTTACATATATGTGCCCCTCACATTTTTGTTCATTTGTGAACGATAAGTAGATTTCGCTTGTGAGGGATTAGAGACATCAACGACTAACTATATCACGGAGTAGAACAGAACTAGTTTATTTTATCCGTGAACTATGTTATAGCTTTGATTTTTTTTAGAGTATTTAAGTTTTTAATCACATTAGTTATTCTTCGTTATATAATCTCAGAATTTTGTCAATGACAGAAAACATCAATTATAGACTAAGACCAGTAGGAAAAACAAATAAGAATGAAGAATTTTAGGCAACTACTACAAAAATTTAATATCATTTCAACGGGCCATAACCGACCTCTCAAAGGATATTTACTACACTTCCCATAGGCCATTCAAAATTGATCTAGGCACACGTTATTTTTTAATATTTTAACTACCAATTTCTATTGCCATTTTGATCACTATAATTATTAATCCAACTAGCTTATCTTATTTGTTTTCTAAATTGGAGTACTACGTAATTAACTAAATTCTCGAATTATATATAATTATGTGCGCATTACAATTGGACTATAATGTTTAAAATCACTGATCACACATTTTATTTAATTAATATCGATGTGCCTAAACATACATTCATTATTGTTTAGTGTTCCGTAAATCGCCGACAAACACTTACAAGTAAAAAAATATCAAAAATTTTATAAAGAAATCATCAGATTCGAATAATTTAACTTCAAATTGTAGAAAAAAAACTTTCTAAATATATTGAGCTATAATAATTTACAATTAGACAAATAATTTTATTGCATTCAACGTTTAAAAGAAAAAGAATAAAAAAATATAAACGAGCACACGTCCAAAAAGTTTATAACAATAAGTTAAGTAGAAATATATAAATGATATTTAATATGGAATGGTTTTTGAAAATAGTTACAGGTAGCTCATGATTCGCCATCAAAATAATAATTGATGTGGCGACGTTGTTTTTCTTTTGAAAACAAGAATAATTGTTTTCTATGTAATTATAAAAGCAGTTTTCAACCTTGTACAAATAACATACCTTGTACAAATAATAAACGTGCAGAATTTGCAAACACAATATAGCACATATAGATAAACAATATTTCAAACAATTAGTTTGAGTGCAAATACATTTTAGAAAGAAATATTATAACTAGGAATAAAATGAGATTACACGGGACAGCCAATGAAAAAGAACTTTCGAGAAAAAAATTATTTAAGATCATAGAATCCGGACTGAGATTCAAAATACCGTGGGGATATAATACGGCCGGAATCTACTACTGGGGTCAGGAGCTCCTCGGACGGAACCTGTATTCTGATACGATTATCCGACGGCATATTCGTTGGTCCGTTACTCGTATAGAACCCGAGGGACATTGGCTTGTGGTGCTCTTCGTATGACTTGTACTTAGACGGGCCGACCGGTTGCAAGTGCGAAGGGCTGGCGGCTAGAGCGTTGTATGTCACATGAATCCGGACCACGTCCTCAGAGTGCGGGGATACCGAGGGCGGATGGGGCGTGCCTCTGGGAGTAGAGTGCGCGGACGGAGCCCTCTGTATACTCAAGCCGCAGACACCAGACCTGGAAGACCAACCCATTCTTATGATCACAGCGTCAATATTCATTTAAGTATAGAACAAATCCTAAAGCAGCTATATTTATTGAACGTATTCTAAAAAAAATTGTGTATTTATTATCTAACAGAAAGTGTTATGTTTAAAATACGTGCATAAATTTAGCGAAAGCGTAGCGCACTAATCCACACATAATAGTCCGTAAACTAAGGCTTAGTTC
>JAFELO010000500.1:280268-295417 GCA_017140195.1 Eumaeus atala
CCTGCACGTTTGCCCCCTGTCTCAAAAAAATATTTAGAGATTGTTATTTTTTTTTTTTCAAAAATAAAAAGAAGGTAGATGAATTAGGCAGTTACCTACTACTGTTACTACATGTTTATCTAGACCCCAATGCATAAGTGTCTTACCCATCCCTTAGGTATCAATCCCTTCGAACTAAATCTAGTTGTTGCTATGAACGATCAAGATTGGCAGTTGATAGACTTTCTTTACTCGATGTAAGGTGGTTATCTCTCCTTAACAGTTCTTAACTGGCAATTATAGTGGCGTAACCTAAGGAAACTGATTCGATCGTTTTAAACTTATCGAATCAGATGGCAAAGGAAATAGAATCAAAATTTCTGATGTTATATTTTCAGACCTAAAACATATCGACATCTCCCATTAATCCATTTCGTATCGACTAGTAGAGTAATTTTACCAGATGCTTCATTCCATATACCAGACATTTTTTAATTTAGTACACTTTAACAAGTAACAATGTACTTTACATTGCAATTTTCCAACACATATATTTTAAGCATTTCTTATTCGTAGCTAAGCATGTTTAACCACACCTCATGTGTTCTGAACCTAGCCTGGGCCAAGAAAAATATTATTTTTCAATTTACATCAGAATGATAACCGGAATAGGTAACACAGTGCACTCGTCTCTGCTCAAATGCCTAGGGTATGTACAGATTGCGCTCGTACTTGTTGTTGGGCTAGGAGGACATTATTTTTAGAGACATAATTTGTCGTAGTGACAAGCCCGTGATATCTATCACCCATATGCTCTTACAGCAAAAGGACTATAGTTAAGCCTATGAACTACTAATTTTATTACATGGGTATGTTTCCTGATACATAGTCAAAAACTTAGCTACCGCTAATCCTGGGACTCGCTATAACATACACCTTCGAATGTTTACTATTTTTTTTAGGAAATCACAATTCATGACATATTTACGAAAAGGTATTAGCAGACTAGACAAGGTATAAAGTATATTTTTGTTGCATTATTATGTGCGACATGTATCTTATTTTATTCAAACTTACCTGCTCTTGCTTGTCTGTTCAAAGCATTCTAAGTTTCAAAAAACATTGAATAAAAGCTAAAATCATCAAGCAAAACCACAAATAGGTGTTTTCGTGAATTCCCATAGCCAATCTAATGAGGCGGAGGGCAAAATAGACATTGATAACGATTCAATATTAAAAAGTAAAGAATTATTCATATCACTATTCAGTGGCGGTCTACATATAAAACAATTAGAACGCTAGTTGGGAGAAATTTATAGAACAAGAGAATCCGGTTAGAAGCACACAGACTAGAAAATAATTCTAAATGAATGGTTTATTTGTACAGATTATTTTTAGTCACCAGCAATCTCCTAGGGATAGATAGCTTACGTGACAACGACTTTTGTTCTACGTACTACGAGATAACGTGATACATTAATTTTTAATGTGCCGTCACGACATTTGTGAGTCTATGTTCAAAAGTGCAAACGCCGCCTCCGCTTCGTCCCCGCTCTTTGGAAGACGCGTAGAGTTTAAAATTTACAAGCGCACGAATAAGTTCATATTTACTGTTGTATGGAAAAAATCTAACGAATCTTCAAAAGACGTAGAACTAAAGTTGTTGTGCATGAAGTTAGTTATATAATCTAAGTGCATGCTAGAGTTTAAAAAAACCTGTATAGTCACAATGCAAGTAACCAATTAATGAGGTGGCAACCAGATTCTACAATATATCATTTATGTACGTATAATAAACGTTAGAATGCCGGTTTTAGACTACGACACATAGTTCAACACAAATGTCATGACATCAATTTCTATGCTGTTCACAATTATCAAAATTTGGACTTGTCACAACAAAACGATTTAGTAATCGTTGTGTTGTGACAAGTCTGCGACTACACAACGATTACGATTACTACAACGATTGTAGTTTCGCAATAAATGTCACAATAAGACACCCGAAATCACACAAAAGACACTTTCACATACACAAGTGAATGATGTACAGAGCCATAGTCTAAACCTATCATAAGAGTGAAGACGCAACGCGGGAGTCCGTACAAGCAGGTTGATATAGCACGGAACGTACTCGAAATTATCTTACTTGTAGAAGCGCAAAGCCACTAACTCATCCATGCATAATGACCGGTAGCTGTTCATGAAAAATGTCTGTCTGCAGCCTACATTAGCTCGGGATTTGTCATACGTGAGGGGCGGTGCGTGTGACGCTTACCCACCGAGGCTTCGTATAATGGACGATCTTTACAATTTCCTCGTTGCTGAGGATCTTACGTATAAGTCTTTTGTGGGCGCCAGTTCTGCAATCTGTTGAACTTGCCGCGTTCCCTCTGGCCCCATCTTGAGTAACGTACGCATAAACGACATTTAAGAACCTAATTATTTTTTGTAATCACAACACAAAAAGACATCACAATTATCTGTTAAATTCAGTATTACATTAGAGTAATGTCTTGTTGGATATGACATTATTTTAGCTCATTAAACATTCACAGTCTCAAAACCTGAGTAACTTACAAACTTAACAAAATTTACACTGCATAAATTACTTATATATCAAAGCGAATAATGGAATCGCCGGGTTAGCACACTGGACAGCTGTAGTTATCAGTGCAAGGCTAGTCTACGGGTGCATCTACATAAAGCCTCACCCATCTGACCCTGTGCCGTCGTCACTGATGTTGCTGTGCGTGTCCAGCGAGTTGTCCGGAGCGTGCGACCGACCGCTAGAGAACACGCTGAGGTCGGCTGTGCTGGTGACACTCGTGTCCGCTAGGGACCGGCGGGACCCCAGACCTGAGACGGAGTCCTCGCACCTCACTCCACTAGCAATGCCGCTGTGATCTACAGTTCCAATGACATTATCATGTATTTTTAATCAAAATAATACAACTTGAGCCGAATTAGATTAGGAATTTTGAAACTAGACCTATCGTCTATAAAATTACTCATGCGAAAAGCCAAAACTTCTCTATATATACTATTACTAGATAAACGTATATATATAAAAGGCAGAAATTAAACTCCGAATCAGAAACTACTGTTGTACTCCTAGAGACTTGAAATTTATATCCCCTGTATATGCTTACGACATAAGTGCAATGTAAGCAAAGGCAAGGTTTTTGAGAACTTGAACCTCATAGGTTGCGTTTTAGGGGTATAATACGTGGAAACCGTGGGGTAGCGAAGTCGCTAGTTTACTGTCATCATCATTATCAGCTCTTATCGGTCCACTGCTGGACACAGGCCTCTTTCAATGAACGTCAAGACGACCGATCTCCTGTTACTCGCATCCATCCCGAACCTACTGAGCAGGTTCGGGATGGATGCGAGTAGCAGCTAGAGACACGGAGATCGTTTGCCCACCTGGTGAACGGTCGACCAACACTCCGTTTTCCTACACGAGGCATCCACTTCAGAGCCTCTTTGACCCAGTTAGTTAGCGCTAGTTTACTATAACTTTCCACAAAAAAAAATTGGAATATTCTTAGTAAATCTAATCAAAGTCGAGTTCAGATAATCGCCTTTGATATTTGAAATATATGCACATCTCATTAGTCTGTGTGACTTTATTGAACATAAAATTACTTGACATCAGCCTTGGACTTGGATAAATATTATGGGCAAATTGGTTGGGAAAATGAAGGAGTGTTTTAATTTTGCTTTATAATTAATTTAGTTTTATAAGAAGTATAATGTTTTTATGACAAATAGAAAAAATATTTATATATACTTAATCGAATTTGACTCAAGTGTTAAAATTTCATACCTCTCGTAAGTTAAACATCACTTACAGAAGAGTTTATGAAGTAAATGTTAGGATAAAAGATTTGTTATTGTATCAAAGCGGATCATTAAAAATAAAAAGAACGCTGAATTGATCGTAACAAGTAACATGCAAAATAGTACTTACCCATTGGGGGAAAATAATGATCATACACAAATCAAGCGGATATCGTGCCAAAAACGAACATGCAAAAAAAAAATGTCGCAAATAAACAATCTCTGCTCACAACCGCCGTATACTTTATTTACATTTCTTGTAACACTATCCACATAAGAATATCCATAATCATTTAGATTTCTTTAATTCTTTCCTTCTCTTGTCATTGCTTATAAGGTACGTATACTTTTTCTCAATGATCGGGCTAATGGTAGGAGAATCTTGAAGGATATTCATAGCTCCTTGCGTGTTGTGGAGACGTACCGCGTGGCTTACACTCTCGTCTGTATAAAATAAATATATCCTTACATTGTAAGAATCTACTTCATTAAAAAAAACCTTATGTTTGTGCTAAATGTCAAAACTTCTGGATCAAATATGTCATTTGACTATTTAGAAGGAGTCAAATAATTGAATGAATGTTCAGTTTGAATTACATTATGTCGTATTTTAAACAATAAAAATAGCTTCAGCCGAATTACCAAATCATTATAGACCAATTTTATTGTTGAACTGGTTAATTGCAGGTATGTGTGCGAAATATCGCTGCATTTATGCAAATTTATGACTTACTTCCTTATCATTACTCACTTGTTACTCCCACAAAAACTTTTAAAATATTTTTAGTAAAACTAAACAAAATGGAGATGAAACATTCCGTACAAAATGTTGATGATTTCTACCGCACCTAGGACATAAATTGTCTTCTACTAAAATGGTCATGTTACATTACTGTCTACATTTAACATACGATCAAAACGTATCAGCGATTGTTTTGGTATTGTTTTCGAGGTTATAGTTGTTACAGGGAGTACAACTTTAATACAAGACAATATATAAAGCATTAAATAATGTAAACAATTTTAATGTACGCGAGTGTTACTCATAGCAATAAAACTACTTTGATGGAATTTATCGCGGCTTATTTAATTATTAAACTGGCGACGTTTCAGAAGTTAAAGCAGCCATGGTCATGGGTGGCCTGACATGACATCTCGCCTGATGTCATGAGTTTTATTGTAATTTTCAAAACATTAGAATAACAGAAGTAACAGTTACGTTGAATGATAAGAAAAAGAGATATTACATTTTAGTTCGATTTATTACGTGAATTATTTGTTTCCAAATTGCATTGCAAGACGATGTAATTAGCACTATTAAAGATAGAAATAATTTAAAATGATATGGGGTGGGTTTATGTATGAAATGATTCGACGGCTGGTCTTGAGCAGAGATTCAAGAGACTTGCAACAACTACATAGTTGTGTCCACATACATTCTATAATTCATGTGCGTTTTTGCCAAAGTGTGAATTATATTATTAGTGATTTTAGTCTAGAATTAAAACGAACTGATTTGGCAATGATAAATGAAGCATGAAATTATCTTACACACCGTACATGATTCACTGAGCTCAAAATAAATTAACACATCAATGAATTTGACAATTTTCGACATTATTTGTCTAATGAACAGTAATTGAAAAAGGTGTCAATTGATTACTTAAAATCTATGGGTGTGAGTGAATTCGGTGAACCATCTCCATGTTAAGCGATATGTTAAAACCGGTGTTAATACATAAACCCACCTCCACAACACCACGACCATGCTGGTGCATTTGACAACACGAAACCATTTAGCTTTTGTTGTCATTCAAATTACAATGGCAGGCACAAACGCATCATATATCCAAAATACTATGACAGAACAATATACACATAATAACACATAAATCTTATCAAACACTACATAATATAAATTAATATTAAATGCAACATATTCCGTGTTGTATTCATGAAATTATATGTCAACAGTAGAAAATTCATAAATAAAATGTAACACATCACAAAAAATATATTCCAACTGTAAAATGTACAATAATTATTGCAAAATGAAAGTGAAAAATAATACTTCAATAGCTAGAACAACATGGTGAAAAAGAATATCGAGTACATTTCAACAATGGTACCATAATCTACAATTTTGATTGTATTATAAGCTTTATTTGGGATAAGAAATTTTATGTACCAAATGTATATTTAGATTATATATTTATTTGACATGTTTGAAAATGATTTGTAATGAAAAAAAAAATTGTAAATGAACTTAATATGTCTACGAACACACTTGTTAAACTTTTAAATGTTCACATCCATGCGATATCTTAAGCATAAACAAAGTGAGTGTAATTTGTTGCCATAAAGAAATGTTAGTAAATTTTATAAAGCATTTGAAAAAAACAGATCTTCTTATCATCATACTGAATTAAAAACTCAATGATAATTGCTTTTATGTCTATGTTAAATGTGTGTTAAATAATATACAGCAGTATGTATGTGTGCGAGCTAAAATAAATGAAAGTAATGTAACATTACTTTATTTCAATAATACTACGATTACGAGAAAATAGTACTAGATACCATGTGCTTAGAATTATATTAAATATATTTCAAACACTTAATCGAGACACAAAAAATGTGACATTAAATAAAAATTATTCTAATGAATAATTAAGTAATGGCATATTGTAATAAATGGTGATTTTAATCCTATTTTATAATCTATGTTTTTTTAAGTAAGAATAGTGAAAGACTTTTGCAATTATTTGTACTTGTAAAAATGTTGTATGTTCCCGCCTGCGGGTTTAATACTTTTAACCATATTCATAACAGTATTGTATAAAAAAAAACAATTAAGTTTTAGCCGCTTCACTAGAAAATTTTAACAACAATCCTATTCAATTAATCAAACTAATAGACAACAGATGGATCATGGGTCTTTTTGGCCTTCGTTTTTATTAAAAAAATAATACCTTAATTGTTTTCAGACAGTTAGTTTATAATAATGAAACTTATTTACAACACTATCTCTAATACGTTTTGAGTTAACACAGTATAGTGACAATCATACTGTTTGATTTACAACAAAGCATGCACAATCGACATCCATGAATTTATTAAATCTACTTTATGACAACTACGTATTACTACATATATGGTTTCGTCAGTTCACGGCGGCTCATCGTATGTCAAATTTATAATTAAATTCAAATTTAATATAGTTGGGGAAAAAGATGTGGTGATAACATAAAAAGGTCAGTTACATCAAATAATACATCGGAAGATGTACAAGTGTACATGAAACGATAGTGGCGTTTGTTGGCTTTACTTTAAACGGTAAATTCAATCCCAAAAAAAATAAAGTTATGAAAGATCACTATCAGCTGGATGCAAGTGGCTCATGACCGTGACCTATGGTGCTCTAAGGGGCAGACCTATGTCCAGCTAGATATCGCACGGCTGATGGTGGTAACGATGAAGAAATTCAGATATAATATAAAAACTAAATATTGCTTGCTAAAATTGACCCAAATTATACACCGTCTACCGTTGAATTTTTTGTACTTTTCAGTTTTTGTTATATCATTATTTTTAAAGTTATGTTTATATAAGTAAACATAGGTTTAAAAAAGGCCTCACCCGAAGTTAAAATTGAATCAATTTATACTTCGTCGTCAAAATAAGTCCAGCTTTTTGAGTTACGATCGAATATGAACATAAATACACATAATCAAGTCTTTACCCTGCTCTGGAGCTCCGTAGTCTGAAAAAAACCTGAAAATCCTAGAAAATCTCAAACTTTTTTACTTTTCATTTAAATAATTATCTTAAGGCGAATGGAGCATGGAGACTAGAGACAAGGAGCGTCAACTCCTAAGAGATAACAAACGCAAATGTCCTGCTGTAAGCAGAAAATCAGTTACAAATCTGTCCAGGGTAATATGCATATACTTACGAGATAGCGCCATCTATATGTCTGTAGTCAATAAAAAAGTCACTCTTTTGCAAAAGTGGCGCCGCCTATCCAATTTTTCTTTATGGACACTATATACCTACACGAAATGGGGTCTCCTAATATACTCAATCCGGGATGGATGCAAATAGCAGTAGATCGGTCGTCTTGGCGTTCACTGAAAGAGACCATGTCCAGCAGTGGACCGATAAGGGATATTGATGATGCTGATATCTAGGTATATTGCTTTGTTGGCTAGATGGATTAGATTTAGAATAAATTAGTGTAGTTCTGTGAAGATCACTAACATTTACATTGTAAATAAAGTCCGCACTGAAGGTCAAATTTAACGAAGGAAACATTCGTTTGTCATTGTTATAACATAAAAATATTACAATGAAATGGAAAAATACAACTCGTTTAACTGCAATTGTGTGTGACAATTGAGTGAAGACTGTTCACTTATAATATAATACATGATATTTGTAAACCATCCTGTAGCTCAATTTCTTTTTTGCTTCTCAGCAATTTTTTAAATTTGCTACAAGAATTTGGCTACTCTTAAGTAAGTACTTAAGAGTAGCCAAATTCATATTGAATTTGCGTTCTTCAGACGAATGAATGTTACATACGCAATATTAGAATTGTTTATTGATATGATGTATGTAAATGTCGCAGTCGGATTGTCTAAATCGCCGTATTTCATTGCGGCTAGCCATTTTCTAAAACTAAGTCACTTTATTATATGGCGGGCCAATGATTAGGCGGATTGAATACGGCTCAGTGAAATAGCGTATTAAAGAGTTCGGATTACGTTTATAAGATAATAAAGATGATACTTATTAAAATAAAGTGAATCATTATCCACCTTTTTGACATGTTTTAGTTCCTAATTTTAACACACGAGGCCTTGCCATGACATAACAACAGTGGCGTCGATTACAGAATACAGAATTTAAAAAATATGTCCATATAGGTTCGCAGGTTTAGGCGGGAGCGCAGCTATCGGCTAAGCCTTCGTAGTTAGGTTATTTTTTTATTTGCTCTCGAAACACTGGAGCTAATTTCATACTTGTATCGATCACTATCACTGTCCAAAAATAAAGATGTTTAATGAGGCTTCAAGTCGGCCGCCATACAGAGAATCGTCTCGCAATAACAATCCGGCTAATCGTCGGCCAGCCACAAAACAAAACGGCTCAGTTTTTAAAAATAGCTAGACGTAATGTTGCCGACTACGACATAATAATCTATACTAATGTTATAAAGAGCAAAGATTTATATTTCTGTATTTTTGGATGTTTGTACCGAATAAACTCAAAAACAACTGGACTAATTTAAAAGAATCTTTCACGATTGCTACGTTCATGCTAAGCCGTGACGGTCCACAATTATATTGTATTGCCAACAATATCAATACTGTCTATAGGTTCTATGTTCGATTAATAAAATTACATTATAAGTGACAGGATACGATATGCCGCCGCAAATTGACCTCGCTCATAAATGTGTGAATTGATCAGAGGTCAAACTCGCGCCAGATGATGTTCGGGAGGTGGATAATGACACGCCCAAGTTACCTGAAACTGTGTCACTCTGGGACACGCGGAAGTCCTGCAACTCCAGCGCTGCTTTCTCGCGACTGTAAATGAAAACAGACAGGAAAACAATCATGCGAATGTCCATGGGCGTCGGAAGTCGTGAAAAACGATTTCTCGTTTGTCCCCCTATTCTATAAAAATATAGTACTAATATACTTTTCTTTAATCATAATTTGATTCAGTTAAAATGAATCAGAAAATTTATGTAAAGTGACTCATTTCCCGCGGAATGACCGTTTTGTTATTTCAACTATCTAGATGTTGTGCACATCACTACCACATCACAAACAGACCTGCGAATACGAAACTTGTAACGTATATTCCTAATAACTTCCGATTAACCAGGAGGAACCTTTGAAACCGGCCCAAAACTTTTCGGTACACTGTTAAACAATGTTTTGGTCATATTCAGTGGTTTAGCACACGTTTACAAAGGCAATGGTGTCCCTATCCGTAATATTACTGTAGTTTACAATGCACTTAATTTTAATTTGCTTGTTAGAGAGCAAATCTGACGAAAGCAATGGTGTCACTCACCGTAATATTACTGTAGCTCTCGCTTGTTTTTCAGTCTCGGAAAAATTTTCTGCACGCTGGCCAATTTTCAACTTCTTATCTGGTTCCACGAAAGTGCCGAGTGAACGCTGAGGCAGCTCGCTCGGAGGCGGTGGTCCCGGATAATCCAACTTGCCTTTTTTCAATTCTTCCATGGACCTTTGTAGGTGGTAAATTACAACGTCGTCCTCGTAACCAAAATCCTTGTGAAGTTTTACCTGAAACATAGATATTCAGATTATTCAATTGTTGAGTCTTTGCTCTATTTTTAATGGTGATTTTAGGGTCAACGCCCATATATATTTTTTTAGTTGAAAATTGAATATACTAATATTAACGTAAGCAAAGAGACTGGGGGTGGGGAGTAAAAATAACCAAAATCTGCCTAATTAACAAGGAATAAAATATTCGAAATAGCCATTCAAAATCTATTTTACCATAATAGACTTCAAACACATGAATCATGCCTTCCTGTAGATTTTATCTAAATTGGCCCATATATAGACTAATAGTTGTAGTAAATTAAAAAAAAACTATACTATAGAGACATGGCTCCATAGTGCTCGCCGCCACCTTAACCATGTCGTCGGTATGGGTTAAAATGTATCATTCCAATAAATTATTTTTTTCGTTTTTGGCATAGAAACGTTTGCTTATGTGTCGTTTAGATCGCTATGTCATTTATTACAGAACCCGACCAATATCCATTTGTAATGTCCAAATTACACAAACATACGGAGCAGATTGCTAATACACATGACCTTCACTGTTTGTACTAAGTTTAATATAGTTTTAACCCGAATAGACTATTCGAAAACATAACATTTTTCTTAAGTATTTTTTCTTTTCGATGAATGAATCTTTGTACAGAATTAATTAATGCCATAAGACGTAAACTAACTTGTATGTAATCATTATTTAGTCGTAAATCCATAATTAAAGAATTAATTATTTTTATAATTATGTAGAGACTCACGACTCATCATTAAAGAAGTAGCGTCGGAAATTGTTATAACATATTAAATTCATTCTATATTTTTACTACTATAATATTTCGTAGAATGTTGTACAACGCATACACAAGTCGACGTTTGTTTACACGTTTACAAACCTAGTACGGCCCTGGTACTAGTGCGACGACATCTTGTACGAAGAAGCGTTTTCGTGGGTTTTCAAAATTCTGAATATTTCACTTGATTTCGAGACACTTAACAGAATAAAAAATAAAAAAATTAATCACTTTACATAATCTTGTCAAAGGCCTGTTGTTATAATTTAAGTGACAATTAAGTCAGGCAGAGAAATGAATACATTATCCCAGCCCATAAGAACCTGTTACAGTACAACGGAAGTAAAAGATTTTTATTGTGCGAATAAATTTTTTTATGGAGTATCCACTGAAATGTGTAATAGATAGTTTTTGATATTATTATTATTATTATTATTGAGATATCATCATTTTTTTTTTCATCATGACCGTTCGGTTTTGAACCCGAGATTTCTGGCGTAACGTGCGAGTTATACCCGCATACGTTATCACTGCGCCATTCGGTCGTCGAAACCGACAAATGATTAGATAGATAGGTATATCTATGTATCTGTCTATCTGTCTATCTGTCTATCTGTCTATCGGTCTATCTGTCTATCTGTCTATCTATCTATCTATCTAACATCTCGGCTCCTCTGGCCATGATAATAATAGTTACATTAGCCGTTACAAACACTCATATCGAGATGCATCTCTCCTATCCGCGGGTCGGTGCCTCTTACGACCCCAAACCTAGTCTCATAGCAATCCGATGAAGCTGTATTGCGCTTCTCTTCGCTTCCACAGCATTAAGTTCAGATCCGGGAAAAAAACTACGAACGAGACCTGTTTGTTAAGTACGTACGTGACATTGCGACGGCTAACGTGTTACAAAATAATTTTGAACACAAGAGGTTCAATATATTGTGAGACCTGTATTTAAGAGCCAAGTTAAAAAGAGATCGAAATATTTTGATAACCACCGACGCCCATAGAGATCCGTATTGTTGTTGTTATGCAGATGCGTGGCGTTGCCCTCCTTTCCCTCTCCTCTTCGTTGAGCCACCAGCTACTCACAGGTCACACGAATCGCAACCGCATATCTGTCACTTTACGGCGGTGTCAAGTGAAAGAGAGGTACCTCCTCCCCGGACGTGTCGACACAATTCAGCTGTAATACGACCTGTCGTCGACATGCACTACCTCTTGTCAGGTTATTTTATTGAATTTTGATTTGGAAAATTGATTGAATGGTTGTCGTGATGTCTCAAAGTAAACACTTTTTGTGTTGATATTACACATAAAGGCACTGTCAAAAGCTAGTATAATGAAATAAGGATTATAAATACCTGTATATAATTTACTATAAGATCCATATCGTTCAGTTTCATTATTGCCTTCTTATGCAGTTTCAGTATAGTGTACGCCATAGCAGTGATCACTCGCTCTCCATCCAACAAATAAATATCCCACACCCTCAAACATAGACTGAATGGCACTCGCTCAACAAAACACACGAAGAACCATTTCAGGGAATAGAGTATAGCATCGAGGCCAAACTTATCGAAATGTACCTTCAGCTTAGGCATAAACTTAACGAGTATTTTGTCATGATGCTCTAAAAACCTTGTCAGTTTAGGAAATCCCTCCACATACAGCCCGTGCATCGCATATTTCTTATCGGATAGAAGTGTTACGAGAGCCCAGAACGCGTCCTCTTCATCCATGTACATGAGCAACACTCCAGCTAATCCTGACATGCCTTGACAATAACCAACCTCAGAGTTGTACATACTATAAGCACACAGGACATTAAACAACGAACATTGCTTTTCTGAATATCGTTCTCTATAAAACTGATGTTCACGAAACTGTCTGTTCACGTCAGAGTCTATCTGTCTCACATCCGTCGACCAATGTTTAGCTAGTTTCAACATTTCCTGGTATTTGTGCGGATTCTCCAACTTAATGCTATTTACATTAAGCAATTTACACCATATTCTTATTCGAAGCGAATTTGGAATGCCTTTGTATATTCTCCTGTGCAACTTCTCTTTTGTGGTGGCAAGGTCCCATTCTCCGAGCATCTTGACCCATTTCTTCTCTCTCTCCACTTCGATGTTGATCTTTTGCGGCGCCGTCTTTTGGGGCAAACGTTCATCGTGGATAAAGCCATATCTGAAATATTATTACACTGATTTTTACAATGTATTTGTTATTAAACAAGATAGATTATATAAGATATGTCAAAATTAAATATAATATACTATTTTTTCTCAATACTAACTGTATTCTTTTTTCTTTTAAGTGTTGTATTATTTTTAGCAGTGAGGTATTTCGTTTTTTAAATTAGTTTTTTACTATACTAAGATATCTACTTTGATACAATAAACCTTAGTAGATACTACTTGATGAATAAAAATAAGCACTGGTTGCTTAACTTTACAAACACCTGAGATTTATTAAAAAGACACCACTTCTATGATATGCTCAATTAGAAAGCTAGTGACATTCATAAATTTTGTATGCCAAGAAAATATTCATAATTAGTGTTAAAGAGCAGCCCACAAGGCTGTAAGTTGTAAGTTTTTATTGCAATTAATCAAGGAATTGACATTAGAATATGCATAAATTAAATAGTTGGCCAATGAGGAGTTGTAAATGCAAGGTTAATTATATCAAATCAAGTATAACATGATATCAAAAGATGTCGTAAAAGGTTTACTATACACAAATAATTTGATTATAGCCTCATTGAGTTCTGACTTGTTTGATCAATGTTATAGAATACTTTATTGCTAGATGGTAATCAGAATTTGATGATGGAGCTGGAACTTCCACTTCCATCTAAGTGGGAACTCTTATGTAAACTATTGTAATTTTCTCATTTTTGTGATTGTTACCTTGATATGGACCAGTCAGTAGCTGTTTTAATATTTTTTCTTACACAGAATTAACATACAGAATATATAATAACTACAGTGTTGTTAAACAGAGCTATAAATAATATAAATTACATTGCTTAACATTTTACAAGCATTTTAATGAACCAACAAAATGTAAATGATGTTTATTAGATGTGAAGAACCCCATTTTTTTAGTAATTTCAAATATAACTGTAACCTATACTATATCATAACACATTGATTATCTTCTCTTAAATAACATAGTGTATATATAAGCATCCTAATCATCTTTTAAAGTAGACATGTGTCAAAATTAAACTTTCTTGACCTTAAAAACAAAGGATTATTAAGTGCTTATTGATTATTATTATAAGCCAGAAGGATAGAATGAGAGAAAACAAGACAACCTAGTCTACATAGATGTGAAGATGAGCGCCATTGTCTGAGACCATCACTGGCAATGTAGTCACCATGATTCAAAGGCTAGGCCACTCTTAAATGTCTAGTGGGCAACAAGTTTATTTTGAATAAAAATTGAAGTACTTGCTTTTTTAGCTCAACTATATATCATTTATTTATTATGTAATAATAATTATTTAAGATCCATTTGAAGATTATTGCAACAAAAATTATTAACTTTAATGATGTTGATAGACTAAAATCAAAATCAAATTGTATAAATTCTACACCAGATCCAAACAGATAAGAAAAGTCGCCATGCATGAGAATAATAAGTACTATGGCAGCAGCATTATATAAGCTTAATCTATAATTGGATTTGAAATTTTATAATTACATATCATTCAACTTTCTATTTGAACAAACCATATCATCAATGACATATGTTACATTGATGCCATACCAGCTACTTCTCACTACATTTTAAATAATGTCATACATTGTTCTGTATACAGGGGAAATGACATCAAGATACAATAAGAACATAAGTGTTACTCACACTGATGTTTAACCTTGACAATCTCCATGTAGTACCTGACCAGGGATGTTCTTAGGGTCAAATGAATGAAACATACACCCAGGAGTAGACTAATAAAGTCTAACAATGATGATATTCATCCTCTCATCTTAGATAATAGAATTTAAACAAATTACACTAAGTACACTTTCAACATTAGAATTATAAGTTAATTTCTAGAATTTCCTCTGAGCTAGCATCAAAACATACACATACTGACACACTTGCACAATTTACATCAATATTCTATCTATTGATTGATTTGGCAGCTGGATATTTTGTAATTTTTTCCAAACAAATTGTCCAA
>JAFELO010000500.1:309903-366972 GCA_017140195.1 Eumaeus atala
CCTTTATTTCATGAGAAAAAATGCAATTCTAGACTCCGCGCAAAAGTAAAACATGTAAATTCTGCATCAATAGTCTCTGAACAGATTCAGATTTCCAAAAGATGCAACAGCATACTATGGTATGCTGAATTTGCTTAACCACCGCTAAAATCGAACAAAAGAACTGGAACAAATCCAAAATGCGACGATTTGGCTTTGAAATAAGGCTTGCTTATAGACATATTATCCAACGGAGACTCCATTCCTAAAGCTAAAATCTTTAATGCGTGATTAGACTTATTTTATCTGACTTTATTAAATTTATTGAGTGTGTTTAAAAATGAGTTAAAATTATTGAGACTAGCCAAATCATAATTTTCAAAATTCCAGTCGTTCATTATTAAGTTGTCTACATTATATAATTAACTTGTCTACATTTATTTAACAGAAAATAGAATATGTAGACCTACTTCTTGTTTAATAAAACCAATTTTAAGTTAATGTGATATTTCAAAGTAAGTGTAAAATATTATTTTTAGTTACGCACTTTGTAAGCAAAAGTGTGACTTTAGAAACCAATTTTGACAGAAGTCACACATAAAGTTTTTGCTAAGCGAAAAAAATTAAAATCTGATAGTGAGAACGTATGGTATAATACTCAGTGATAGTTAAGACTGGGATTAATAACAACAATAGATATGAAATTTGTCTTAGCTCAACTTTTAGCCAAGAGTCTAACCACGCTTTTTAGACGTCAGCCTAAGGCTTACAATATTTATCCGTTGATTAAATTTACAGCAAACACCCGTCATAATTGCCGGCAACAAGGAGCAACAGAAGAAATATCTGGGAAGACTTATCGACGAACCTTTGGTCGCGGTATGTATAATATCAATAAAATTATATAGATTAGATAGGGGAAGCAAATAAAAAAAAACTTCAAAATAAGTTTACTATCTAATCTGTTGTTGTAAGTGGCATGGCATTTGTTAAGGTGCGATTAATGATTTTATGGAGTGTAAATAATATAAATAAATTATATTATTAGATCAGTGACCACTATGATCGCTGACAATCATTGTGGTTCAAACATCTAAACCACATACATAATCAGAATTACATCAACCACTAATAGAGCAGTTAGCAGGCATGGCCCATAAGTAGATTTTTTTTTTTTGCTTTTAAGGACCGGCAAAAGTTTAGTTAAGATATAAGTTGTACAAAAAAAGCGTATAACCTATATTCAAATAGGTTAATGTAGGAAAAAAAGAGCATAACATTTTGTTAAGAAAACGAATCCACATAGGAACAGTAGTACAGAGAAGATGTGACATGCGCTTAATAACAAAACACCAATTCAGCAGGGCTGTTATAATTGTGTCCTACGGAAACAAATTAGTTATTGGTATATTTTAAATAAACGTGTAGTGGGTATTTGTAGTGCGGGTCGAAGAGTGCCGACATCCGAGTGAAGGCCATTGTCACAAAGTATTTTTTTTTTTTGTATATTTTGTTCAATTCAAAAATGTTTTATTAATCAAACATTCCTAATTTTACATTGATGTCTTAAGTTTACGTGAATGTTACTTATTACAATAAAATTATTTTTATGTATTTTATCGAGGTCTATTTAATAATTTAAGTAGCCCTATGTTTCAGAAGCTAAATAGCAACCATGGTCACGGGTGGTGGCTTCAGCCGTTTCTTTTAAGGTTGCTGTAAAGCTGAACATGGGGCTACTTAAATAATTAAATAAACCGCGATAAAATCCGTAAAAATACTTTCATTGCAATTCCTAATTCAACCTTTAGGCTGATCTCTGAGGATGCGCATGAATGTAGGTATTTTTAAATAACTTGCTGGTTTATCCGCCCTCGTTGTACGTTACCGCCACCATCGTTAAATGCGTCCTTAATTTGTCCCCCATTTTACCACACAACAAGTACAGGTGACGTATCATGTAAGTATTACTTAACATTTTCTTAACCCTTGGACGGTATTATTTTATGATTAAGATAAGATATCAAAAGATAGTGTAAAAGAAAAACAAACATGGCGACCGAGATATACCTCAGTTTGTTGTGAAGAAAAAATATCCTGATCCGCCAAATAAGTAGTTTATATTATTTAAATTTAACAATAATTAAATCTAAAACATGAAATTTGAAAAAAAAAAACCTTCACAACGTGAAAACTAATTAATTAATCGAAAATGTAGAAAATTTACATAATAAATTAATACAATAACACAAACGTGGAATGTGCGTTATTATTCTAAGTATACAAATGAAGACAGTAAGAAATTGAAATTTTAAGTAAAGTAGCTATTTAAATTCTCTCTATATTTTCAGTTTTAATTATTTCTATGCATTCTTATTTTTGGTACGTTTTTATTATGATATCCAAATTGCTGTAGTGTACTTTTTGTTATACAGCCTGAATAAGGATCTGAGAGCATCAGGATTCTTGTAGTATTTTTGATACTAAACAAAACAGTCGGCTTTCATGTGGAAATCTACTACCTTATCCTATTCCTATTCTTTCTTTATTTCCTATTTTTTTTTTCTGTGTTATAGAAATGAGATAAATAATGACTGAATGAATGCTGAAGGACCTAGGAGCTCAAGCCTGTCGATATCAGATAGATTAGCGTCTTCTCTAAGCGTGGACATCACCGCAATACGTTAGTGGTTATATGCTCAGTGTGACCACTAACGTTCTGTTCTAGTTATGATTAATAAAATTTGCAAATTTTCAATTGGTACTCGGATCTCCCGATTTGACGTTTAAAATCCACACACATTTAGTAGAATTTGCGAAAAGTAGAATGTAAAGCTATCAGTTAGATATAGTTGTGGTCTGTAAGAGATAGTGCCATGCTGCATTGCAACCGTATTGGGCCGCACGACTAGGGGGTTACCTGTCGCTCACATGACACTGCCGTGAAATGACTGCCCATGTCGTGTTTCGTGCGGTTTGTGGCCCCTTGAAGGTGAGGAGGAAAGGAATCGTCTGAACGACAACAATGCGGATGTCTATAGGCGTTGGTAATCGTGAAAAGGCTCCATCCAACTTTCGGAGTGCTTATGCTATACAAAAAAATACAAATATAGATTATCCTAACTGCCGTTTTCAATACTAGAATATTTGTCTACTGAGTTATAAAAACCCTTGGCCACTAAAAATCCATCGATATCTAGGGGTATAGAAAAGTTTATGTACCAGCGATAATTATATTGTATTGAGTCATTACGAACCTGCATGTTGGTGTCGCATGACGTCTGTTCAACTGTACTATGTATATATTAATTCTCTGTTGTCCCCTATTCTTAAGAGGGGTACAAAGAAGAGAACCATCGGTTCCATTGCGCCCAAGGTGTGGGTTCAACCCAAGCTGCTGGGCCCCACCGCCTCGAAAGGGCTTGGACCATGAAGAGCCTGGTACACCAATAAAGATTGATGATGGTAATGCGTTTGTGAGCACAGGCCTACGGAGTAACTGAGCCGGCGGCCGGGTCCGACGTGGCCGGTATCAAGACGAAGGCGGAGAAGAAGGGAGACGAGTGGATCTTGAACGGACAGAAGATGTGGATCACCAATGGTGGAGTTGCTAACTGGTAATTTTTTTACTACACTTTTGAAGACCGGCTCAGTGGGTAACGTGGCGGTTGATCCGTGTTACGCGATAGGCCAATTCCCACCTAGGTCATGGATGTTTATATGTAATGATAAAAAAATATAAAAATATTACATATGTAAATATATCAAATTTCTTAAATTTACAAATACACAAAATATATTTTAGTAAATGTAACAAAATTCGGTAACTTACGGTACTTGGCTCGGGACTTGGTGTGACAAATCCACAGATATTATTATTACAAGGGTGGATTGAAAAGTATTCGGCCTAACACATATTAATTCAACTCTAAATATCTAATCTACCCACATTATTTAATTCAGTTTAGAGTAGTTAATTGTGTGCTTCGAACTGCACGTGTGCGATAATTAGTTGTGATTTTATAATTAGATAGCAGAATTCATTATTTAAAAAGTACTTGATTTATTTATGGGAGACCGCTGGTTCAAAATTAGGGAGATTGTCGAGATTATAGACATCTCTTATGAACGAACTGAAAACATCATAGTCAACGAATCGAGTTTCCACAAGGTGTCTGCGAGGTGGGTTCCGCGACTTCAGTTGGACAAAAAAGGACGCGATTGACTATTTCACGTGACTGCTTGGAGTTATTTGAATCCGGTGAACCGGTGCGAAACGTGGGTTCATTACTGTACGCCAGAAACAAAACAACAATCGAAACAGTGGAGAAGGCCTGGTTCACCACCCTCTAAAAAGGCTAAGGCGATTTTGTCAGCAGATAAGGCGATGGCTTCTGTATTCCTGGACTCGAAGGGCGTGGTTATGATTTATTATCCTGAAAGGGGCTACCCCCTTTATATATATAGTCTAAGACTATAAACTCTGATTACTAGTGTGTCTTACTACGTTTACGAGAGGACATAAAAGAAAAGCGTCCAGGTATGCTCAGAAGAAAAGTCCTGTTCCATCAAGATAACGCCTGTGTTCACACATCTGTGCAATCAATGGCTGCAATCCACAATTGTGTTTTCATTTTATTACCGCATCCGCCTTATTCACTTGATCTGGCACCGACAGACTTCCTTCTGTTCCGTAACTTAAAAAAACACTTGGGAGGCCAAAGATTTTCGACAAACGACGAGGTGAAAACAGCAGTAGACGCATGTTTTCATTCTAAGGAAGAATATTTTTTTCAGCGATCTAAATGTTTTAAATGGGTGATGGCAAAAGTGCACCGAACTTGATGGTGATTATGTAGAAAAATAAAAATATAATTGATTTAGTTTGTGTTTATATTCTTAGTTAGGCCGAATACTCTTCAATCCACCCTCATGTTATTTGTATCATTTTATTTTTGGGGGTACCATATCTCATGAATGTCTCTGTCCGCCTTCCAAGCTTCCTCGTGGCGGAACATCATGTAAGTTTGCAAGAGGTGAGATGGTACAATGCATATTCATTTCTAAGTGGTAGTGCCATGCTGGATTGCAGCAGTTTTGGGACGACACGATCGGGGTACCCTCTCTCACATGCGTTTAACTTGTGGTTTGTGCGTAGCCGGTTTCCCATTGGAAGGGAGGAGTAAACAAGATCAACACATCTACATGATAATTGTGGGGATGTCTGTGGGCGTTGGTAGCCTTCAAAGAACTTCAGTCCTCGTTTGCCTCCCTATTCTATGCTATAAAACTACTATTTTATAGACCGCCAAGGTACTATAAAAAAGATGCGAATATAAATCCTACACTTATAGTTATATCATAGATTACAAATGTCAGTTTGTCATCTTTTATAATCTGTGTTAATACCTCTACGCGGGTCGCGGAACGAGCAGTATTTTATAATCAACCAGCAGTGTTTTTCTAAATAGAGAATGACGGTACAAATCCATTACAGGTACTTCGTGTTGGCCAGAACCAATCCAGACCCCAAGTGCCCAGCTAGCAAGGCATTCACTGGTTTCATCGTGGAGCAAGAGTGGGCCGGAGTAACGCCCGGACGCAAGGTACTTTACGCACCTAAATCAATATACCTCATATACTTAGCGATAATTCCGTACTGCGTTGCAGCTTGATTGACCTGCACGACCTCCCGCTTATACCATACAAAAGAAACAAGACAGAAGCAATTAGTGACTGAAAGGTATGAAGGCAACATTGCGAAACAATTATGCCGATGCCTGTGGGTGTCGTTACCTCACAAAGGCTTCAGCAGACTGCTCGTTTGATGCGAATACTAAAAAAATATATACCCCATTGATTTCCAGCAGAAGCATCCCACCACTCACCACATCCACTGACGTCCAGTTTAGCAAAAATAAAACAAAATGCTTTACAAACATTTTAATAATCACAACAGAAAGTTAAATATGTTGTGACTCTTTGTGTGAGAGCATATCTAACTTCAAAATATACTTACATACTGTCGTAAACTAAAGTCCCCACCACACCCCACCCATCATCGACTATGTTAAACAGCCGTAGTTGTCGTTAACAGCAATCGCCAAGTGACTGCATATTGAATACAATAAATTGTAAACTGTCAAGCAGTTATTAAACATTTTTGTTTAGCATTCAAATCTCGTAATCTAACTTTACCCTCATACAGTTGACCAATAATAGACTTTTCAGGTGACAATATAATAATAATATATAGTCAGTAGTATTACAAATCCAAGATGGCCGCTGCCACAAAATGGCCGACTTTGTATTCATCTACATCGGCAGCATTTCATCTACAAATGAAAGGGCTTGGTTAGTGGTATACTCCTTTAAATTTAAAATTTAAACCGTTTCAATTAAGATTTATTTATAACTGCGATTATCTCACTAAATAAAAGTAAATGCGACGTATCTACAAGCATATAGTTCGTTTATATTTTATTTGAACAAATAATTATAATCACTATCCAAACTGATTTATATGAATGTTTTAACCGTAAGAAGAAATATCCTTACAGTTACTTACATATATTGCTATCGAGTTCAGGTGGGTTTAACGCCTTGTAAAATATACACGTTTATATGAATATAATACATTGCGAGCAGATGGTGGAATATTTAGGTTAAATATTTCATTTCCTCCAGCTCAATGAATGTTTCATGGCGCGGGCGTGACACATGGAATATTTATGAGACAGGCGACCCGCTAGGGTTGAATGGGCCATGGCATGTGACCATGGGGAATTTATTCTTTGTGGTAACAGGAAATGGCTTATAGCAAGAAGATCACCACATACATATATCATATTTGTCTACCAATGTAAATAAAATTATATGCTTTGTTACGAGATTTGACGAACAACTTGATTGTTTAATAAATTATAATATTACAATAAAAAATACTTTGACGGATTTTATCGCGGACGGTTCACAAGCTTTACAATTTTCAGCAAGCATGATCACGTGTGGATTGATTGTTAAGTAGTTCTATAATCAGAGATAAAGTAGTTTTCTAATGTCTTTCTCTCATAGCCAGATACATTTCGTATGATTAAAGATTTCTTTGCTTTATTGCCAGCATAGTTTAGACCACATAGCTCACGATTGTGTCGCCTAAAACCCACAGGCATTTTTGAATTTATACTTCCTTCGGCGCGTCGGAGAAAAACGAGAGTAAATTTTCACGATGCGCGCGCACACTGTCATGAAAAACCGACTCCCTGCAGTTAGCTATAGTCAACATTTTAGTTTTCAGAAAGAAGTACTACAATGCGATAGAATAAAACTTTCAACGTATTAAATACTTTTTCCTATTGTTGGTGTCGTTTTTTCTACAAAGGTAGAATAAGGGAAAGATACAATTTTTACAAAGGGCTTTTTTTATCTTTTTACGCCAAAGAAGTATAAATTGTAAGTACACACAAACACGCACGCGCACACGCACGCACGCACGCACACACACACACACACACACACACACACACACACACACACACACACACACACACACACACACACACACACACACACACACACACAGTTTATATCTGGCGGGTCTAGTTAACATAAAATGTTATGATTTCAGGAGCAAAACATGGGACAGCGGGCATCAGACACCCGCGGCATCACTTTCGAGGATGTTCGCATACCGAAAGAGAACGTGTTGCTCGGTGAAGGCGCCGGCTTCAAGATCGCTATGGGCGCATTCGACAAAACACGGCCGCCGGTAAATTTTAATTCAGAAATCATTCCGTCGAGCAAATGGTAGTGCGCCTTTATGACAATAATGTCGTCCTAACCGAATACCGGCCACGGCGACCGTCTCGATAGACTGACCAACTGCCCTTGACATCTAGTGCACATGAGTGTGAAACACAAGTGCACTCACTTATCCCTCATTCTCCTATTCCGAAGGGACGACGATCCGACACGGCTGGAGGGAAATTGGGCGCAGGACCGACGGCTTAAAGTCTGACTGGTATTAGATATTGCAAAACCCTTATAAAACTTTTTGTTTGACCCGACCCGGGACTTGAACCCAGCACCTCACGACTATGGTTGGACATTACTACCACGGTGCAATCAACGTTTACATGATACCGCCGTAGTAATAGCAATTGTATCACGTTCCATACGATCTACTTTCCCGTGGCCCTTTGGAGAAGAAGGAAGGAGAGCCAAATCGGTCTGACATTTGTTTGGATGTCATGGCGTTGGTATCAACAAAATGGTTCAAACTGCTCACTTAACCTCTCATACTATAGCCTAATTCCTCTCATAATATACACGGCAGACGAGCGAGTCTATTGTACAAAATAAAAAATGAAAGTCGACTAACTTTGTCATAACTGGTTTCGTTGTACATAAATATCTACGCTTTATTACCATGGTAATCATCAGCCAACTATTCGATTTAGTCCTCGCCCATTCAATTCATTCAATACCGACCAAGGGGACTGCTAGTACAAATTAAATGTCCAATCATTACGCTAACTTAAGTTACTACGTACAGGTGGGCGCAGGTGCCACGGGGCTGGCAGCGCGCGCTCTGCACGAGGCCACGAAGTACTCGCTGGAGCGCAAGACGTTCGGCGTCCCCATCGCGCACCACCAGGCCGTGGCCTTCATGCTCGCGGACATGGCCATGGGCGTCGAGATGTCGCGCCTGGCCTGGCGGAAGGCAGCCTGGCTTGTTGACCACGGTAATTAATCTATCTTTTGTGGTATACAGGGGTCATAGAAAGTTGAAGTCCCATGTTACCTCTAACTAGGGAGGTACCTCTCGCCTCAATATCACCGCCGGCAAGTGACATATGCTGTTGCGTTTTGCGTGGTGTGAGTGGAAGAAAGAATGCTGGCCCATTGGAGGGGAAAAAGAAAAGAGGGTAACGGATCTGTATGATAATAACCTATGACCGTCGTCACCAAATGTTCGACCACTCGTTTGTCCTCGTATACTTAAGAGAACAAGCAGTCGCAGCCCTTTGGTGAGTATCGACGCCCTTAAAACTTCCGGAATGAAAAAAGGTAACACATATACAAAACCTTGTGACATATGCGTTACGTTTTCTCACTCCAGACTCCCAACGTAACAAATACAAGCGTAGGTATCAAAATTCATTTTAAAATTTAAATGTACAAGTCGCGATACGTAAGTTTAATATTTAAGTTTGAATGCGCAGTTAATACATTTACGGTCTCAGAGAAGGTCCAGCATGAGACCATAGCAGCTCATAGCCCGCGCAACGGTGAAGGACGGATTCACCGTTCTGCGTGACTGTACCTGCGATGATAACTGTCACTGGTTCCACTTACACGCCGCGAGCTATACGAAGGTGCAGGGCCAACACCTGTGTCCTCAATCGTACAACATGTATTTAAATTAATTTGATTGAACATTGGAAAACTGTAATTAAAGTCAAGAGAAGAGATAATTGAACATTTTAAACTAAATATTCAGTTTAGTCTAACATTGATTTTTACTAAAACAAAATTCCATATCGAAATTTAATATAAAATATTTAAGTGTACCTAATTGGTTACAATACACACAGTCATAGAGCACAGTGGGATTGAGAATATTTCCTTTAATAGTAATAATAAAAATAATGCATGTACATGTTTCTTGCGTGTGACTCACTTTATAAAGTCATGTTCTACTTCGAACATAACATTGTTAATACCTCCGTGAATAATAATTAACGTAATTAATTATTCTATGTACATGTTGGTTGGTCTGTAAATACAGATAATTGTTAAATACATGAATTAATTAAGACATTTTGTAATACATTTTTATTTATTAAGTCTATGCTTATTATAATTTAATACTAATGATAAGTGTTATTGATTTTTTTTTTTCTAAAAAAGTGTATGTGATAGTAATTTTGCTTATAGTTGTTTATGCAAATAACATTGTTGTAATTCTAGTTGCCTATTCCTCCTTTATATGGTGTATGCCAAAACCATAGCGTCAACTGAATATAACCTTATAAACTAATAGAAGTGAATAGAACTTTATAAAACAAATCAACTGTATAGAACGTTATAAACTAAGTAGACGTCGTCCGGCTGATACTTATTATTTAAAATTAATAATTTTAATTGCAGGTCAAAATAATACAGTAATGGCGTCGGTGGCGAAATGCTACGCATCCGAAGTTGCCAACAAAAACGCATCGGACGCAGTGCAGATTTTCGGCGGCAATGGCTTCAACACCGAATACCCAGTCGAGAAGCTCATGCGCGACGCCAAGATCTTCCAGATATACGAAGGAACATCACAGATCCAAAGACTCATTATCTCGAGGGAAATTCTCTCTGAGGCCAAACAGAGCAATGCTTGAATGATGGTATACCACTTCCCCGTTATATGTGTAAATTGTAATTCTCTTAAGCTTGAAGTGTAATTGTCAATTTTGTTATGAATTGTTTTTATAAAATATATTTTTATTATGTGTATATAATTATATATGATAAAATATGTCGTGTTATAATTTTTGCAATAAATCCTATTTGGTGATAAGTACAGTAGCCCTGTGCTGAGTACCGTAAGACTCATGTCACTGGTACTAGACAGGGGAAATAATATTTATTTGTAAATTTTAGAAATATTATATCATCATCAATTATGGAGATAGTCTTCCCACCTGGTGAACGGTCAACCGACACATCGTATTCATAAACGCAACCTCCACTCCAGAGCTTTAGTGGCCCATCTGCCATCTGACCTGAGTGTGTGACCAGCCCATTGCCATTTTAGTGAGTCATATCGGATACTTTAGTTTTTATAGGATAAGGGGCAAACGAGCAGGTGGTAGGGAACTACCGCCGCCCAAGGCTCATTGACTTCGTTGCGAATTCTGTCGGACAAAGAAACACCCAACATAGCACGTTCAAATAGCCCGCTGAGCTACCGTAAACTTGCGGACTAGTCCTAAATTAAGAGGCAATGTTTCGGCCCCGTGGGTCATCACGGGGAGAGCGCATTGGTTGAAGACTTTTGTCTTCAAGCTCTGCGGTATAGGCGACGTGAGAATGTGACGAAGCTTCCGGAATGCTTCCCAACCTACCTGAATCCTATCGGCTTCCGTCTCGAAGTTATGTCACCCTAATTGCAATAGTGCCCGAGGTATACATACTCGTCTACGACTTCGAGCCTAGGGAGAATGCATTCGTTGAACATGACCTCTGTCTTGTCCAAGTTCATCCTAAGGCCAATACGTCGGGAGGATTCATTTAGGTTGTGCAACAATTCCTGCAGCTCTCCAACGATTCGGCCAACACTACGAGATCGTCGGCGAAACGAAGAAATAGATATTTAAAAAAGTTATAGAAATCAATTAATCACGATGAGTGTCAATGACCTGATTCGCACCTGCTACCTCTAGCGCAACGTTCTTGGTTTATCCATTTTTTTGTTTTTGACGCGAGGATACGTATACGCTGGGTGAGTCCAGTGGTGTGTGGGACTCGCGGCACAGGATAGTACCGAATTCGAATACCCACAAAAACCACCGCGAGTGAGACGAAGTGACGAATGTATGTATGTCACTTAATCAACTGCTGAACGGATTCTTGTGAATATTCATATGTATACCATGTAGAATATCGATGTGCGTAAGCTTTTTTATTTCTCGAGCTCGCTGTAATGATTTTACGAAAGCATGTAGTAGCTGTCACTACCAATCCTGCAGACAAAGTAGCGTCGGCGGAAATAAGGTATGGAGAAAACTCTGCTAGAAAGGATACAAGTTCAATATTTACCTCCAGCTTTATGTCATATGAAAATAATGTCAGAAGTTTATACACATTTTACTTCGAAAGTTGTCGTTACGTTTGTACTCGTAGAATATGAATATAAATACGTACGTATTTTTAAATAGACTGTGACCTAAGAGAAGATATTGCAATGACCTGCGTGCAACAGGTACAAATTAATGAGTAATTAATAATAAAACAAAAGATCCAAAAAATAAATTAAGCGCCTGCTTATACGATATAATTAAGTAGTGGAATGTTCATATACATACATTACAGAATATAAAATATGTATTGCAATTACTTAGTATATTATGTATAGATTGCAAGTAGGTACGTACTTCTAGAAAACTGGTGAAAATACACGCCTAACACAAAACTTCAGAAAACCCAAAACAGGGGACTTTTTTACGCAGGGAGAATACCCAACATAATACGTTCCAGTTTTCTAATATTACATAAATATGACGTCAGATAGAATCAATATTAAAATGAAGTTTATAAAAGAAGGTATCCACATGCATAAAAAAACATCACTTGTTAGCTATCGAACATTTCAATAACCTTAGGTAATAGCGCCATCTATACAAAGATTGAAACACTATTACAGGCTCGACACACCACACTAGCTGTTTTTAGAATTCAATACTAGATCGAGCTTTTCGCTACCGGATGCTCTAATCAGAAAGATTTCTTTTTTAAATAATTTTAATATGCATAATCAAATTCTCCAGTTTATACTGCAAAACTTTTAATATTAGTTATTGTGATTTATGAAAATTCGTTTTTAAGGATTTATATAATATCAATAATTCATACTTTGCAACTATATTCATGCAGATTGACCTACATTTGAAGCCCTTGTGAAAGGATTGTGCAATAGAAACGGTCATTTATTACACAACTCAATGTATTCATAAGCAAATGTAGTCATTTTAACGATTTACATGTTTTTTGCCAATAGGTTTGTAAATATAACCAGTAAAGAACTTTTAAATGTTTTTAAGTTTTTTTTAAGGTTCAGCTTGTTTAAACACACATAATATTAAAAATGTATTTATTAAAATCTTTAATTATGTGTAATTTTTGATAAATAGGCCATGACACACTTTTCTGGAAATTGGGTTAATTTCTATCTGCCCTCTATCGACATATTTCAATGTCAGTCATGAGTATAGTGGGTCTACTGAACCCAAGTTATGTCGGAATATCAAAGTGTAAGTGAAGTGGCCTAGAGACCTACATTTTGTGTTTTACAAGGAGTTATCAGTTTTTAAGAGACAAGTTTGTAGTATTATTTATTCAGGCGGCGTAGATGATAATATACAAATCCTGCGTGCAGCTAATATTAGTTGTTTCGCTTAACTGTCCGTATATTCCGTAATGATGCACGACGATTCAACTAAAATGAGTGTTGCGCAGGGTCTGGTTGCTTCTACGAGCCAGGCGAAAAATGAAATAATTATAGAAGTTCCAGCCGAATATGCCATGAGTTCTACGGATCCAAAAGCTACAAACAATATAGAAATGGAGCTAAAATTTTCCTATGTGGAACCAAGCAGTGGTACGTATTCTACATTCGCATAAAAATAGATAGTTAACGAATATATACTTTTGTGTATTGTTGCAAAGTTTGTTGAATAACATAGGTCTACTATTTTTGTTATCTTTCGTAGAACACAATGTTTTGACTCATCGTAAATCATGAATAACGCAATGAATATCGCAACAGGTGATTTGCTTATTGTAATAGTGCTTGGATAAAAAATCTTATAAGATTATATTTTTAAATTTCTACTATTATGTTGGGACATGAGGCCACAGAATGATTGTGAATAAAAACTAGTAATCAAATCAAATTTGTGTTGGTTGTATAATAATTACATTGTATGCATTGTAGAGCCAAGAGGCTACCTGCTTGTATACTGCGTCCACACTCACAGTCGCACAGAGTGGCAACGTCGCATTGGCTTTTCGCGCTAGCGGCTAGCCTCTGTTCGAATGAGTTGTATGAAACAGCTTTTTAGGTTTTTATATTTGAATGGTTATTTCGTTGCACACCAATATCGGATATTTGTCGTATGTTTTGATAAACAACAAATGAATGGTGAATGGGCATTACGTTTCATTGTAGTTGCTTGATATCACTTTGTATTCTGTCGGTAAGGCCTGATTCTCTTTTTAATTTCGTTTGGTGTCACTAGGCCACATTTACTGGTTGCGGCCTGCAGTCAAAAGGCGCTACGGTATTACATATAGTTAAGTAACTTTGTGTATGCGGTATGTTTATAGTACGTCGTATTAATATTAGGCACTGTATTACTAAATATTTATAAACGTGAAGTGGGAATTCACTCACACACACTACAATAATTCTGAATAGGATGCGGCTCTGCAAATACTTCATGTATATTTGAAATTAGGTCGATGAGTGCATTTGCCTTTTCGCAACTTGCCTTAAGAAATGTTGCTTCATAAACGTTATGTACAACAGTTATGGCGATAAATTCATGAAATAGGGCGCATTTGTCATCAGTCCGTAGAGATAGTGTACCGTGGTGTAGTTCGAACTTCGTCCATCGATTGAAACATTTCGAATCCCCTTTAGAAATCATTCGTAAGGGTGTGCCACCCTTACGAATGATTTCTAACGCTCCGAGGCCCCTGTAGTTCGGATGTCCCATACCGTTGTTCGCGAGGAAAGCATTTAGGCCGCATCGGCACTCCCTGGGTAGGTGTTCGAGCAGTGTGGTGATTGTGAAGTAGGAGAACCCTATCTGACTAAACCTCAGCCATGTTAGGGGGATGAGATGACCCCGGCTCTTATGTGGCGTCCTACCTGTATCGCCCAGTGCTAGGTCAAAATAGAAGTGGTTCTGACCGACATTTGGAAATTATTCTCTCGTGCTTAGGAAAAAGCAGACAACAACCCCAATGGAATTGCCTTGCATCACCACACGGCCCAATATTCAGAGTTCGAGCCAGATTAAATTCAGAAATTTGTCCTCTAATCGGTGGACCACCGGAGGGAAGGAGGACAACGCAACCGCATAACATTTATGACGATGTTTATGGGCTTCGGTGGTCAGAACACTGGACTGTCCTTTTATCTTTGTTTTGATTGTAGGGATAATTAGAAAAAAATGACGCCCTGGCTGAAACTAAAAGTATTAAGCAGGCAGCCATCTTGGTGGTAGCTAGTTATTTGCTCCTATCTTTAAAATTGGGGCTAAAATGTGTGTACTGCATAACAAATTCGCCGTTGTAACCTCCGTTTTAGGAGTCATGGGACATAACAGGGCACAGGGCGTATAAATAATAAACCGATGCGTCTCGTGGTGGTTTCTCATGGAGCTCAACAATGGTGATCGTCTCCAACGCGGATTCAACCAGCATTTAAAGCTAGAGCGACACCCACACACTGTCAGACCATAGGCATCGGCGAATGAGGCCTTTTCCTCGGGAAAAACCCAACTACTACATGTTGTTTAGGAAGTCTTCTTCATACTCACCTTAACCCGTTTCTATATCAGATGATGTCAGCTATCCAATTTAAGGGAGTTGACGAGGGTACTTGTTTTTACACAGGTCGGCTGCCATCTGGCCTGTGCAACCCGGTAAAAGTAACGGTGTTTTCCGTCACCGTAAAAACACTTAGAACACGTACTTCGGCCAGAAAAATAGTAAATAGTCAAACTCATTGGTACATAGCGGGGTCTGAACCTGGTCCACCGCAATGGAAGTGCACATTACTACTAGATCACCGAGGATCGGGGTTTAAAAAGTGACGTTAGAGTAACTGAAACAACCACCCAGTACATCAATTAATAATCAATCACTCAAACATTTGTTTTCGATATGTAACCAATGTAGCTGGCAGATGCAGCTTTGACTACCAAGAGCAAGAAAGACGTATCCATTAATTTGGTATTTTCAACTACGTTCCTGGTTCTTAATCGTAATGATACTTTCAGACCTTATAAAGCGAAAATATTACGTAATTCGCATAATCGCTTGATTGTAACATCTTTTGCGTTTTAAATTGCTCACAAACCCATGACTAAACAGTAAACATTTAAGTGACGTAGAAAATGAGAACGTTTGCGAGTTTTGTACATTATCACAGCGTTTCTTGCTAATTACTTTTCTTACACATGGACGCATTTCAATATGCGCTTCCATTTACTTTTAGTACATATTTATGGGTCATTCAAACCTTATCTGAAGTATTTTATCGAAGAAGAGAGTAGTATAAAATGAACTTATTGAACGTCAATGTACGTATAACACTATTACGGGGTTTACCCTTAACCGGTCTAAGAAGGGAAAAGGACGTCCGGAAGGCTCTTCATAACCTAGAGTAATGGAATATCTTAACTGAAGACACAAAAGTCTTCGTAGTCAGTCGAACTGTTGAGGCTGGACAAGCGCTGCCAACCAGTATTAGGTCCCTCCGAAAAAAAAAGGAATATCTTATTATTATAAAAGATATATAAAAAAGATTTTAACAAAATCTAGTAAACAGATTTTCATGCGATTTTCAGCAATCGATAGAGCGAATCGAGGAAGTTTTTAGTGTAAACTTTAGCCTTTGTTATTCACGCATGCAGCCAGGGCGGTCCACTAGTTTACGGTATAAATTATTACCTATATATAGTGTATTGCGGTCAGGTTATTCTTACAATGCTTAGCAGTTTTGAAACTCGTGCCTTATAATACTACCTTTGTATACTTCGTATTGTTTAGCCAATACACGGAGGACAAAGACGCTTGGGAACTCCAGTGTAATGGCCACCACCTGGCTACTTCGAAACATTAAATATTTGAGTATACAACTCTATGTATATATATATATATATTATTTGATGTGCCTGATTGTGTGTATCACTGTTATTTTTTCGTTATTTCAAAATTCCGTCACCCAGCGGTTTCCTCCGCGTAACTCCGGTCCAAATAGTCGTAGCTTCATGGTATATATGCCGTAGTCGTATTGTACAAGTAGTCGTATAACATTACGGCGAGCCATTTTCAAAAACAGTGCTGTTTTGTTTTGTGGCGGGCTAACCATTAGCCGGATTGTCATTGCGAGACGTTCTATAACATGGCGGCTGACGTTTAGCCTGATTAAATATCTTGATCCTAGACAGCGATAGTGATCGATACATGTATGAAATTAGGCCAAGTGTTTTGAGTACAAATAAAAATAACCTGATCACGAAGACTTAGTCGGGAGCTACGCTCCCTCCTACACCTTTGAACCTATCATAGCTCTTTCGATTGTCTGTTTTCTACAATCGCCGCCATTGTCATTGCCAAGCAACACCGCGAGTGTTATAATTAGGAGCTAAAACGTGTTAAAAAGGCGGATAATAGTGATTCACTTTAGTTCAATAAGGCTAGCTTTATTAAATATAGTATTTCACCGAAATCTTACAGGCGCAGTTTCACTCAGCCGTATTCAATGCGGCTAATCGCCACAAAATAAAACGACCCAGTTTTTCAAAATGGCTAGCCGTAATGTGATATGACGATTTAGACAATCCGACTGCGACAGGTACACGTATTGTAACAAATAAATATATATATACATGAAAGATTTTGTTTCACAGTATATACACGCCCTATTATTATTTAATAAAATTGCGATGGTATGGTAATCCTTAAACTATAAAATAGCAAATCGCAAAAAAAACCGGTTTCGTAAGAAAAGTCCATCCCCTTCATGATATCCGGTAAAAGAAAATTGTATTCCCATTGTTATCTTCATATTTTTTTTATTATAAGTGTAAACACGACTTGTGATATTAATCGAGCTTCAGTTATTTTGTCTTTAAATTAAAGAACATATAATCATAAAAAAATACAGATTGAAACGGATTTTATATTGAAAACGTATTCGATATTTCACGCTTGTTACTCAATTGAAAAAGAACTAATTTAAATGAAAAAAAATAATGATCACTTTAAGACACGATTTTTTCATTTAATTGTAATCCAGAATGTGGCTCAAGGTTGGTGTGGTCGACCAGCATAAATTGCATTAACTTGATGACTAATATTTTTGTTGCATTGCAATATATGTAGTTCAATGTTAGAATGTACCGAGATGCTGAATTGACAGTTTCGAGTTTCCGGATTCTAGAACAAATTGCTTGACAAACATTTCTTGTGCTTATCTCGTCTTAACTGAAGTAATTTGTATTTATTGTAATAGGCTTTATATTATAGTATAATATATAAATTATACAATAGTATATACATGGGACAGTCAGCAAGCACTTTTGTCTATAAAAAACAGTGTTCTATGTTTAGCCTGGCCATAAATACTTTTACAATTAGTAATAAAAAATATTACATTTGAATTAAGAATCCGTAAGTTTTTTACGATTGTTCATAGTGTTTTCTCATTTTGACGGGTGATACAGAGAATAGAATTGCCGTGATTGCACTACACAGAGTAGGTACGAAAGAGGTAGTAAGAGAAAGAATTTGAAGAAATCCTGTCCGAAAGCAAGATTTTATCTCTGGAAGTGAAGATAGTACCTAGAATCGTGTCGTGTATTTTAAGTGATGACCTAGGACTTGCAGCCCATAATCTTAACTGATAAATTAAAGATATCTAGGGTGGTAAAATCGAAACAACTACTGAAGCGGTACGCAAAGTGAGGTCACAGAAAAATGTTGTTCATGGATGAGAATGATGATAAATGCGAAAATTTCTACAATTGAACAACGTTTTAACAAACAAAATGACCGTATTTATGCACAAAGCTCTAAGTAATATTCCCAATTAGTCGATTTCAGTGATTGTTTGGTGGGGAGGTAGTTTATGAAGGAGTGACTGAGCCATATTTTATGGAAAAGGTATTAACACATCGGCACAGGTGTATCAAGATACCATTCTTGAGAAGGTGGTTAAGCCCATTAATAACACCATGTTCAATAACCAAGTATGGTCCTTGCACCAAAACTCGGCGCCTGATCATAAAGCTCGGTCCACGCAGTCTTGGTTGGAAGCGAACGTCTCGGACTTGTTCAGAGCTGAAGACTGCACATAATCTAGCACCGACCTTAATCCGCTGGATTATGATTTATGGTCCAGTTTTCTAGAGTACAGCTTGCTCAAAATGCCATGATAATTTGGAGTCCCTAAGACAATCCTTACGAATGGCAGTGAAGAATTTCCCCATGAAAGGAGTACGTGCCTCTATTGATAACTGTCCTCAAAGTTTAAAGGACTGTGTAACAGCCAACGGAGACCACTTCGAATAAGCTCTTTACATTCTTACTTGTTTTATATTTGTGTATTACACTAGCGTGCTGTAAAAGTAATTTATGGCAAGGCTAGGTATATTCTGAAAGTAGTATGGGATATGGGCATTAAACCCAAAATTGAATGACGCCTTTTTATTTATTTTTGTTTTCACGAAAAAAAAGAAATGTCTAACAATCAATGAGTTGGAAGTTTCTTATTTTATTTTGCAATAATTTTATTCTTTAACAGCCTGCTCAAACATTTACAGCGCATCTTCTGGCGACGAAACTTATCTCCTTTATTTTAGGGAATAAAAAG
Source organism: Eumaeus atala (assembly GCA_017140195.1). NCBI lineage: Eukaryota > Metazoa > Arthropoda > Insecta > Lepidoptera > Lycaenidae > Eumaeus > Eumaeus atala. Next base: position 329,258 of record JAFELO010000500.1, read on the forward strand.
TCGCACGGTGCCAGCTAAGGGCTGTAAGGAGCATGACCCAAGAGTTTGAACAACGTGGTCACCAGGATGTCCCTCGTATTGAGCGCGGAATGCGCGCTGTGTGGTCGCTTGTCGCCCATGGCTGAAAAAACTTCTGCCGAGTATTTGGCAGTATATGGTAACCAGGGTTCATGCTTCTTGGATTCTATAAAGGAATTGACGCCAGTCATATTGAAATAGCTAGCGTTCAAAATCGCTCCCTGCGCTTTTAGATCGCTTCAGTAGCTTCAGCTTAGTAGGCGTCGCTTCGTTTTGATACACCCAAACAGTCACTCGCCGCTTCATTTCCGGTTCGGATTGAGAAATCCAGGTCCTGCAATGATGTCGTAAACACGCCAAGACGAGTTATGTGCCTCGGTTAGGTTATGTACATCCAGCGTGAAACTATCTCACGCGAAGATGTTCCCGAAAATTTCATGAATGCTTCCCGATCCAATCCGCGTTATGTGCAGAAGCCAGATTCGTAATTCGCCTATTGTTTTGAATTATATTTTTCATTGTTAGCACGTTATGTCCGTAGGAACCGATAAGGAGGTGACCATTTTCTTCTTCATCCCGCAAGCTTGAATTTGTTATACCAATGGTACACGTTTGCCTAGGAAGGATCTTCATCTATAAATGCCATTTGAAGTCTTTTGTATGGTTCGTACGATTTCAGGTTGCATTTAAGATCATAAAAATCATAACGCGAGCACGTGCTAGGGGCGGATCCAATGGTATCAAAAGTTCATATCTGTTTACATATGGGATCCTTCGAAAAAGTACTCACGTGTACCGCAGCACTGATCCAAATGACTCGTCAATGCTCCAAAGTCCACTCGTGCATAAAGAGTTCCACGCGGCTCAAACGGACTGGAACCTGTAACAATAGTAAAATACGAGCGTGCTTTAGACCACACGACCAAAGTAATACTTTTTTAGTAATACGAAACGTTGCTGAATATAAACAGAGAAAATATATGCTCGCACCACTTTTGCATCTACAGTAGTGTACGAAGCATAAATTTCTCTTTCCCTCTCAGAGCATACTCTGGGGATTAAGGTGGTGTATTCGTGCTGTTACGAAAATCAGGCCAACGGAAGTTGAGAGGGATATAACACTTAGTGAAGATAGGATGAGAGAGAGTTACACGGAAGTTGAGATGGACATGTAAGTGAAGATGCGAGTATACATTTTCTGTCTTCTCGCGCATTTGCGTGCCGAGTCAAGCATACGTAAAGAAGTTTTACTTTAAAAACACGCGCTTGGAGTTTACTCCTTAACAACAACCATGATTGTGAAGTAAAAGGTGCGCAAAAGATGTGTATACGACGGGAGCGCGATACAACGTTACGTTGGATTGTTTATGAAGAGTAGAAACACCAATAATATCTGTGAACATATTACTCTGCGTCTACCTCCATACATGTTCACATCCTAGAGGTGTCATTGTGCAGTGCCAACTAACTAAATTTATATCATAATATTATGTAGGTACATATTTTTTTACACATTGTATAATTTATTATGCTATATTAATTATTAATGTAATAATGATTGTAATACACATGTTTAGAGTGTGATGGTACTGACATGCAACAGTACGTAAACGTCCCTAAATAAATTGAGAGTAAAAGTAAATACAATATGCATTTTTTTTATCGCTTTGGAAAATATTGCCTAAGTATTTTTTTCATCGATGTCTTATTTAACAATGAACATAAATGCTTAAAATATTTTCGATGGATGTATGGATATATAATATGTTAGGCCTTGTTTGAAATTTCGTCGATTGGATATCGACTGATGAGAATCACGATCCGTCTATCCTTATCCAACTTACACTGGTCGGTTTCAAAAAGCCTCTTTAAACTCCAACTTCCTTTATTAATGTGTGGCATCACTTTCCGAAATTTTTCAATTCCTGGCCTTTGTTAGCGTAGGTTTTGTAGAACTACCGCCAGGATTTATGTGGAGGTTTACGCACGATGCCTCGCCGCTGCCGCCGATGTTTTCGCGGTGACGTGTGAAATCATCCTAATGTCCAAATCTGAAACAAAGTAATAGGTGACTTGACAAATAATCTATTGCTTATGCATTTTGACATGTGCTCTTTGACTAATATTTTAGTATCTTAATGATGATAACCTTTTTACCTGCCCTTTTCCATCCGCTACTAAGTATAGGTGTACCGTAATTGACAAATTTGCCATCTATCCAATCCATATAATATGCAAAGCTGAGTCCTGTTTATTCTTAAAGTACCGTATTTTTTCCAATACAAATGGGTACAAGTGTATTTTTTAAGATACGATACGATTCTTAAACGATCTGTTTCACTGAGCAAGTCGACGTGAACGCTTTTCACGACCTTTTTAGTACATTTTGAAGGGTTTATAAATTACAACGATGAATGTTGTAGTATTATTTTACAGGGTATTTACCCTTGCATTTGCATTTACCTGCGTCATTCAGTTAGTAATTTGGAATTCGCTGCATGTGGACTTGTTATAAAGCACACACTATAATGCTCTAAACTAGAGTTATGCGTTATGTGCATAGCCATCTTCTCAAAAATAATCATTTAATTCCAACATGTAAATCCGGAGATTCGTGGGTCCAAACAGTCTCCAGGTATTATTTAACTATTTCCTCCACATTCTTACTTACATTAATTGAAAATGAACTGGTCTAGAGCGAGTCGGACTCGCTTATGAAGGGGTCGGTAGCAAACCAAAAAATGGTTCATATATTTAAACTACCGAATCGAGATTTTGGTCAAACCTATTTTTTTTTTTTAATGTTCTCCCCGGTAGATTATTAGTTAAGCTCCAAACTGTTACCTTTTTAAAAGCGGATATCTCGCAAGTATTAGCAAAATCAAAAAAATCTTAGAAATTATCCTACCATTTAGACAGACCTTATATTTTTTTTTTTTTTGTTGACGCGGGGAAACGCATTTACGCGCTTTCACTGGCCCTGGGTGGGGTCTAGTAAAGTGTGGGACTCGCGGCACCTGATAGTGCCGAATACCCACAAAAACCACCGAGAGTGCCATCAGTGCCGCCCTTGGTGAGGTGCCCCAGAACAACAAATCTTCAGGGCACCTCGACAGCCCCCCAAGGGACCAACTTCACCTCCACAGATGGGGTTGCTCCGCACTACAAGTCAACAATGGGGTGAGGTTCCCATCCTCGCCCCTTGCCCCGTGCGCGAAAGCGCCACCTCCTTTTGCTCTTAGGTCCCCTCCTTTTATAAGAGGGGTACCGAGAGCGATTCCTCCTCCTTAAGGCCCCTCTTCTTATGAGAAGGTCCAATTGGCTTCGCCTGGGTTCACCTTAGGCTACTAAGCCCCACCGGCAAGGTCTGAACCACGTTGGGGACCATTTAGACAGACCTATTCAGAGACACCCAACACGACAACGCTCTCAAAAACAATTACATCACTCAGCTACATGCATAGAGTGCTAACCCTGAAACATTTTATCTTTCAAAATCATACTACGTCATTTTGTAGTGGTTCATAAGATTCACATTCCTTCCAAGTACCAAACACATTGTATCCATAACCTCCGAGTATAACGTTTGTGGCACACAGACGGGGAGACGGACATAACGAAACTAAGGGTTCCGTTTTTTTATATATCGCTACGGAACTCTTAAAAAACGGACATGGACTTACAACTGCATGGAACTCGTCTCCCGACTGATTGTCGACGAATACTAAGCCTTCAAACGAACAAAGAAGACAGAACGCCCTTCATCGAATTTTCTACAACAGATGGCGTCATCAAGATGGTGGAGGGTACTCAAAAAAAATTCTCACTGCTGTTATCAAGAAAACGTTAAAAAGTACGTTTGTTTTTATTGAATGCTATAAAAAGTTTGGGCAACAACGCTGGTCGTCGCTATCAGCGGACCTCGCCTGTGACCCACTGACACACTTGCGGCTCAGAGTAACAATCGCATACATTATTGTACACGAGTACATGCGGCCGTAAAGAAACAATGTATATTTTTTTTAATCTTGCGCTAAAACTAGTAGGATTAACAGGAAGTTGTTATCGCTGCTTTGTCGATTAAGGATGTCTTGTATGACAGGCGCCAAAGGATTTAACGTCGGGCTAGTTAAATAATTAAATAAACCCCGATAAAATCCGTGAAAGTAGTTTGTCTCATTGTAACGAGTAACATTCGCGTAAACTTAAGACATCAACACGCGAAGGGATATTTGAGTCCTCGCGTTGTTGTGCATTTTTAGGGTTCCATACACAAAAAGTTAAATCGGAACGGTATCCTTATGATAACTTCAAACATTGCTAAAGAAGGATATCTGGGTAATGCTTAACTTTATAGAAGGATAAAACATCAAATCGAGCCACAACTTCGCTTTACATTTGTAAAAACCAATTTGGTTAATGGGAAAGAACTGGTCCTACAGCTTTTCTGCCAGTAAATCGTCTAGTGCAATAGAATATTTAAGTATCAGCGCAACACTCCGCGGTTACAGCCGCGTAACTCCGGGTCTATTTTTCCTTACCCTGCTATCCGTCTGTTCGTATGTCACCAGGTCGTGTCTCGTGAACCGTGATAAATAGACGGTTGAAATTTTCACTGATAATTTGTATTTTAACAAATAATACTATTATTATTTGTTGTTATAGTTTTTTGTTGTATAGATTTAGGTCCTCCTAGCTGTGTGGGTTTGATTAGAAAGGGATTATAACATATTAATGCATCATTTACCTACGCGTTTTATAATAATGAAAGTAATAGCATGTAGATTTAATACACCACGTTAGCTTGATCCTGTGCTAAGTGCCTTAAGGACTAATGTTACACACAGACAACGACAATATATTTCATATTATTTATAAATTTATTAAACAAGTACATATAATATATACAAGACCTAGTCGGGATTTGAACCAGCGACCTCTGTTATAACACTCCGCACACCTTTTCTTGATGACGCGGGGAAACGCATTTACGCGCCTTCACCGGCCTTCACACGCCACTGGACCCCCAGTGGTGTGTGGGGCTCGCGGCACACTATAGTTCCGAATACCAACCATATTACTCATTTGTCCCCTCGTCTTATAAGAGTGGTACAAAGAGTGGCTCGTCCTCCCACTCTTTAATCCCATCTTCTTATAAGAGGGGTACAAATAGCCTTCAACTCCACGGTTCAATTTGCTTCGCCCAAGGTATCTAGTATCACCCCAGGCTACTGAGCCCCACTGCTGCGACAAGGTTTGTACCATGGGGTACTCGGCACACCTGCCAACATTAATCGGTCGTCAAATATATACAATTATCTATATTACATCCAGTCTTGCCATAAATATTGTAACAAAGATGTTAAAATACATCATAAAACGAAAATAATTATTTTTTTTTATTGCAAATAACATTTATTACTTTTACAGTGTGTTAGGTTTAGTCACAAATATGAAACAATTGCAAATTTAAGAGCTTATTCGAAGTGGTCTCCATTGGCTGAAATACAGCCTTTTAAACGTTGAGGCCAATTACCAATAGAAGCACGCACTCTTTCCACGGGGGAATTATTCACTGCCAATCGTAAAAATTATTTAGGGACTCCAAATTATCATGACATTTAGAGCAAGCTGTTCTCTCGAAAACTGACCATAAATCATAATCCAGCGGATTAAGGTCGGGACTAGATTAAGGGCAGTCTTCAGCGCTGACCAAGTCCGAGACGTTCGTTTTAACCAAGACTGCGTGAATCCAGCTTTATGATCTGGTCCCGAGTCTTGCTGGTGGGACCATACTTGGTTATTGAACATGGTGATATTAAGGGCTTAACTACCGTCTTCAAATTGGTATCTTGATACATTTGTGCCGATGTTTTGACACCCTTTTCAAAAAATGTGGCTCAGTCACTCCTTAGCTAATGCCCCACCTAACCACCACTGAAATCGGATGATACCCACGTTGCACTTTGTCGATAAATTGGAAAGCTTTCCTAGAGCTTTGAGCATAAATATGATTATTTTGTTCCCTGAAATTTAGCTCAAGTGTAAAAAAATTCTCATCCATAAACAATTTTTTTCTGTGAGCTCCCTTTGCGTACCGCTTCAGTAGTTGTTTCGACTTAACCATCCTATTTATCTTTAATTTATCAGTTAAGAAATGACACGCATCTCTTAAAATCCGCGACATGGTTCTGGATGCTATCTTCAATTCCCGTGATAAAATTTTTCGCGAAAGCAATTTGCAGAAATCGTAAGAAATTTCGAAGAAAAGAAGAAAATATTCTTCGAATTCTTTCTCTTACTGCTTTGACCACAGTTATCGTACGAACACTACGTATATGACCAGATCTTTATCTGTCGCAGAGGAAGTCTCATCTATTAATAGCCCGGTATACAAACATTTGACTAATACCAAGTGTGTGGAGAGTTTTAAAATTTGCATTTGGCTCCATACCTATTTTGTGTAATGCAATCATAGCGATTATGTTCACTTTATCATCCCAGTCCATTTTAATATCGCAGAATATGTAAACATACAATGTATTGGCGCCAAAATGAGAAAACGACGAACAACCGTATAAAAATGACATATTCCAAATTTAAATGTAGTATTATTGTTTTATTTTTAATTGTACCAGTATTTATGGCCCGACTAAGTATAAGCGAAATGTATTCACTGATTAATCATGAAATCTCAAAATTATAACACTTGAAATTTGACAGGTAGGTTCGTTTTAGGCAGACGTCCGGTTTTGTTTTTGGGATGGGACTACGCGAGAGCATGTAGTATGGTGGATACTGGATATTGCTCTACCTCCTCAACATATACATCAGGTATAGCCTAAGACTATACACATATTTGCTATACTTCCATACGAATATTATAAAGGGGAAAAATTTGCTTTGAAAATAATGGACTCATTTGAAAATTCTTTCAATAAGAATCCTGCCTTAACTCTGATAAACATAGGCCATATTCTATATGTTTTAGTGAATGTTACATACAACATTCACTAAAACATTTAAGATTGTTATGAAAGCTTCGAAAAAGTAACCAAAGGTGTTATAAAAATAACGAAGCAAATCCTTATGTTGCAGAAATTGTTGACAACTGGCTGTCTCGACAGACGTGTTTACTTTATAAATTGAATTGATGTTTTGTTAATGTGTACGTCGGAGAGCGAAATTATAATTTTATATTTTTGTAAATCGATGGATTATTGGCGTATTTTGTAAAATATCTGCTAGTTATGTAGTAAGCAAACCGACTCATTTATAATTCGCTTATTATCATTTATAACTGCGTCATATTTCTAATTTCCTAGGGACACTCCATTTCCTTGAAGGAAAGAGCTGCTTACTTCACTGTAAGTCTATCGTATTCATGTAAGTACTGTGTGCGTACATTGGCATTATGTTGATAAGGTCTGTGTGATGATCGAAATTGTGAGGAGGAAAGTAGAAGACAGGTTATGTGAGTCGTCGATAGGTCTAAAAAAAAGTAGTCCCTCCACTTCTACAAATTCTACACAGTTTTTTCATAGAACCATATTCACGTAGACATGCTCATAAGTGTGTTGTCCTTTCCTCCTGCCCTCCCCCCCAATGGCCCACCGGAATATTTGTATTGCTGTTATAGTTTTAACCATTTATAATTCTCAACGTCTTCTTGAAATTGAATATTGAAAGCGCATTTGAGTATTCTTTCACTGGATTGGATCTGATAAGCCCCTGTTACAAATCCAATCTGGACTATTACACAGGAAATAAATGAAAATGCATTAAATAAGAGAAAGGGTAGAATAGATAGAATAGATTGATGTTGTCATTAGGCATTAGTTTTCTAAATACTTAAAGTCCCGTCATATTAATCAAAACGTTTTACAAAATGCTTACAGCCTATATTCATCATAAATAATGTAAGAAATTATTGGTAAAAGAACTTTTCAAATCGGTCCGTAGTTTCGTGACTATTGAATGCAAACAAACAGACAGATAAATGTTTTCCGCCCCGCCCCGTGTGACTTCGATCTTATTGGTAGGGACGTCCTTGTATATAGCTTTTATGTATTCCTATATATATATTCCTAGTTGAAAATTTTTCAAATAGGATCTGTGGGTTCCTGGGTTCAAACGAACAAACATTCAGCTTTATCCGCGTTCAAACGAACAAACATTCAGCTTTGTTATATTCTATTTACATTTTATTTGTATTAGCGATTATGGTTTATTTTTCTATAATTATAACGCGATAAAGTGAGCTGGCCACACTTTCCGTAGCGTGTTGTTAGTTATGAAGTTGTGCAGTATGTATTTTTTGTTAAAAGCAAACGTTTGGTGATATTCGTGTTCTATATGAGTGATTACCATGATTACAAAATCAGTAATAAAACTGTTGTTATGTATTGCCTAATTACGCGAAGGCTATTCGAGTCTATTGAGAGAACATTTTTTATAGGTAGGTACGCAATCGTTAAGCCTCGTATTCACAAGAAAGATTTGTCGCGATACATTTTTATAGGTAGGTACGCAATCGTTAAGCCTCGTATTCACAAGAAATATTTGTCGCGATACATTTTTATAGGTAGGTACGCAATCGTTAAGCCTCGTATTCACAAGAAAGATTTGTCGCGATACATTTTTATAGGTAGGTACGCAATCGTTAAGCCTCGTATTCACAAGAAAGATTTGTCGCGATACATTTTTATAGGCAGGTACGCAATCGTTAAGCCTCGTATTCACAAGAAAGATTTGTCGCGATACATTTTTATAGGTAGGTACGCAATCGTTAAGCCTCGTATTCATAAGAAAGATTTGTCGCGATACATTTTTATAGGTAGGTACGCAATCGTTAAGCCTCGTATTCACAAGAAAGATTTGTCGCGATACATTTTTATAGGTAGGTACGCAATCGTTAAGCCTCGTATTCACAAGAAAGATTTGTCGCGATACATTTTTTTTGTCAAACAGTGTGTAGTGCTCCTAACTGTTCCACGACATTATCTACAATGTAACGACAACCTACACATTATAAAACGAAAGTACTCAAAAGCTATCAGATTTTATATGATCAACTTATTATAAATGTACTGAACAGATTTCATGTGGTTTACACCCACGGGTAGAGCGATTCACGAAAAAGATTTAATTGTATAATTTACTTACGGGTGAAGCCAGGCGAATCATTAGTATTACACGTAGTGCTAAGTAAGTAAAACTTACCAGAATCTACAATTGTTTTGGGACATCCCATTCTAATTATAAAAACATCTAATTGTTTTTTTTTTAATATAATTGTATCGTAGAAATAGTACGGCGAATGAAATAAAGGAAAGCAAACAGCATATTGTCAAGATGTGAAGTCATTCCATGTACTTTGTTTAGTTATGTGTGCTATTATACATAAAAGCACTTCTAATTCGCTTGGACGTTATTCTTAAATTTTTCAGTTGAAATGGGGACACATTCGAAGATTGCCAATCGTTCACCCTTTGCTGTACACATTGCCAAACAACTTGCAATTTTTTCACATTTTGAAATACTGTTTAAAAATAGAACACTACCTCTACTACGACATCTCTACCACAACTATAATATTTTATGGACAAGCAAAAATAATGACGAGAGACACGCCTCGCGACGTAAATGTCTCGCTACATGTCTCGCGACATGCTCCCTAGTGAATACGAGGCATTAAAATACTTGAAATGGGTTATAGCCAAACATCTGTTATGTTATGACAGGCGCCCCTTGGATACATCAATTTTTTGGGTCAAACTGAAGTAGGTCGGTAATGGTGCTTATTTGAAAGAATCTTATGTTTACGCGATCAATTCTTGTTTGTCATACTGGTGGTCCGCCCGGGCCTCGCCCATGAACAACAGGCGCTGGATTGTTATTTACCTTAACAAAATATACACTAAAACCTTCCTTGATAATAGCTCTATCCATTCGTGAAAACTGCATAAAAATACGTTTAGTAGGTTTTGGAAAAATCGATCATATGCAGACAGCTTTTGGGGACTTTGTTATCTACCATAGTCTATAAATACTAATGTAAATATATACACACTAACGTTATTCTTAATTGCTATAGTAGTGATTTTGGTACATAACAAATATGACTTACGATTTAAATCAATATGTTTTAAACATCCTTTTTTTTCTGTCTTTGTCGGTGGGTTCATCTGCGCATGTAAATAGTTATGACTATTTTATAAATGTTATTTTATTATTTATAAGCCTATATATATTAGTAATGGTATTGTAATCGTATTTATACTGGTAATCAGTACTACGACATGACAGTGATAGCCTAAATTTTGTCCAGGAATATATAAATAAGTAATAGTAAAAAAAAAACCTGAGGGTTGCGTACCGAAGTAGTTGTATGGTACCAGTGATTCGCCATGGTTTCGCCCATGAATAATAGGTTCCAGATTATTACCCTTATACACTAAAAGCTACGTCGGGAATACCGCTAGCCGTGCGTGAAAACTGCATGAAAATCAGTCTTGTAAATTTTGTGAAAATTGATTCCGTACAGTCACAGCTTTTGCCATAATGTAACATGTGTTCGTTTCTGATCGCTTAGCGAAGAGATTGCTTTGACATGAATTTCAGCTTGATCATTCCACGCGTCCTTGAGTAGGGGAGTCTTGATAGGCTACAGACAAAGGCGGGCAACAAAGTGGTCCGTTTTGGGCGTCGGTAATAAGTAGGAGGCTCTGATGACTCGTTTGCCCCCCTATGCTATAAAAATAAAAATGTTTTTGTTCCTAGGCCATATTATCTAGTTGCTTACTGATTTTCTTTCACTTTATTGCCGCGACACAGGATTCATGCCCTGAATAAAAATATTTTACATTAATATAGCAGCAACACAGGTAATAAATGAACGAACGAAGCTTCTGCGATTAGACCTCCCATAGACCTTTAAATTGATTATTTCTATATTTTTTATAGTAAAGGGGGGGGGGACGAGAAATCGGAACCCTTCACAACTACGGAACACCATGAATATCCTCACAGTTACTGTGCCGATACGTTGTACCCCTTTCCTCCCCCACCCTCATTATGCCACCGACCGCTCTCATACCGCACGGTTTTAAGTTAGCGAGAGGTATGTCCCCGGTCGAGCCGGCCCTATTCCGCTGCAAAGCAGCATGACACTACCTCTTACAACCATATTCTCGTATAAAATTAAATTGCTATACTACTATTTTGGTGAAGCTACGTAGAAGATACATGACGTTTATGTAGGTTGTTGATCGTCTGTAAGCTTAGATAGTTTTCGAGTCTTTTGTTTAAAGCTCTTTACGTTAAAGCGGGAGTTTCAACACAAAACTCAGCTCTACCTTCGTGCCGGTACAGTCATCACTTATTCCTATAGTTTCCTATAGTCCTATCTGCATGTCGTTACAAATGGTACCCGAATACAATAAAACAAATTGATTCCAAGAATAGAATACAATCAAATTCATTTCCGTGCATTTGTCATGTTAGATTGTGGAATATAATTATGGCCCCACTTGACATCCCTTTGTATGTCAAATGTAGTATACTAGATACTTATTAATTATCTGTAAAAACACCTCGAGTATATCATGCCTTCTAAACTTCCGAGGCCCAACTTCAAGAAGTGTAATTTATGTAAATTAAAGAGTAGACTTTTGTGGGCTCACGACGCGGAAGTTTCAAATTACATCAACATTAGAACAGAAAAAATGTATATTGAAATGGAAAGCACAATTTTTGATACGAAATATGTCAAAATTCTATCTCCACGAGTAGCCAAATTCATAAATACATAGATTATTGGAAACGGCCATCCCACCACCGTTGTACAATCATCGATATCTCTTACAAATCTTTAGGGGGATTTATTATGAAGAATTATGATCCTCATAGATCGCTCCGAGGAACCTTCAGTACCTGCTGCTGCTCATCCAACCCTCGAAGCGGCACCTGACGACCATGCCAAAACTTTCATGTTACATCTCTTGGAAGTCTTTGTTATTACATGTTGATAGCTGGGTGGAATAGCACTAAGAAAGATTTTTTTTAGAAATACGGGTCGTATTTCCAAAAGGAAGCTCTAAGGAGCGAAATAAGGGATTAAGTTTGTATGGAATTTAACCATGGTACTCGGTTGAAACAGAGGACGCTGGTAGTACAATATGTTTATTTACAATAATCACATAAATACTTAGTCTGGCCCTAAACACTGTTGTGATAAAAATATTACATTTGAATTTGGAATCTGTCATTTTTATAAGATTGTACATAGTGTTTTCTCATTTTGGTGTCAATACATTGTACTATATTTTGCGATATTAAAATGGAGTGGGGAGATAAAGCGAACAGAATAGCTGTGATTGCATTACATAAAGTAGGTATGGAGCCAAATACAATTTTTAAAACTCTCCCTACAATTGGTATTAGCCAAATGTTTGTGTACCAGGCTATGAATAGGTATAATGAAACTTCCTCTGCTTGTGACAGACGAATAAGGTCGTCGGAGCAATAAGGGAAAGAATTCGAAGAGATCCTGTCCGGTAGCAGAAGATGTTATCTCGGGAAGTAAAGATAGCACCTAGAACCATGTATTGTATTTTAAATAATGACTTAGGACTTGCAGCTTATAACGGACGTATTGTTCATTTCACAAAAAAAAAATTGTTTACGGATGGGAAAAAATCTTACAATTGAGCAACATTTGACGAACAAAATGATCGTATTTATTATGCTGAAAGGTCTAAGGAAGATTCCCAATTAGTCGACACAGTGCCACGTGGGCATTATCCAGTATATATCAGTGTATCAGTGATGGTTTGGTGTGGAGTTAGTTTATGAAGGAGTGACTGAGCCATATTTTTGTGAAAAGGTATCAACACATCGGTACAGGTGTATCAAGTTTTTTAAATATCTAACGGGTTTTAACGCGTTAGATATTTACAAAATGTATTGGCAAGGTTGTTAGTAGATACTTTGCTCGACGTTTCGACCGGGTTACACCGGCCGTGGTCACGAGCCGACAGACAAGTGATGACAGCTGCTGTGACGCGGGATTGCTGCAATGACTACCCTCATTTTGAATGAGAAGTAGGTGCATCCACCCCCATTTCGTCCGATTGTTTATTATTATTCGAAACAAACACTCACGATCCGACTGTAAACCCCCGTGTTTTAACTTTATTTATCACTGGGTTCCACGATGCAGATAATTTAAAACCATCTTCTCGTTTGAAAGTTATATGCTTTTTTATTTCTATGCACCTGTGAAAATGCCGAGCAAGTTATTTACTAAAACCTTAGCCAGTACCTTGTAATAAATATTTAAAGAATCGCATTAAAAACCGTTAAATAACTACAAAAAAAAAAATAACTGTAAAAGTAATAAATGTTGTTTGCAGTTAATGGCTGTAAAAGGTATTTATTATACATAGTTTTGCCATAAATATAATAACAATATTCATGGCAAGACTTGGCATATAACAGATAATTCAATTCGGAAGCTGCTTATGAATTTATGTAAGCATGTATATTATAGTAGCAGGAGATCAGTCGTCTTGGCTTTCATTGAAGGAGGCCTATGTCCAGCAGTGGACCGATAAGAGCTGATAAGGATGATGATGATGATGATGAATATTATATCTAAATGACCTAAACTGTTTTACTTTGAATCTACAGGCGTTGTAACCTACTAAACATTCATAAACTTCGTGTACAACCTGAATCTTATTCGGAAGTACAAGTTATGATGCTGTGGTTTTGCCTCGGGAACTCGGTGTGTGCGAAGTTTCATAATGTTACCATCGGCGGAAATTGTTGAAGCCATTGCAAGATATGCTCAAGATTTGGACATGCTTTTATGGTATATGTGCAAGTTTAAGTTTGTCTAAATAGAATCGTTTTGATTATTAATTGCAATTTTGCCCTCTCAACAAATCGAGAAATAAAAAATAGGGTGAAATGCCACTTCCGAGTTGTAATGTTATCAAATCCTCGACAATCGACATGAAGCAGACCAGACATCGTCCAGTTTGAAGTTTGTTCATCGACTTATCTTATTTGCGTTATCCGATGTTGATATTTGGGGATGCTCTCCACGGTTGGCAGTCGCATTTTTTTACGTCTGATCACATCGGGGTGGGCCAATCGAAATAATTCAGATGGCGCCCGGTCCCGGTGACCTGACATACATGCGCCAACAACTGCGACATACTTTCGACGCTGAAGTTTCCTAATTTACGTTAGCCTGGAATTGCGCCACTATAAATATTTGAAACAAAAGCGACTCGGGACAAAGGGCAACATTGAGGAATTTACAAATAATGCTTTTGAAGTGTATTTAAAAAGTATTTATTTTGGTGAACATTTTATTGTTATATATTTAATTAAGGCGAATTTGAAAATATTCTGGTCACGTGTTCCAATGTTCAAAATTACAGTAACCGTCGCTCGCTGTCTTCACTAAGGGAAATTTGTATTTTGTTGTTAAATTCGTAGATAGCCTAATAGTCTATATAACCGTCTGCAAACATCGAAGAGTCACATTCCTATTGATACCAGATTTCAAGTAACAACTATTTTTCGGTTAAAGAAACTATTAGATGGGTCATCAATATAATATTCATGTAAAAAAGATATCGACGATTTAACTTCAAATTATTTCAGTACAAAGTTTGTTTTATGTTTACCTATTTTATTAAAATTGTTTGTGCGCGGCACGTCATAATTCCGACTCCTTTCTCCTCCATACCGAAGTAGGTATTTAGAAATGAATTAAAAATATAAAAAATTACAAGTTTTACTTTCGTAATTTCGACGTGGTCTTATTTTAATTTTATTATATTGAGTACCCCAGTATACATAAATACTGGGGGTTTTTCCCATGCGGTTCATGTACTATTTGATATCTTTCTGTATAATTAAGACCCTGTAAATTTCAAACTTACTTACTTACAAAACGAACGAGCTGATAGCATTTGCAATTATACTAGCAGGTATATGGTTGTTTTAAAGTTTGTCTTATTTTATTCATCGCCAATAGTCCCTGCTCAATACTAGCCCATTACATGAGGAGGAGGAAAGGAGGGCAAAGCATTCGCATGAGAATAATAATGCGGATGTCTATGGGCGTAGGTAGTCGACAAAGTGCTCTAATTGCTCGTTTGCCCTTCAATGCTATAAAAATTATAAGCACAGAACCCAAATTTTTACATTCGCTTCGTGAGTATGCTAATATTCTGGAAGATCTTTCCTTCTTCCTTCTGCTGAGATATATGGTTTGTGCAAAATCGGGATTTAGAAATATCTGCAGTCTATGTAATAGGGTACTCGTCATCTATATTGGAGTTGTTCCTGTAGTTAATTCACGCCAATTGAACAAGTTGCGTCCGACATCGCCCGTGTTATCGACTCATTATTTAGTCAAAATGACAAGAACTGATAATAAACTGTCATTAAAAAATTTAATTGGCTTGTAATCTTAGTAGATTACCAGCCTAGATTAACTAGATAACAGCTGACTTATCCCATATAGCAACAGATGTATATTCTCCCACGGAATAACATAAATAAACGATTGTAGATACGAACAAAAGATTTTTTTAGAATAGGATTTCACAATAATTATCACAGCGGCCCTAGTGTTTGTGGACGTGAATGTGTGTATGTGATAGTGAGTACATGATACATGTGTTAATAACTCTGTGCCGACTACCTACGTAGACGCTTGTAAGGCTTCTCACTGTTAAACCTACGTCCTTGATATTTCGTAATGAGAGACTCGTGCAGTTTACATGATTTACTTTCGAAAATATATTCGAAAAGTTAAAAGACAATGGCCAAGCTTGCCACACGTTGGTGCTTGTCACATGGATGGTAACCCTGTTGTATAATTCACTACAATCGCGTCAATTGTATGAAATGATCTAGAATATTCTAATACGTTGGAGTGTGTATTATATTTGTCTGTTTACTTTTTCTAGTTCGTCATATTTTATAAATAAGCTGATCGAAAACTAAGTATTTCGTAGAGTTGGAGTATGGAATCACGGAGAGCACATTTAGTAATTAATTTGAATGTAATGTTTTTTTTTATAAAAATGCCTTATATTAGAAAATAAGCTTCTATTTTATTAATACGACCTAGGATAGATTTACTTACCTTCGTACCTATAATTGTAATGAAACAAATACGAAACTCCCCGGGGTGTTTGGTATTCCACAGTGTTTCGTACAAACAAAAAACACCTTGTATTTATTTACATTTGCAACGCATTCAAAATCATACAGTATTTGTATTAGATGCTGCTGCTTGTAACAGTGCGATGTAATTTCAGAAGTCAGATTTTTTTTTAAATTTATCTATCACTTTTATCTAGACAAGCGCCACTAAAGATATCAGCATAATTTAAATTGTTTGGTTTTTTTTGAAGATCGAGCGAGATATGGTTCTCCTTTAAGGTCAAGTGACAAAACAGATTTCGAGCAATCGTTGGGAATTTATCTTCATTCGTTAGGTCATATAATGGATCTTCTTCATGCGACCTATTTACAGAGAGATCTGCATTATGCATTTCGTTGTTTTATGTATGTACAAAATAATACTTTGAGCCTTGTGTACATGAATTATACGATTATCTCATGGTTGGTTAATGTTTGAACTATGCATTTTCTTACTTTATCAATATAATAATTATGTTGAAGGGGTCAACCGAGTTAATGTTAGCTTTCGGTGTTTCATATTGTCACGAAGCCTGATTGTAATTTTATAAGATAAGCGGCGAATATATGATATTAGTTTTACAACTTATTAATCTTTTCTGGCGCACTATTTTTGGATTTTTACTCTAAACAAGACCCCGTTGAGGGTGCTATCGGTAAAAATGGGAAAATTATAGAGATGCAGGGAGATTTAAATATAAAAATAAGTGGTAGGTCTTTTATAAACTCACTGCCCGCAATTTCAATACCAAATGGAACATATATTTGTTGTATTGGTACAGATGTTTTGTAGTGTTAGTTACGTTACTCCTCCGAAAGGGCTTTATCGGTTTTTACCAAGTGTATGCATTTTCAGTGACGATAGTAGTGGTGGGCCAAGCCAGTTGAAGAATGTGATATTACTATTCAGGAGAATGTCGTACTACATTAATGATGTAATCGGCCACTATCCACTTTTCATACTCCTAAATGCTAATACCTACAAATAATTTATATATCAAAACAACGTTTGCCGGGTCAGCTAGTTAATTATATTTTATTGTTAGCTAACAAGAGAACCTTGACCTTATGCCCTTGAATTTTTTTGGAAGGCTGCGTTAAAAAAAACGCGTAAGTAGGAGATATGCTGTTATAGTACATTTATAGAATTGAAAAGTAAATTGAATTCATGGAACTCATGAAGAGAAGACATTTCTGTAACATAATTTCGGCGAAATAATACATTAGTTTTTCATTGTTCCAAGTCTGCAGCAACTTCAAAAATTTACACTCTTGATAATACGAAGGGAAGGAAGAGGTAGTGCCAAGCTGCACAGGAGGAGGTATTGCCATGCATAGTGCATGACACTACATCCTCCTGTGCAGGGTATACGTTTTCAAAACTTCCAACACAGCGGGCTTTGTTATCCTCTTATTCAACTTGACGGTAAATTTTAAATGCCTGTGGTACTCCCAACAATCAATACATCAGCAATCTGACGAGCAATTACAAATTCCACAGTCTGTTGTTGTGAAATTGTTTAATTTGTTTACATTCAAGGCGTAAAATATTCATAGGGACACAATAATACTATTACGCAAGATATTTTGTAAGCATGTAATATTATTTAAGATTCGTATTGCAGGTATTCCTAAAAATATAGCCAGACAGACAGAAAACTGACAGCCAAACAGTTGAAATTTTTATATTTAACGTGAAATTCATTATTGTATATTATCCATCCAATCTCTGGGTGCACAATCGAATGTCTAAAACCATGGGCCTGGTTTCTAAATTGATTTGATAACATCATTATTTTTCTTACTCGCAAATCGCTCTATCTATGAGTGATATGAAATCATGAATGAAACGCATGAAAATCCATTCAGTAGGTTTTGAGAAAATCGGTCACATGCATGTAGATACAGCTTTTATAAGAAGATGTTGTACAAAATTATACGACAGCGGGTATATTTCTCAGCAAGCCTACTGATCTAAATTAACCGTTCCATTCTCTACTCCTTAATAAATCTGCAGGCCGCGAAGCAACGTAGAAGCACTAATGGGCCTGCATAAATTATCATAGTGTGTACATACAATGTTAATTATGTTATATGGGCTTAGAATACGAAGATTAATGTTTCGCACAAGATTTTAATAACGTTTATTAATTGCTGGTTGTCGTTACAATGGTAATTTTTGAGATCAGAGGCTAGCTTAAATGATAGTTAACCACCACGCCAATATTACTTATGTACTATGGTATAATCGGTTGTGGGAGTATACTTGGATCTTCACGTCAGTTCCCTACTCGAGTAGTCAGAGGGAACCGAGCTCCACCTATTGTAAACCTTACAAGCCTTGCCTCCTCCACATTCATAACTCTTCAAAATACACAATCAGAGATTCCAGGAAATGTAAAACAAAGTGTCCGATTCGTTCAAATAAGAATGGAGTAAGGGACTGCGATTTAAACTCTGGAGCGTTATTTGTTTAATAAAACAACGATAGGTTCGTTTCCACGTAAGTGATTGTGTCGCAGTTTCAGATCTTGTAATAGAACCTTTAAATTCAATGTTAAGACTAGACTAGAGACCAGGTTTGGGGCGGACCCCTCTCTCCCGCATAAGGGAGAGATACATCCCGATATGAAAGTGTTTGTAACAGCTAATTTGAATATTATTATCGTAGTCTGAGGGACCGAGAGGTCTTTCCTTCCCTGACCCAGAGGTCTGCGGCAGCTCGCGCGCGGTAACTAATTTGGTCTCGGCGCTGACGTGAACGTTGGACTCATGTAGGATCGTGACCGGCGGGCCAGACGGACCATGATTCTTTCAGCCTCAGACGTTTGAAAGAATCATGGTTGTACAATATTGAGATACTCCGTTCCTATCAGGAACCCACTGAGTGTGGTTCTCGCAAAGAAAAGAAAACTTGCTTTTTGGTTTGTTTTCCAAACATCTGTAAAATCTTTCCTGATTTCTTTCGGCGGCAGTAGCACTTACCAACTCCAGATAGTTTAGGTGACGACGGATTTCCCGCTAACACCCCGGTAGTGAATGCCACCACATGGAATGCCGATTGACCTTACAATGACGGATCTAGAAAGAAAGCTTTAACAATGTCCGTCATCTACCTGTACAGGCCGAACAGTAGTCCTTATCATCTATGATTGTTTTCGATTACAGAGTTAACTTTTGTTGTCTTGTGTTCCATTTTGCTACTGCTATTCCTTCTATAAAACATGATGATTTTGGCACAAAATGATCCCATAGGTTTTGTGAAATCGTGATCCCGAGGTTTTATTTACTGTCAGCTTAAATGGAATTCTCGGATTTTTTCCCATATAATCGAAGTAAAGCTATAAGTTATTAGGAAATTTAACATATATATTTTTTTTTATATCTTGTGTCAACTTCGTATAGCACACTCATGTTTCAATATTTTTAGGTATAGGGGATCGTTCTTAAATATTTTCAAATTGAATCGTATGCTACTGACCACCATATAAAAAGAGGTTTTTATTTGTTTCACACATAGTAGAACTGAAAGCTGATTCTTTTTATAAAAAAAGAATTGTTTTACCTTTTAAAGAAGAAGTAGTTTTTTTAATCCTCGAGATGCATCTAATGAGTAAAAGGTAATATACGACTATAGGTAAATAATCTACCTTCGTAATGTACAGAGTCGAATAAGTCTGTTCAAATAGTGAAGGCAGCGTCCGGTTTTTGTGTATTCAAAACGACAGTTTGAGCACTATCCGTGTCAAGGTGTGGATCGACTCTTGCGCAAGCCGTTTTTTAATACCGCGCTCGGTTGCGAGGTAATTAATTCGATTCGGTGTGTCGCAACAATCGATACTGACTGTTTTCGTATACTTATTTAAATTATTCTTCTGTGTACATTACATTTCTCGAGTGGAGGCCGCATATGAGATGACGAAGTCTTGATCGACCTGATTATGTGATCTTCGGGTAGCAGCTGGCTCAAGAGGAATGGGAGTCGCAGCTCGATTTTTTTCGCGTTCATTGAAAGTGGCTTGTGCCCAGAAATGTACCGAGCTGGTGATGATGATGCCGGTGCCAATAAATTTTAATGTTCTTTTTATAGAATAGGGGGCAATTAAGCAATCGGTGCCTTTTTACGACTGCCAACGCCCATGAACATCCGCATAATTACTATGCCGATGAGTATTGTTGCTCCTTTCAAAAGCTGGTAACCACACCTAAAACATTTTCATCCATTTCCTATATATTGAAGCTTGAAAAGAATCTTATTATGTTTTTCCATGATATTCTTACCTTATTAATTAATAATATCGAGAAAAAATGGCCAAGAATATACGTTCTCGGGTGACTGTTGTCCAGTACGAGGGAGGTTGTTCATTAAGATAACCTCTGTCTCCTACATGCATACAATTTAAACCTTTTTCACACGTGTGAAAAACACGAGTGTAATAGAATAATAATAAAGACTTTATTTCAGACTAAGTGTAATAGAATATAATACATCCCTAATTATTCCTGGTAGTGTGGTAAGACAAATTTAACTAATTACATTTCGAATTAGTGTATTATTTCAAATTTTATAATATTCAAAGTTAGATCGAAAGACATAAAATTTTAATTATTATTTTCTAAACAATTAAATGAAATAATTTCACTAGATGCAATTATAAACTTACGATAATTCACGAGACATATGCCGCCACACTAGCACAGGATATTGATGAAGCACGCATGGAGGAGTCTCTCCGGTTTGCTAGCTGTAGATCAATACAAAGACATTGCTTCATATTATCTTACCATAAATCTCCTGGCGACATCTATGTGAAAAAAGGCACTCATCTGACATCCAGTGAAAATGTCATTGTATTTTTAAAACAATTAATAATTAAATTACATTTAAATTGTCTTCAACAATGTCCTTTTAATAGCTTGGTGGCCCTGCTCTCGATAGTTCTCCTTAGATGGCTCAGTTGTAGACTAGGTCGAGGAAAACAACTGCTGTCAGTGTCATAATTCAATACGAAAACGTATCAATTATACGTTTACATTACAACGACGGTTTTCTTCTTCTTTCGATAGAGCTTTATCATTAAATTCAGTAATGTATAATGCATACGTCGTGGGAGACACACGATGACAAAAACGACAACGTATTGGTTAAAGACGGCTTGAGTGGTCAGTTGTACTATGTATACGTCTGTACTGATTGTTTAAAGTTGTTGCGTGAACGGCCTTTAAACTCAAGGTATCCAAAATAATTGCCACAAGATTTTATATATCGTAATATAAACCAGCGGTTGTTCCACATTTACGTTTTTAAGTGAGCGGTGGTAAAACCTTTGAGCTTGGCTCAAATCTCACCGCTTGGTGGTAGATTAAGCGGTATTATCTTCTACGATTTGTAAACCTCGATGAATGTGGGCCAGATAGATTTCATTCCATTTCTCCATACTACCATCACTTGGGGGGCTAAGCATGAACTTAATCTTAATGAGGGCAAAAAGTGTCTGTTCATTTTTCGATACGCGTGCGGCGCTACTCATCACTCATGTGATTAACGTCGATCGATATTCTGCCTATCGATGGTTTTGACACATTTTCTATGGAACTTATATCAACTGCAGTTTTAAACATTATATCCATCATATAATGTTAAAAACCACCGTTATTGTGTCCTCTATGTGATAAAAAGTTATTTGCTAGTGATTAAGTTGTACGTGTTAGACCAAGCCTCAGTACACAAAATTCTTAAGTGATAAGGTGACCAAAACGCAAATCATTTGCATTGAATTGCAAGTGCATATGATGCGTTCATTGTACTTTTGCAAATGGACATGCCTCTATATCCCCATGTCCAAAATACATAAATGGTCGACACTTGGCTGCGATATACTAAGTCTCGCTACGAGGAGAACTCGGGCAGAGTCTAATCTGACACAAGAATGTTGTACCGGTAACATTGTAACGTACTAGACGTTCGCCTCTGTTTTGCGTTATAAACTGAGATTTTGAATAGATAATAGAGCGAAGTGACCAGTACTAACTCCAGACTCGTGTTTCTAAAATATATTTTTCATTTTTGAGTCTGAATCGCAACGCACTGCTGTAAGGAACATGATTTTTTTATAGTACACTAGCTGTACTAGGCACGCGTTGCTACGCTAACAACTAAAATAAATTTAAGAAAGATAAAAATAAACAAAATGTATCATGCAAACAGCCGTTGAAGTTTAAATATTTTTACTAATTTTCACAATAATCGGTTTAGTACTTTATGAGTTTATCAATGAGAAAGAGACAAACATTCATTTTAATATATATAGAAGCGTCAACGAGCAGCAAGAGGATTATGATGACTACCGATGCCCATAGACATTCACATAATTGTAATGCAGATGTACTGCCCTCACCTCCGCCCCTCCAAGGAGCCGCCGGCTACTCACAAGCAGCAGTTTACGGTTACAGATGTGAGCGAAAGCTACTTCACCAGTCGTGTCGGACCAACTTGTCTGCAATACAGCATGGTACCACTTCCATACTGCAAGTTGGTCATAAAGGACCAGTACACCGGAAGATGCATCAAGATGATGATCAATCTCCGTGAACTCTTACGGTCTTGACGCGCCTCTTTAATGAGGCGCGTCAAGACTAAGAAGAAGAGAGTCTTTAACACTCTGTGTTTAGAGGGTGCATTGATAGTAGGAATACAGACAAAACCACATGCATTCATAAGAAGAGGGGACCTAAGAGCAACAGGAGGTGGCGCTCCTGCGCACGGGGCATGGGGCGAGGATGAGAACCTTATCCCATTGCACTGTCCCAGAGTCGTTGGGGTTGTCCTGTAGTGCTGGGCAATCCCATCTGTGTAGGTGGAGTTGGTCCCTTAGGGGGCTGACTAGCTGTCGAGGTCCTCTGATGATTGTTGTTCCGGGGCACCTCATCAAGGGCGGCGCTGATGGCACTCGCGGTGGTTTTTGTGGGTATTCGGCACTATCATGTGCCGCGAGACCCACACACCACTGGGCCTTTGAAGGCGAGTAAATGCGTTTCCGCGCATCAACAATAAAAAAAGAAAGGTTTGACGCGAATGAGTGACAAACATCCACATCCATCCAAGCTTTTGCACTTGTAATATTTAGTAAGGTAACATTTTGAGGAAAGGTCTTGGGTATAGGATGTTTATTACTGTTACCTGTGAACCTCCTCGTATCCCCCGGTTTTGTAATAAATCGACAGCATGTTTTCATGGCATTACGTCTTCATTGTGGGCAGCTCCCACTAAATAAGTTTGGTTACCTCATGAACAAGATTCCGTGCCCTAATTGCGCTTTGTGCGGGATCATAGAGGGCGGGTATCATTTTTTGGTGGAATGTGTCCGGAACGAGGGTAAAAAACAAATATTACTACGATTACGTGATTTCCTAGCTTTCGATGTGGATGTTTTCCAAAGCACCCCAGTGTCAGAGGCAGCAGAATATTGTTTAGTTATAAGTTAGGATAAGATTCTTGGTTTCTGGTGGTGTGATATTAAGTTTAGATTACGATGGGATCATCTATCACTAATCACCTCATGTGACAGGTCCCTAAATAAAAAGAGAATATAAAAAAAGGTTGGAGCAATTAGCCCTTAATTTGCAGTCGCTGCCAGTAAAACTGGAATCCAATCTCTTGTTGGCAAAAGCATAACCCACCAGTTTTGCCTCAATCAGGAGAGCGAGTAGTGGTTGTTTTCTTTCCAGTTGGTTCTCAATCGGTTGGGATGATTTTTGTTTTGTGTACCGAAAGAACAAAAGGAAACATTCAACCACAGACAACTCTAGCAGTACAGTCGGTTGGATGCTATTTATACAACATAATGTGCACTTTGAATATACTTAATCCTCGTTATATACGTAAATATAAGAAATAATTTACATTTAAATATTCACCAAATGAAACACTGAGCCGTAGTATTGTTTGTTAATTCAAACAAATAAACGCTGTATACACTTCATGTCGCAACGATAATATGAGCGCTAGTGTATGAACAATTTTTATAGCAGTGGTTCCTTACACAAACACAAAATTTTCCATTGTTACATTGGACAATGACGAGCTTAACGCTAAAAGCGCATCAAGTACACAGAGCGCGAAGCATAACCGAATTACCAATGGTGGTTTTAAAATGTATTGTTTCTCTGAAGGAAGCGTCTATACATAAAAATTGATCGAATATATAAGTAGGAGCTCTAATTGTTGACAATCATTTAATATGGTCTCCTTTATTCGTTCGTCTATTCATACTCAGACACGTTCAAGGCAATTATGTTTTTTGTTGTTATGAAAGATCTTTGAATAGCGATAATGTAGAATGTTCTATTTGTGTCATTATCATTATATCTAGGTCTTCCTTTGTCCTATATATTAATAATGAACTTCATAATGTAATACCAGCCACTCCTGGCTTGTAACAACCTTATTATAGCAGAAATATTGTATTTTTGTTAAAGCTGTTTTTATCCATAAAAATTTACAACCCAAATAGCTAACAATTATTTTACTCAGGAGTAAAAAGACAAATGAAACAATAATTGTTAGCTATTTGGGTTGTAAGTCTCGTACAAGAAATATATATTTTTATTTTATTATTATTTATATAAAAGTTATAACTAGATATAATAATACATTTTATTTGATAAAAGTGAGACGAGAAAGGCCGCGCGAGTCCACAAGTCGCCGCCACTATCAGCAAGTACTGCTTATCTCTAGGTGTAACGTCACTCACCCGATTACAATGGCGCCTGACCTTCGCCTACTTACTCGTTCGTACGGATCGAGCCTCTCCGAATCTTTTTCAAAACACACACTTATCTATCACCCTTTACTATTAAGGAATCTAATAATATATTTTATTATTCATTACAATTTAAATATAGCGTGCTGTGTTTGGTACACTTTGTTTAGACAAATAAGTATGTACATAATTAATTAAACAACTTCAAATATTGTAGTTCTTTGCGCATCGCCTACGTAGTTGCAAAGTTTCGTATTGAAGAAGACTTGCCGTAAACAACTGTAACCTACATACAGCAGCGATAGTCTCAATTGTCCTCTGACCTACATTTGCCGAACTTGACCTACTTCTGCCCTATATGGTTGAATACTTAGAAGTATACTTATAAATAAACTAAGATAAGTAACTTTTCATTTAACGTTATAGACGCATAGTCAAAGTACCTTTACCTTAGGATACCGTTAGATTGGTTCCCTACTAGACATGTGTTCACAGTACATATAACTAATATACTAAATACATAAATGGTGTCATGGCACCATTTACGATTGAAAATGCACGCTTCTATATAGATCTGCTTTGGTTTGACTTCGTGTGGGAATATCTATGTTATTGTCACAACTACAAAGTGTCGCTACCCGCAAAAATATTGGATATACAAACGCAGTTGTTGACTAGACAGATTTTACGAGTTGAATATGAATTCCTGTGTGAGGTGATGGATATTATCTGGAATTCGGTGTGTTGCGTTGCAGGATCTAGTTCATAAACTTTATTTGTCTTTCTCATGTCTACACCTCGTTTTACTCTAGAAACTTCGAGATTCTTCGTTTGTTTTCTTGTTTTCTGAAGGCACTTATAGTATCATCCTCATCGTAATCAACCTTTAATGGACAAATACCTAATATAAATAACACGACGAGCCTTTAGCGATCGCGATATATACATTATGGAGAATTCTTGTCAAGTTTACAAATAACAATACCAAAAAATCATATTCATGCCAGATTATTATTAATAATAGTAATAGTAAATGTTTATTTCAGACACATAATTGTGAGTGTTACAGATAAGCGAATGTAACACAAATGGTAATAATTTGTAATGTCACTGAAGTTAATAATAAATAATTAAGAGAGAGAGAACCACATGCAAATATATTCATTATTTCAAATGTATCCCTGTGTATATTTTATTTAAATTGTAACATTAATATATTAATACATGAAAAAGATCCCATACCTTTTATAAAGTATTGCGCGCACGACGCGATTTGAAATTTGGTACAGTTGAAGAATATAAAAAGCAAATTTCTTACATTTTATTAAATAAAATTGGTTTCATTGTTTTAATTAAATAAAACGATACACACACTATTGTTCGAATTAATTATTACTAGTGGTCGCCCAAGAATCGTCTACGAATACATTTATTGTTCAAAATAGCTAACCAATCATTGCGAAAATAAAAATGAATTCGTTCAATTACTGAGCATGAAAATACGTAGGATAAGCATCGCTTTGTATGGAAATGTACGGTTCGTCCTCTGCAGCTTACTGCCACACTACGCACCGATTCGTGGTTTGATGATGTAACACAATACACTGATATGGACTAGCCTGCTCGTACACGTTGCTATAATTTATAATAAACTAAACTTGGGATACATTTACTGCACAAATTTGTGTTGATAAAATAGTGCATAATACGAGCTGGCTGGCTGACAATTGGCATAAAAGTAAATTTTGAGAATTCTACTTTATTCCTAAGTATTGTACGTATCATTATAACTTTTGTCTTATCGGTACAAATATGTTTCAATCGTGCACTAAACTAGTTCTAGAGCTAAAAACGTTTTTTTGATTTGACAGAATAAGTACAGAATCATACCGGCTGAAAAAAACTTAACAATCTATCTCAATATAAACTTTTTCATTTTACAATTTCGTCAATATCTGTCGATCTCTCATACTATCAGCATTCTTCTCTTGTCCGTGCAGCATATTTACACTTACTTATCAGTAATGCTTTGATATTTATGTACAAAATAGAATAACATAAATATTGCATACGTGAATCATAATATTATGTTAATGTTTAATACAATTCAGATGTGGGTCATGTGTAGAAATAAAGTGAACTAAATATGATGTTTAGTGGCACGTGGGCGAGGAAAGATTGAATTGTTTATAGGTTTGCTGTAGTTCTGCATTACGGACACCATCTTTGACAGGTAAATGTCGGTCATTGTTGGATTAAATGAAAGAAATGTCGTCCTAGCCTAATTACGGGTACAGCGGCAGCACATGCGTGTGACATAGTGCATAATTGTTTGACCGGAGAGAAATCACTCTGGGGGATGGCTTAATGTGCTCTCCGAGGCACGGGGTTTAACATCACCAAATTCTGGTATCCGGACTGTTGTCTGTCATTAAAAATGAAAAAAGTTCTAACAACAACTTTTGTGTAGTCTTACCCGGGACCTCATTTACGTGGCTGATCATGACTATCAAAAGACCACGAGGCCGCCAACAATAGCAAATTAACCCAGTTTGAAATTGGAAGCATTAAAATTTGACCGCATAAAATATAATTTTACAGTACTAGGAGTTACTGACATTATCTATATCTATAGGCCCGGTATGAGATGGAACCTAAGGCTGCATCCATTCCCCACACGGTATGTAACCGCCTCAACGATTATTACAACATATTTATAAAGACATTCGTTCATTCAGTTGGAGATAATCGGGACCAATGGCACTATATACTCGAAGGACGTGCAATGTAAAGTACAAATAAAGACAGCTCAATATGTCATCTTATAGGTTACTTAAAGTATTTGTTCAAGAACAACTAGTCAGGAGTCGGTCGCTCTTAAAACTTACACAATACAGCGTTCAACATTGAAATTATATTTTCCTTCATTATATTTGTATGCATTCGTACCTTTTTTATACTACGCCACACCGACCTCGCAGCTGTGACGTCACAGACGCTCACACTTACATTTTAAACCGTACGTATACAATACCGACTGGCAATTGATAAAACTTACTCTCTGTTTACTTTTCACTAAAACTACAGTGGGGCAAGGGCAACCCTCCCCTCGCTCCCGGTTGACTGATGCGGGGGTGCGAGGTGGGTTGAGACTTGATCTTGACCGGTGCACTCAAAATGCTTCTGTTTAAAACTATCTGCAATTAATTAATTATAGACTGTATTTTAAAATGTCTAGAAATTATTATGATATCAAACATCAACTTAGTATTAAAATGGAACTTGAATCAACCCCAAAACAGCCAAGCCTATATCCGGTGCCAACTTTAATAAAGATCACATCTGGCCAAGATCCACAACACCTGTACCCCAAACTTAGAATCAATTCCTTGTTAGTTATTTTAATTAGTACATAGTCGATAGATCGTATACGTTGTGATCTTACTGTGTTAATTTTGTAAATTACTAAAAAAGATAACATATAAAAAATATCATGTAACTTGATTAAAGCACTTCCTTTGTTTGAACAATATAACAATGCCTGGTCATGGATTTTTTTTTAGCTCCTAATTACTTATTTAAAAACAAATAATTAAACTAACAGATAATCTTGGTCATTAAGTTGGGTATTGTCTCTACGGCCTTGTAAGTTGAGGTTAATTCTTTTATTATTATATTGACGCAAGAGAATACTATTGTATTGACATTAAAAATACTAAGGAGTCCTGTTAAATGTTTCTCAAATATCTGAAGTATAGTCTCTTTCTCTGTATAAAGTGTACAAGTAGCCATAAATATAACGTATGATGCAATAGTTAGGACTGGTCACTAAATGTATTGCAATGCCACCAAGGGCAGATTAGTATGATCAATATAGATATATGAGCGTAAGTTTCTTTTACGCATTTTTTTCCATAATTTGATACCAGAAAAACATTCATCGAGCACACCCTTAAAAAACGAACCACAATGGTGTGTTTTTAAATCTGTATCTATTACATGTCATTAAATTGAAATATACAAATACTTAGTACAAAAGGAATAGAAAAGATTTCTTTATTAAAATTATTAAACAAAAGTAATTATTGTGACCTAATAGAAAGATTTTCTTTTTTATGTCGGAAACGTATCATATACCTTAAGCTAATTAATGGCGGTCTCATTTTATGTAAAACTATTACAAAACCGTTCTCAGTACGTACTGAATATAGGCCAAGTTCGCAGAAGTAGGTCAGGGCAATCTAAACAACTCGCTATGTAAACGCTCGTGTTCGTTCCTTAACGGATATTTCTGTACTTCGTTCTGTGCAGACATGATTACTTTATTTGCTTTGGAATGTGCATTGGGTTGGTTGTTTAGATTATAATGGATACCACGCCCAGATCTCTCTGTACTTACCTTCACTTTTTCAATTATACGTTATACAATGAATCTGAATTAGTTAGCCTTGTTGCAATTAATATCTAATAATTTATTTTTATCGTCACACATTGATTAATTTCGGCTTACAAAGCTGAAGGCTCGTTCTCGTGACAGAGATATGCTGTACAGAAGTAATTTTATGATACTACTTACGTTTTATTTTATGATGCGTAGTAACGTATATTATACATTGCGGAATACTCTCATATTTAATATTCCCTATTTGGCAGTCAAGTAGATAACTTATCCGACAAGTAAAATTTTCGGAATCCAGTTACCATTCCTACAATTTTATGAGGTAAATTGTAAATGTTTGCTACTCTGAAACCACAAATGAGGAAAAAGTGGTAATTGTGTCGAGGTTGAAGAGTTCTTGAAAATAAATTGATATTACCTAACAGCTGTAAGTTGTTATTAAATAAAAGTGTTTATTGTACTTTTAGATTATTCGTGAATATAGATTTTCATAATTACTAGGAAATTTAACTTAACTTTGTAAATAATTACTAAATCTCAAAACGAAACGAATGTTAGGTATGGTCTGGTTTCTGAAAATACATTTTTATTTCATTCCATTAGCGATCCGTAGCGCTGTTGGCAATTGAATCTAAATTATCACTGCGTGGAGTTTTAACTAGGCCACGGTCACTACTTACAATTATTGCGAATATCCTCTTTTTTATCATAGATTAAATCTGTTTGCGCAATATTGATATGGGCGGCAATTACAGATCGATTTTTTTTAGTATGGTTATTACTCAAGTCTATTAGTTGTGAAGAATTCTGATGACGCATTGGTTTTTCAAACTTTCTTATCCGAGCGAGATCCTTGTGCCATGCCGCGAACAGTTTAATGACTAACTGATATTGTATTTTCGTATATTACGATACAAATTGCATCAATATCCGGTGATATTGAATTATGCTATACATATATCAAGGACAATTACTACAGGAAATTATCTACGACCTCCCCAAGGACTTTAGTATCTTGACAGAAGAAAATATTCAATTTGTCTCTTTATTGTTTTAGTTTTATTTTGTATGAAGAAGTGCTACTATTTAGTAAATTGTTACGACCTTTTTTCGACAAATTTATAAAAAAAGACAATCTAATTTGGGTGTGTTATCGAAGAAAATAAAGATTTAAACTTTTTGTGTACGAATCACTTGACATTGATAAATTAACGTTTACTAGACACTTTGTAAAAATAAGCAACATAAGCCTTGGAATATTTTTTTTAATAGACCTGTCGAAAAATAAGAATGTGTCAATGCCAAATATGTTCGCTTGGGTTATTAAGTTTATTAATGCGCATCACATTTCAAATTTACTACGTTTGGATTTTTGCAATATGCATAAAATTAACATATGAATTTTATATACACATCGTGCATGGAATATTGTAATTTTCGCTTAGGAAAAATACTATTTTGGTCCCGAATCAAAAACATTGCAGATTTGAGCGCAACTGATCTCAAGAGCTAGAGCAGCATAGTGGTGAATGTGCAAATATATTTGTTAGAGTACACGTAGGACGCACCAAACGACCTCGCCAGACCAAAAGCAGTGCCACTGTCACTGGGTAAGTGTGTCAGTGTGTCAGTAGGGCGCGCGTCATCCGCGGCCATGTCCCGTCCCCCCTCAACCCTGCCGCCCTCTCTCCCAGCGCACCAAGGTCCCGAGATTGCAGGTCGGGTTTACTCAACATATCAATATTCTATGCAACTTGCCATTTATATCGATCTTATAGACGATCGAAGGAGATCATAAAGAGAAATTATTTAAAGTGGTAAAACGTGCACACGCGTATGCTAAATGGAAGGCATTATACATCGGTTTATAAGTTACAAGTTCTTATGGCATCATTACTCCTGAACATTGGGGATTCCTATAGACGCCAGGTGAAATTAAGCTACGTCCTTGTGTATGATAACGTCGAGGATAGTGGATATGTGCAAATTCTTACTAAATAGGATCCAAAGAACAGAAACTCAAAAGATTTTTAATTCACTATTAAGTTATAAATATCCTGTCGTAAAAATTTTAATTCTATCCAGTAGGATCTTCAAGTATGTAGATCGTCGAGTTTGTTCATTTATGTTAACAAATCTATATTCTGGAAACCTATGGAATATGTATGCACAATTCTTATCGTTATATATGATTATTTGTGTTTTTGCTTGGCGAATTTTTTCTTCAAACCGCATGGAAACGTAACAATTATGTTAAATTGAGAATTTCAAACTTTACACTTTAAAAGAGATAGAATCGGTGTGTTTAAATTGTTAGCCTTTTTTTCGGAACTGAACTTTTGCTATGGAAGCGAAAGTAACCTTACACACAGCTTCATCGGATTACTGTGTGAGTGTTCGTCGGGCGACGTTTGAGTATAGGCCCGTGTTGCTATTGTCATTTGGTTTCCGTCGTTCCCGGTAATTGAGAGACGACTGATCGTGAATTTAGCTCAATTGTTTCTGATTAAAAAATAGGAGTACGTCTTCAAATTGCCGGTACTCTTTTTATTTTGTTATTCGATTTCATAAACAAAATACAACCCATTATATTTATCAATTTGTAGAGAAAGTTTTCGCTTTTGAAATTACCCAATATAAAAAATTGCGGGGAAACTCGCCTTCACTGGCCCTGGGTGGGGTCCAGTGGTGTGTGGGGCTCGCGACACATTATAGTGTGTAATACCTACAAAAACCACCGCGAGTGTCATCAGTGCCGCCTTTGGTGAGGTGCCCCGGAACGACAAATAATCAGGGCACCTCGACGAGCAGTCAGCCCCCTAAGGGACCGACTCTATCTCCACAGATTATGTTGTCCCGCACTACAGGACAACCCCAGCAAAAATGGGGCAGTGCAATGGGGCGAGGTTCCCATCCTCACCCCTTGCCTCGTGCGCAAATGCGCCTCCTCCTGTTGCTATTTTGCTCTCTCTTCTTATAAGAAGGGTACAAAGAGCGATCCTCCACCCGCTCTTAGCACCTCCTTTTATAAGAGGGGTGCAAAGAACATCCCCCTCGTTTCAATTGGCTTCGCTTGGCTTCACCCCAGGCTACTGAGCCCCACCGCCACGACAAGGCTTGAACCACGGCGGGGTTAGCAGGTTAACCTATACAAGTGCCTGCCAATGTAGCTACTTGCAATGAGCAAACACCTCTGGTAAATAATAATCAATCAATTAACTCGTTAAACAACATGTATATAGTTGACATTTAAGGGTTCTTGCTCGGGGCGAGTTGTGGCGGGGTGTTAGTTTGCAGTAAGATTTATTTTTTACGGACAAAATTAAAAAATCCGACATTTACACCAACGCTGAGATTATTGATCGGTTGGCGATCGCTGTACTTGGCGTATTTTACTTTAACACAAGTATGTCTAGGAGAACATCAACCTTTACTGATGCACTGTTAACACATGACCCTGTCAATTAAAGTCAAAGAGAGTAGGGAAACAATCAAGCGACACACGTAAAATATCTAAATTAATCATGTGACTGCATCATTTCAGTATATTATGTGGTTCTCGCGTAAGGACCGATGGAGTTATCATTCCTTAAGATAACCGGCTAACCCTTCGTTACGAGACGAAACGATTTGCTACATTGATACAAAATGTCATGAATCTAGGCGAATGATAAACTTAGCTCCGAGATTGTCATGTCAATTGGTCAATTGGATACTTATGAGCTTTTGGTACAGACCAAGAGCCAGGAACGTCTATAGGAAATCTGGGAAATTTCCGAGGAGCCACGACTGAGACTTTATTTTGATAAATGAATGTGATATTCCATGTGAGTCAACCGATTCTTATCTAGTATGAAAATCAGTTGACCCATATACAGAATAGCTAAACTCAATGCAAATTATATATATATATATATACAAAGTAATGTTTTGTTACATTAACATACTTAAGTAATATTAATATGCAATTAATTGTTTTTTTTTATTTTGTCATGTTAAACACTAGTATTGATTTATACAAACAAAATGCATATCCAATATCATTTGTAGAAAATTTTATGTAGATTATATACGTAGAAAGGAGCTTTAGTTATGATATTCGTATTTTTGTATATTCTTTTCATCATCAGGGATCAAAGAATATATATAAGAATAAAGTACATGAATTAGTTAGACTGTCTTAATTAATTAGCTTAGGCTAAACCTTTGTAGTCCTGTTCAATGTTTCTGATGAAAGTTACATATTTCTGGCATGATCTGGTAGATGACAGGCAAATCCAGACTTGAACACTCCAACACCGGCCCGGCGTTTGGGGCTCGCGGCACATTATACGCACTGAAACCACCTCGAGTGCCGACAGTGCCGCCACTGGTACAGTAACCCGGAACTGAAAATCATCAGAGCACCTCAGCAGCTAGTCAGTCTACCCTATACTAGGTGCAGGCTTGCATTTTTGGGTCTAACGTAATGGACGAAAAAGAACTCAGGAAGAAGTAGTGCCATGCTACCTCTCGCTCACATAATACTACCGTAAAGGGACATTTGGTGTCGCGTTTCGTGCGGTTTGTGAGTAGCCGGTTGCCCGTTGGGGGAGATGGAGGGAAACGCATCGGCATAAAAATTATGTGGATGTTCATGGACGTCGGTAGAAGTAAAAAGGCTTCGAATTCTCGTTTACCCCCTATTCTATTTAAAAAAAGGTCATTGGCTCGCGAGCGGGAAGTAGTTCCCTATTCGTGTCTGCCTCATTCGTCGAGAATATAGCGAAGGAAATTTGATCCACTCATACGACTATTTCTTAGTTTAAACAACGTACGTACATAATTCAATTTTTTATTTTGAAGAGTGCCCGTATGCGGTGTGTTACATAACTATCTGAATTCAGGACGTATGCACGATTCTCGGCTAGTTTATTTTAGAATGGGAACACCGATGCGTAAATTATGCTTCGTACGCTGCGTTGGAAAAATATTTTTGCGGTTACGTAGTAATACCTACATTCCATTTAGCCGTAGCCAGTAAAACTAGTTAGGGATATTGTAGGAGTAATGTTTTGAAACTCATTTTGGAAATAAGGAAGTTAGTTTTAACAAGTATAATGTAAAAATAATGGTTCTTTAACCATTATTTCGGTGCTACTCAAAATTTACGCAAGGCGCCGTCATAATTTATAGCGTTCAATCGCTGATGATGATTGCGCGTGGTCAACTAAATCTCACGGTTCTGTCACATAATCACAGTCAAACATAGTCATTGGACATTATGATGTCATTTGTTTTCGGTGTTTTTAGTGCGTTGTTTTTTTTTACTTTTATTCAAACAAAACCCGGACTAGATTATGTTTATCGAAACAATTCTCATTTCATGGGTTTACTTGCTCTAACATTAATTTTAGGCTCACGGTTTGGACGAGTATTCGGTTCCATTCCAATATTCCAATATTCGGTTGGTGACGCCCATAGATATCCGCACAATCCGAGCTTACACGAATTTCATGTCCTCGTTCACACTAACCGACCATTGTCGTCTCGAGACAGATTGGATGAAATGCGACCATAGCTTTACGCTGTTAAAGGCGTGCAAGCTCTTTAAAAGTCTTCTTTCTTGAAGTCTATTATCGATTTTCAACTACATTAATCAGGTACATTGAAACAAGTTAAAGATGGCCGACGAGAGGAGCAGAGAGGAGGATCCGCTCCGTCGACCATGGGTAGGCGTAGGAGACGCTCAAGCGTCTCGTACACGATCTCTAATTCGGCCCAGGGACGTTTTGGGCGCTCGTTAATTTGCACGGTCCGAACGTTGGCGGCAGGCGTCAGATGATCGACCCTGACATCTCTTGTCGCTGTATGTTAACCTGTCCTATAATAAGGACACTGCCTATCGCTGAGGTGATCCTGATGGTGACAGAACCGGGGTCACATCATCCACCTCAAAGCGGCTGAAGGCTATAGTGGTTAGGGTTCATCCACTAGGCAGATTAGAATTACCACAAGGGTCGGCAACCCACCTATTTGCTGATTCGGCGTAAATGATTTCGTCATGCGAAAAAAAAGCAGCTTCAGTAAAAACTACTGTTTGGCGACGCCATTGGTCCCGCTTCTACAGTTCACCGGACTAGCGAAGAATTTTGTGTCTTCTTGTTTAGGGAGACGACAGGGGGACAGACATTGGCGGGAAAAGAGGCCCCCTCTTGAGATGGGAAGAGATGTACCGGGTTGTTTATGGGCGTACCCTATAGTAATTATTTTTGAGACCAAAAGTGGGAGATGGTCCCCCTCTCCACACTAGTGGGACGCACGATACCGTTTAAGATGCGGTGACGTGGATAAGGATAATTGAGCTCGTTTATTGTTTGGCTCGTCTGAGGAGGCCGGCATCCTCACTCCCCTCTGACGAGCGGGTTTATTTGTGCTATGAAATCAGCGTGATCATAATTATTACAGATATATAATACGGCTGGGCGCACCGATTTCTAAAAGTAACTGCCGTTGAAATTTGATTATCCCTCTTGTTTATTAGTCAGTTTCTTGTCATTTGGGACACAAGTCAAAGGAAAATCTATATTTTTGGAACTTAGAAATGACATATTTGTATCTTGTAATATCTTTTATATATACATTAATATAAATCCAATCTCATCTTTTATTTTAGAAACTTATATTTTATAATGTTCGATGTCCTTGTTAAATAGACATCCATTTAAATTTCGACGTACGTTTAAAAACAAATTTGCAAAAATATTTAAACGCGTTTGCAAAAATATTTTAATTCCTAGCCGATTGCCCCATTGAGGTCTTTCAGCCTAATTTTGAGCAATAATGCACATTTTTACCCGTTAATTAAATGTAATGTACGTAAACGTTAGATTATCAAAACATTATTCTGAGGCTGGCATTTGTTGCCTAATCTTGCTATCTAACCTTGCAACGTTAGGCAATATTTCAACAGAGACCCGAAAATGAGTATCATTAATATTTGTATTGTAAGTGTATAAGCGAGATGCATGCGAAAAAGAAAATCAAAGGCTCTACTACATATCTACGATACCGTTTTCATATTGCATGTAAAAATTACCTACATGGAAATGCGTGTTTTGAAGCGTTTCATGGCTGCTCAAAATTGACGGTTTGCAACTTTAATCATGTAATATGATTGAACATTACCATATGCAATCATGGCACATCACAGGGCCATACATCAGATTAGAAACTAATAAGCAGTATGTTACCACGCCAGAATACTAGGTTCCATTTCTGTTTAGTAAGAACAGTAACCCTATTGTGTTACTTGTTCCTAAGTGAAAAAACGCAGCTGCAACTCCGTTTCTACAAACAGCCTTGTGCCACTTCCACATATATAGTGTATTTGTATGCGCATTACAAATTGATTCATCGAATCTTAAGTAGGGTTGGCAGATGTATTCTTTCTCTAAACAGTGTCGTATCTAAAAATGAACACTCTAAACTAAGCGACATCGAGAAATAAGTTGAGGTTTGTATTGTAAATAACATTATCATGGCAGGGGCGAGTCCTTCGATTTAAGAATGTACCAATCTAGACTGATCCAGATTCACAGCCCTAATTCAATGCGCGAGGAGTCGATAAATCGCATTGGTGGTGATTTAAAAATAAGTACACATGAATACGTATTGGGGTTATTGGCAAATCTACACCATGTGTTGAAATCTCTCGGGAATTACAGCGCTGGCCGCTTTACCATTGTGTTTTTATTCACATTATAAATTTATTTAAATCTGAGATATTTTTTTGCAGGTTTTACAGTATTTGGCAACAAGAACCGTTTGTTTACGAAATATACTTCTTTTAATTCTTCAATATTAGCATAAAATGTTGCATTATAGGTATTAATTTATTTTGGTATAGAAGTTAGCCCACTGTAACGGTTATTATGAAATTAAATCACGTTCCAGTGAATTATAATGCACTACATTAAAATTACTGTAACAATGAAATGTTTTTTTTAGACTTAATAAAGATTAAAAGTTTAAAATATAAATACAGACTCCAGCATTATATGGTGTACGTATGTCTGTCACGTGCGACGGCTGTTTTCCTCTGAATATGCAGGTTGATTTGTTAAACGCTGTATGTGTACAGTACAATCTGTTTCAGGGCAAAAATGATAAAAGTGAAAAGTCATTACATTCTTAGCGTACATAACTTCCAAACAAATGTTTACTTAAAGAAAGCCTATCTTTTGTACATATACAGAACCAGAATTATTTATTTCTACTGTTCTTGTCACTTTTGATTCTTCTTTTTAATAACGAGTATGTTC
>JAFELO010000500.1:376300-392825 GCA_017140195.1 Eumaeus atala
GGCGTATCACGCAGACTAACCGGCACGTTACAAGCTGAGCCAGCCGGTCGTCAATATACAATCGTGTCAACAGTAAGTGATTTCAAAATTGTAACACAAAGTCAGAGTTCATGTGTTATTTATCGCCTGCCTGCAGTAGCAGTAACTTGAGTTTAACAAACTGTATGAGACATTTATTAGCAACCTCGTATAATAAGAGAATAATGTAAAAAGTGGTTAAGGAGACAGTTGTTCCGTGTGGACCGCCTGTCGACCTTGAATACCTTCCAATGCTATTTGCGACAGCGTTCGTGATATTCATTCGTGCTAATTAACATAAAAGTAATTAAACACTAAAGCAAGGCCCTTTCTTGTTAAAATAATGTGTTAATACACTACGTAAATTACACTAGGTACCACTTTTTTTCATTGGGGAAATGCTGCTGCGCATACCGTTGTAGACCCGGTGTAGCCCAGCGGTTATGTGGGACTCACAGCTACACTGACTATCCACTGAAACCTCCGATGGTGTTCCATCTCTTCCGCCTGTCGACAGAGCCACAGAAACGCGCTAGCATACTTCCGCGGCAACACACACTAGTTATCCTGGCTTCGCTAGGATGCAATACAAAGGAAACAAACAAGCATGTGTGTAATTCACACACTATAATATGTGTGAATACACATATGCCTTTTTCCCTTGTATCGTATTGTATTATATTAGATTGATCGGCTACCATTCCGGTGTGGTGGTCTAGGGTTTTCCTAATGGGCTTGTCTTTGTGGAGAGAATAATTTATTTATTGAACGCCAACACAAAATATACAGTTACAATTTAAAGATGATAATGATGATAAATATAAATCTGAAAGAATCGTAGTGCCTGGTACTAGCTATCTGCCTACCTCATGGAACTGGCATGAAGATGTGTATTTATACATATTGTATCGCATCATACGTAGAAAACTCGTCACTACGGCAGCAGACCACAGTCCCAACTGCGTTACATCCGTGGGGCGTCGTCCTAAACTCGTTCTGATCGACGAGGACGATCAAACCACGACAATTGTAACACACAACAGCGTATTCTTAAATATAGGAATACGCCCATAAATAAGATTAGCACCACCAAAAAGGCCATCCTGCAAAAGACATTTTTTGTTAATGACGTACGTCCAACGAAGTAACGAACTGGAATAATTATCTTAATTTTTTTTCTCTCGTATCCTAAAAATCTCTTTGTCTCTCGACTTTGGGTCGTTTTTTCTCAGTAAATGCGTCACAAATTGCCACTTTTAAATCTTTTATCCGTTACCATGTTGGGTTTCTAGAAGAATAATTCTTTCATCGCTCCCACTCTGCAAAGAAATATTAAAATTGATGTTTATAGGTGACTGTTTTACAATTTTGACTTAAAAAGGTTCATTTACATCTACTGAAAATGTATGTATCGCCTATCCCGCTGTGATTTTTCACCAAATTGATTAATTTCAAGGAAGTTTCGCAAACCCTCCTCTCTATTCAAAATTTCTTTGTTCCAAAGTAAATTGGGCTATGAAACTGGAGTACGGAATGCATAATAATATGACTGAGTCAATATGTCTCTATGCTGAATAACATAAAAAACGTGTCAAAAAGAACCATGTTGCTACTCGAAAATAGTATAAAAGTACGTCCCCCGGCTTGTTTTAATAAAAGTGTACATTTTTTTAAATAAAAATAAGCCAAGGCGTTTTTATACTATAACAAGAAAATAAAAATAATTACCTACTGTTGTAAGTAATTATTTTAATTTTATTGTGTTGATTGTTCGTCGTCAGTGCTTAAAGATATTTTGTCCACTACTTGAAGAATTAATTAGGCGTTAGGGTGCTTACTATTATTTTTTTTTCGGAGGGTCATACTACTGGTTGGCAGCGCTTGTCTAGCCTCAACAGTTCGACGGACTAGCGAAGACTTGTGTATTCAGGTTTAGGGAGACGGTAGGGGGACATACCCCCCCCCCTTTCCCGCAGATGGGGAGAGATGTACCTGGTTGATTGTGGGCGTACTCTATAGTAACTATTTTGGACCCGAAAGGGGGAAGCGGTCCCCCTCTCCACACTAGTGGGACGGCGCGCGCACGATACCGTTTAAATTTCGGTGTCGTGGATAAGGATAATTGTGCTCGTTTAATGTTTGGCTTCTCTGAGGAGGCCGGCCTCCTCACCCCTCTGACGGGCGGGGTTGATTTGCGCTGAAATCAGCAAAAAGCCGTGTTCTTGATTTATTTATTATTATTAGAGCTTTCTAAAGTCGCGTTGTTTACGTCTACAAATCTAAGCTCTCAACTTACGGATACGAACCCGGGCTCGTTTCCGTAAGC
The DNA here is from genome assembly GCA_017140195.1 of Eumaeus atala. Classification (NCBI taxonomy): domain Eukaryota; kingdom Metazoa; phylum Arthropoda; class Insecta; order Lepidoptera; family Lycaenidae; genus Eumaeus; species Eumaeus atala. The sequence continues at coordinate 378,645 of JAFELO010000500.1, forward strand.
GGTGTATGAGTTTGTCATTCTGTCAGTCATATGTCTTGTAACTGTGTATATGTAAGGTTTCATCGCTCGACCGGTACGAGGGGTGTATATAGCATTGGTTTTAGCAGGACAAATGCATTTTCGCACCATCCAGCCGACCCAGTGGGGCCTTAAGTGTGTTTTGGGCAGAGGTCATGAAGCGATAGCTACTACCGACTAAAAACAGCTATCCGTTAGTTGGCCCTATTCGCATTTTACTTCGTGAGCGTGTCTTAGTGTTCCTTTGTTTGTGTTCCTGGACTGACTTAGCTACTGCTAACGCGATCGCATCGTAGGCGTCGTGCGATACGTGCTTCGGCCGACGGTAACGGGAGTCGGTTGATAACGTTGGATCGTATTCCGACGTTTGGACGATTAATTTATTTTTGTGATTAAGGGCACGTTCAAAAGACTTTGTATTTGGAACAGAATTGGACGTCATCCGGCGGATGATGACGATGAATTAATATACTTACTAAAATTCCTATGAAAAACAGAAAAAAAACCTTTGCTGTATGGGAGCCCGCTTAATAATTAATTTACCGCCTCACGGCTCATAAGATACAGCTTGGGCAGGCGAACGGACAGTGAGGGTCTTAGTAATGACCGTTTTTATCCTTTGAATAGGGAATCCTAAAAGGGGAAAAATTGCGAGGAAAATCTTCTTTTGTTATCTCTATTCTCTTATTCCGATGGGACGCCATTGCGACACGACCCGAGTGAAATCAAGCTCAGGACTGACACCGTCATGTGCCTTCAACAAATGGGAGCCTAAATCTCAATCACACTTTTTGGCCCGTCAAGGGATACGAACTCGGGACACGTGTCAACATTAACTAGTTACATAAAACTATGAAACTTCCAAATGAAAAATATGTTGTATATTATATAATTTCATTCAAAAACTTTGAGCCTCGTCATATATATATTTTCGGATGAACATTAACACGTTTTCCAAGTTTCAAAATACTTTCGAAGTTACACAATGACATTAAGGGTCATAAACAAAAAAAACGCAAAGGCGGTGTTGGCACCGTTACATTATTACAGTTGTTTTGTTCACAATACATATTCGCAAAATTAAAAAAATATTTAGCACATTTGCGCAATCAAATCTAACAGTTATGTAAGTTTATTTGCATTTTTATGTATGGTAATAATAGGATTTCATTGAAAATATTTTTTGACATACTCTGGCCTAATTTTTATATGCATAGAGTATGAAAGTTGGTCAATTTAAGAAATGCGCCGTTACATATAATAAATACGTATTATGTAATGTTTGAAAGTTTTATTTGTTTGTAGCCTGCCCTAAGGGACAAAGTTATTAAAACTTAGCAGCAACGTGGGGGGGGGAGGGGTTAGTCCGCGTGTTACGCCAAAGGTCGCGGGTTCGAATCCACTTCGGTCATGTATGTTTATATATGTACTATATTTATTTCTATAATAAATATGTTAAATTTATAAAAATATTAAATTTAAAATATTGCCGTTGACCTGTCACACAAATCCTTACGGTACTTATAACAGCACTAAGCTAACGTGGTAATAACCATAGCTTCACATCACTATTGTTATTATTGTTATGTGTTTTAATTATTTTGAATATTTGAAACCGATTCCAAAAAATATACAATTTTTACTATAAGGGCGCATTTTATCGTTTGTGATTGTTTGTGAACTATGGGAGTTGGACGTAATAGTGCTTCTTGTATTTTTAAAACAGTTCCGTTGTACAATATTTTGATCTGTCGCGATAAATTTTGCCAACTTTTCCTATTTAAATACTAAATAATTGCATATAAATGTTTTACGACCTATCTTTGAAAATCGTCTACTATGCTAGGCCCTGGCTGCATGTTAGCCTATATATACTACATAAAACTCAAAGGAACTCCTGTTACAATTTCTTTTGAAGTCTTGTGAATCTGAAAAACATGCATATAGAATTCAGTGTCCTTGCCAGTTGACATGGTGGTCGCACTACCTCGAAACGGTTAAACCGGTTTTCATGTTATTTTTTTGTATATTTGATAGGTACGGGAATGGTCTTGATTTTATAGGGTAGGAGCCACCGCTGTCGGGACATAATACTGATAAATATATTTTTTTGTGTGTATTTTAGCAAGTCCTGGCATGATCGAATTCACAAATGGCCTTGGTCCAAATTAGATTATTTTTCGGGCACTACCAGCCAGTTAGGTCCGTAAATGTATAGAATTATGGTAACATAACTTTCAGTTACATTCCCATTAATTATATTTATGTGACTCTGAAAACTATTTCTATTACTGAATCGATAATAATTAATTTACTAGAGGATAACCCGCACAAAAAACCATTAACAAATTCACAAGTGATTTGGGCCGACGCGCCCGGGTTAGTACCTCTCTCTCACGTGACTCCGACGTGAAGTGACGTTGACTCGGTCAACTTCGCGTTTCAATCGGTTATTGAGAGTTATGGTATGGTAGATGTCAGCTATCGTTGCCTCTTCAACCTTGTAGACAAGGATCTATCCATCCTTGGGCTGCGTGTAGATAGCGATAAGCACCCCCTATATAGATACAGTGTGCCTATACAGCTCCCATAACGGAAATACCGAAATAGACCTTCACCTAGAGCACATAGAAATGGCTACAGATTCTGTGCTGAAACAGATTCCAACCGCAGAGATCGTGATACTTGGTGATTTTAACGCCCATCGCGCCAATTGGCTTTGTTCACGCACTACCGACAACGCGGTAAGATCTTTTCATGACTTCGCTTTTGCACATGGTTTGACACTATTGGTATCATCGCCCGCGCGAAAGCCAGACGTGGAAGACCATACTCCCTCCCTGTTGGTTTGCGTCAATTCTTAGAGAGAGTACATAGTCAGGATTTTGTAGGCTGTCGTCACGTTTGGCAATATAGGTCAGCAGATTGTGATGGGATGCGGTAATTCTTGGTATCCTACCCATGGGGGCGGATTTGCTTCTCACTGTATAACCCTGACGCCCTTTCGGAGTCTGTCGCTGATGTGTTGATTCAGGGAATGGAACTTATCATTCCGCTCTCTGCGGTACCATTTGGCGGCAAGTCGCGACCCTGGTTTGGACGCTCCTGTAAGTTGGCACTACGCCATAAACTGGAGTGTTACCAAGTGTATACAGCAGTTGCGAGTACACCGGATGAAAATACCGGAACACCAAAGGAGGAGTAATTCTGCATCTAGGTCCTTCAAAAATTATAGCCAAATGAAATACAGAGCACGTTAACAAAATTGAGGAAAGACTGGTTAGCCTTCCTTCAGGAACTCTTGCATTCTGGTCCCTCGTTAAGATTTTTTGAGGGACTTTTGATAAGCCACCTCTCCTTTCTTTGCACCGGAGTGATGAATCGGTGATGAAGGCCCATGCCGCAAAAGAAAAGCAAAATTCAGGGCTTGGAAGTGACGTTTTATTTGTTTCTTAAGTAGGGTTAAAAATTGCTGGAAGGATTCAGTTTGGTTGACACATTTTCACGTCGCTTATACCGCAGAGCTTGAAGACAAAAGTCTTCAACTAATGCGTCCACCCCGTGATTACCTACGGGGCCGAAACATGGCCTCTTAATTTAGGACTGGTCCCCAAGTTTGCGATAGCCCAACGGGCTATTGAACGTGCTATGTTGGGTGTTTCTCTGTCCGACAAAATTCGTACAGAAGTCATAAGGCAGAGAACTAAGGTATCCAATATCACGCGACAAATAAGCTCGCTGAAGTGGCAATGGGCTGGTCCACACTCAGAAGAACAGATGGCAGAAGGGCCAGTAATGTTCTGGAGTGGTGGCCGCGTTTTTGAAAAAAAAATTGTTGGACGATCGTTCACCAGGTGGGAAGATCTCCGGGCACTAACCGGTCCGGGATGGATGCGAGTAGCAGGAGATCGGTCGTCTTGGCGTTCATTGAAATAGGTATGTACAGCAGCAGTGGACCGACAAGGGCTGATATCGATCGAACCCCCACAAGATACAAGTTTGCGCGTTTACCGCTAAAAATACACCGTTCTGAAAACACCTACCTATCGGCCTCAGCGAGTATCAGAATACTTTATGTCGACATATTGAGTAACGTTCTTGTCCGTGGTCATGTGACTAAATGAGCCTCAAAGAAGCTGGGAGTGCTCAATAGGGCGAAGCAGTCCTGCATTTCAGGGCTGCAACTTTACAAGGAGTGGCACGCCTGTCGGCAGGGGCTCCGCAATATCAGCTCGTATCAATTTGATCGCATACAACGTAGGGCGACTCGAATCATTGAGGACCAAGTTATTCCCGGTCAGCTCGATTCTTTGGTCCTCCGAAGGGATGTCGGTTTGCTGTGCGTCTTTTGCCGTATTTTCTATGAGGAGTGTTCCGAGGACTTGCTCGCCTTAACACCAGCAGCAGAATTCCACATTCGGACATCGCGACAGAAATCTAAGTCCCACGCACATCACCTTGATATCCGTAAATCCATAACAGTGCGGCTTTTTACCGCGTACAACTGTACTGTGGAACCAGCTGTCTCCCTCGGTATTTCCGATCCGATAGGATATAGAGGTCTTCAAGAAAAGGGTATACCTATTCCTTAACGGCCGGAACGCGTCTGTAAGACGCCTAGTTTTTTAGATGTCTATGGATACCGGTAGTCACTACCCACTTGTTCGTTTGTCCCCTATCTCAAAAAAATTAAAAAAGCTCAGCTATAGCTATCGTCCCACGTTTATTGGAACAAAAATCGGCTTATGCTATTAACATATAAGGAATATAGATTTTCTACTACGAACTAGCAACACGTACCTACAAATAAATTTATTTGATCATTTATTTAAATTCCTCAAGTACAAAACAGAAACCTATTTACTAAATGATATAAAATGTATTTTATTCACCGCCCTTATATAAAATGTTAAAGGCTGTAGCTCTTTGAAGGATAAAAAAGGATAGGCAAGGTAATACTGATGTAGGTCAGGCTCTATGTAGAAGTGGGTCACGTGGTAAATTAGGTCAAATTTCATCCCTCGGAATGAACTTCAAATATGTATTCCGTGCCCTCGTTTTGCGGACACCATCGTAATAACAAATAGATAATATATTTCTGTTATGGACATTTAAAGCGGGTATTTTTTTACATGTCGACAAAAAAACATGATGTGATAATTTATTTCATTGTTTAGTATTTCTAAATATTCGAAATCACTCGATTATTGAAGAAAATAATAAAAAAAATTGTTTAATTATATTTAACTGAATCTCCGAACTCATTCATTGTACGATTAGGATTTTTTAATATATGATATATATGATGCTAAGCAAAATTCGAATCTCAAACTCGGTCCCGTTAGTTATTATTAAACCTTACCAAAAGAACCATATTAGTTAATTACGGAGGTTTTTTTCAGTCTGCAATCCTGTATACATTTTAAGAAACGCGATAAAATCTGCCAAAAAGATTCATAATGAATTATGCCAGGTGTATTTGACTATTTTTCAACCCTCCATCCCCTCGATCTCACAACATACCTGTCGTGAGATGTAGCTTGACCCGTTCAATATCTCGAGTGAGATTTGTACAAAATGTTTATTTTACGGATTGTGTCGCGGTTTATTTGAGTATTTTACTATCCAATTATTTTAACCCGCCAAATTAAATCAATAACTTTCTATCAATACTATGAACACGTGAAACGGCATATCTCTACAAGAAGCAGGAGTAAATAATCTTGATTGTGACTGTACAGGATCTCTTATACAGGAGAAGCAAAACAAAATCTGCAGTCTGCCAACACACTGAGGTTGGCCCCTGCCGTAACATTTGATTTGATAAAGCACAAATCTTGCGAAAGAACACAGATTCCGTTCAAGAACAATCCGTCAGGATATTGAAATTAAAAAAACATCCAAATTAAAATTGAGCACATGGGTGTGTCCCTTGATGTCCCAGTGATAAACATAATCAAATGAAAAACCAAACTTAACGTCTCATAGCTGCAAGATACAATAAGCACTTTTAGGGTTAATTGGTAGAACTTAATTTTTAAAATCTTCGGGTACGTTTAATAGATCGTGCATTACAGACATGTGACTTTTCAGTCCACCCGTATCCATAATGGCTATAAAGCTCCTGAAACGTCGAGATTGTAAAACGCTTAAATAAACCGCGTTAAAAAACGCTAGTTGTGTTATTTTGTAACATTCATGTAAACCTGAGGAATGAGTGTTAAAAATAGGCTTTGTCAAAAGAAATAAAACAACTAGTAAAGATTGTCTCTTTAAAATTATTGCGAGGAAATTTATGAATTTGAATCTTAAACAAGCTATAAATATTATAAAACTATGCTGTCTGTATGTGATTGATCTTCGCAAAATCAATCCAAACGGATTTCCATATGGTTTAACCAATAGCGGTCAATGCCCGAGGATGCTTTTAGTGCATAATTTGATTGTTCTTCAAGAGAGAAGACACAACACAACCCCCCCCCCCCCAGCCCCCGCTTTAAAATCAATGATATAAAATATTGGTCCAACTGGAACCAACATGCAAGTATGATTCTTAACAAATTATTCCACATTTTACAGCAGTATACGCTCAGGTCAACCATGGTTTGTGGCCCACATTCCTGTAAGTATTCTATAGTCCATATTTTTCAAAGTGTCCTAAGTGGTAAACAAATATAGCGTTCTTCCGGTCAACGACAATATAGAGTAATAATGCGTAAAGTGTTGTGTTGTCATATGATGTTTTAAATAAAATGAAAGATTATTAAGGTTTCTTCTGCTGTAAAATAGAGACGAAAGCAGACATGCTACATATATCGTCCGTTACGATGAGCTTATGTTTATCAACCCCTTGATTGTGTTTGAGCAATATTCAGATGTTCTCATCGTGATGATCCTAAGAATCAATACTCAAAGTGGGTGATAAAAAAGGCCACTATCATATATATTATTGTCACCTATAAGTATATTAGAGCTTAAATTGTAATTGTTCAACTGCCTCACACTTTTATAATTATAATGAATATTTAATTTATATTCCAAACACTTATTATAATAAATGACGAATTACAAGTAGAAGTCAACAGAAACCTCGCTATTCTATTTCATAAATTTCAGTAAAGCCAAGTATTACTGACCTACTAACCTAGTGACTCAGTGCACTTGACTCAGATATTCGAACCGTGCTACATCTCCCTGTGTTTTACCAACTCCCTCCTTACCCTTGTATTCCTGCTGCGCACGAAACATACGGGCTATTGATTTTCTTTACCGTCTCTGAAAATGTATCCCACATCACGGTCATGAATTGTCGTATTCAGCCTAGAGCTTTCGTTCTACATTAATGTTATTGTTCTGTATCAATGTTATATCCTAATGTTTCGGATAGATCATTCATTATTTAACTCTTAAAATATGTACACTGATTGTGTAAATATGTAATATAGCAGGTCGGGGTGGTTGATGGATATCGTTAGGCTGGTTTATGAATATATAACGAGGATAAACAAAGATAGGAGATCAAACTTCATTTTGTTTATACTCGCTTATTTATCATATTCTTACTGTTGTGTCAAAAACAGGCGCTTCTCGGAAACGGAGAAACTCCTTAAACTGGCATGCTTATTAGCACTTCTTTTGTATATCTTAACATTATATTTTGAATTCGAATTATAAATGTTTGTTCTGTGACTGGAATCATTAGGATACTGGTAAAAAAATCAAGAGGTAATAATGTACACAATATGTAGCTTTGTGAATGTCGTCTAGGAAATCAGTAAAACCTGGCAACGTTTTTTTTTTGAAGCTACAAAAACTGCACATTCATCTATCATCTGTCACTAAATATCGCTCTCTATATTGTGGCATGAAAAGTTATTCTGTAACTAATATGAATTTAAGTTATGCGTAACCTGTTATACCCACCCGAATCCCACGGCCAGCTGTACAAGTTTTTCAAGGCTACCAAATTATCAAATATTTTTCACTACATGTGTAGCTCAGACATTATAAATGTTTCCTAAAACTTAAAGTAGTAACGGCATAAAACAGAGAAGCCATATAAAATTGTTCGATCAAAATACTCGTACTACTTAGAAGATGGTAAAAAGCACAAATGTGTCAAACGCACACGGCATAATTAAGCGTAAAACCCGCATAAATATTTTAAAACAAGTCGCGATAATATAATCACCGGCCCGCCCATTACTACACACTACACTATTACGATGCGTTACATCAACTCGCGTCAATGGACATGGGGAAAGTGTGACGTCAATTGTGCGCGCGAAGAAAGCAAAGTTGCGCTTGCGACGAGGTACACTCTTGATTTCGTAGGAGGCCGTGCGGTGAGTCGTCTGCACGATAGCGAAAACGACATACTTGGTATAACTAGCAGCACTGTCGTTTTTTATAAGGTATTCAGGTCTCGATTATGAAATCGGAACTTATTCACTCATTGCGACTTATTACACACTGCTTTTCTCCGTTGTTGCGGGTAGAGATAACGTCCTCATCTGCATGCACTATGAAAAAATAGTTTGAAGTTCGAACATTTACTGATAGTTTATATAAAGAAAATTTATAATTGCAGATATTTGTTTTAGTTTCTGTTCATGCATTGTTTTAGGAAATAATAGTTTTAGCTGCTTAAAATATGACGTACTAAAACTTCCGGATGTACAGCAACTATAAATTAGAGTGCGTAATAGGTGGTGTGTCATTTATTAATCTGTTTTTGTTGAATTGATTCTTCAATTATATGTTCTTAGTAATTTGAAAGATAGTAATATAAAGATACCGTTCGTCGCATCATGTTAAGCATTCATACCTTGTGTTATTATTAATTTGCTGTTCTAGTGACTGTACTAAGCATGACATTTGGTAACATTCAAAGAGACAAAATGTCAGTGTGCCTTTACTGTCATATTTTACTGTACGGTGTAGGTTGCCAAAGCTTTGCTGCTTTTGACTTTAATTTTGTCAAAGATCACGTATGGCTAACAAAATGTTATCATATTTTAGCGATAGGGCCTGCATGCGGGTCAATTCCCTATTCTCCTCACGTGCTCGAATATGTGCGGAGCGGTACGTTTAGTGCCTTAGAAGACGTCGAATCACGTTACACAGCGAGCACAAGGCTGTCACAGACAGTCACTCGTTCGTGACCCGTTGACTGATTTTAACCAGAAGTAGGTCAAGATCTTTAATTCGTATTGAATGCCTCCTGTGCAGCCCAAAATTGGTCTGTATTTATTGGCAGTAACATTTTAGTTTTTCGATTGTGTAATAATAGGTGCATATATCCTATGACCCTATGAATATACAAAATATACAGGATAATGCTGGTAGGATTGCTATGTTTTCAAAAATTATATTCGATGTATCCTGATAAAATTGTTGATAAAATATGTTCGACGGCTGATAAAAAAAACAACAGTAGTTACAAGAAATATTTATTTTCTCGTTAACATGAACAAGACTATTAGCTAATTTGGGTTCAATGTTGAAAGGTTGTCAGTTGTTTGCTTTTAGTGCATCGTGTCGTAGGCTTACTGAAGCACCTGAGGTATAGTCTTCTGAAACGTCGTTAGCAAAGCGTAGAAGGTTTCCACGCGACAACTATTGGTGTGCGAACGTAAACATGCTTGTTGGCGGCAACCCTGCCCTGCTGCGGCACCGCGCGCAACTGGGTCAGTGGGCCGCCCCCCGCCCGCGCGGTGGCGCAACCGCGCGAACGCGCACTAACATAGACCTGGATCGCGGGAAAGTGGGTCACCGACTCACTTTCACTTATTACATGGGCTCCTAATCGTTTTCCATTGTGCGAGCGAGCGGGGTTTCGCGGGTAGCGGCGGGGCGCGCATGCGGGAGGCGCCGGCACGCGCGCCATTGCCCGTTGTCGCCGGCCGGCTGCCAGTCGATCGCGAGACGTCTCCCGAGTGGTACGCGTGCCGAACTCACACCCGTACTTGTGCGATCGTAACGACGCGTGCCGTCAACACATTACTCACGCAGCTTCACTGACAGTTCCGTTTGATACGACAACCGGTGTCGATATTTTTTAAACTATATACACTGAAAGAAATGGATCGGATTTACGTGTCTTTAATTAAAGTGCTTGAACAGGTGCAGCCCGCGAGCGGCAGATAGTGTTGCGGTGAGACCGCCAGTGAACTCAGTGACTGTGTGAACGTTGTCGCGGTTGAACGCCGCTGTAGGGATTTGTAGCAAGTAGCCGCTTTGTGCGGCTGAGCATGACTATGGACCAGCAGACAGGCCTCATGTCCCTCAACATGTCCCCTTTCGATTTGAGCCCCGGCCCAGAGGGCTCAGGCTCGGGTAGCGGACCTTCAGGTGCTTCACAACAATATGTACCACAAGGTGCAGCTTACCAGTGTACATCAGACCACCAACCTTTCGGATACGCAAATCTGGATGCATCATATCTCTTCCCAACAGGTACTGGAAGCGAGCCCGGTGGATACTTACCTGCTGCCGGCACCGTGTGTGATCAAACCGACACTAAGGATGTGATCGAAGAGCTATGTCCTGTATGCGGAGACAAAGTGAGCGGATACCATTATGGGCTCCTCACCTGCGAGTCTTGTAAAGGCTTTTTCAAGAGGACCGTACAAAACAAGAAAGTGTACACGTGCGTTGCAGAACGTGCTTGCCACATTGACAAAACACAGAGGAAGCGGTGTCCCTTCTGTCGCTTCCAAAAGTGTCTCGACGTCGGCATGAAACTTGAGGGTAAGTTGTAGACATCATAATCATTTATCCATAGAACTAACATACGCATACGTAATGGTAAACTCAACTAACTCTAAACTTAAGTCATATTCTTCTCACAAATTTGGTTTTAGCATGAGTAATAAAGTAAGTCGGATACTTCGCAAAAACAGGTCTTTGGTCTCAACTGACACAAAAGAATGTAGGCCGCTTCGGTCGCTATGAGCAGCTCAGATGGTATTACATCACACTGTAAGCAAATGCGTTAAATTCAGGCTAGGCACGAACGACTGTAATGCTATCTTTCATCCCTCGACATACTCGTGTCGTGTCCATCACTTGGAGGTAGGATGTTTGGGTGTGTTACAGTTTCCTCTAACATGTGCGTCTTCTATACATCAAGAAATAGAACGCAAAACAGCTTCGATAATAGCACAGATCCGTATAAAATGGTCCACTGAAACAATGTTGAAATTGTGTAGCGTGAAACATAACCGATTGGTGTTTCTTAATTTTTGTCATTGCCAATCAATTCGGCAAGAATTCAGCGTTAGACAACTCTTGGCTCAATATTGAGTAATGTGAAAGGAAAATTTAAGATACTAGATGTTAACTTAAGTATAAGCGATAGGTAGTATAGTAAAATAAGAGTACAGAAGATAGAATTGAAGAAGTAATGCTCATAAAACGTACATGAGCTATTTGGACCTAAGCTAGCTAACTCAACACTTAACGTTTTTCCTAGTTCTCCTACTAATAATATTAAAGGCCTGCAAAATAATAATAAAGGCGAAATAAGTCGAGTTCTTACAGGTTTAAATCTGGTATGTTGTGTAATGAAATGTTTCATATTTAATGTAATTGCTTAATCGATCGGCGAATTTGTCAAAGCCATTAAGTAGTCGAAGTCGGCCTCAAAAGTATTTTGCTCTCGGTGGTATCGTAATTTTAATTTACATTTGCTGTGATTTTAATTTACACTGATTTGGTAATAATGTCTTTCGTGACAATACGTCTATTAACGTAGATATTTCCCTTTTCGCGTGTATATTCATATGAATTTGTCCAATACGCATCGATCCTATGTTGTAAATCGCAATTCTCCGTGTAATTAATATCCAATAAAAATACATTGGAAACATTAAAGATTATAAGAAAACATTACTGAAGCTCTTTAACAGTATTAGTAGGATCCAATTAAATATTGTTACCATCATCGAATTATCGAAAATAAACTGAATGGATATAATGATATCTCTGTCTGGATCGTTTCACTACATTTCTTAAGTCTGGAGCGATATGTCCAAATGAATTTCCGTGAAGAATCGTAGAAATCTTTATATTTATATGTTAAAAGGCAATTTTGATATACAAATTGAATTAAGTTGTTAGCACTACGCAAATATGTTGTAACTCATACTCACTACAAACTTCGCAAAAAAAAAAAAACAAATTAATTTTGTTTCCTTTGGAAAATAACTAAAATTTGGTTGTATCCATGATATTGGTATCCATGGTATTCTCTCAGGTATGTTTCATATGTGATTGCTCACTGATCAAATAGTAAATAAAGGATGAGATATTTAGACGTAATTATAAACACTCGTAACGTCGCAACAGAAGATGGTATCGTCGCTGTGAGCTGCAATCTGCATGAATACAACAAAGAGATTGAATTGAAAGACTCCTTTTAAGGTTTTGTGTTGGAAGAATAAATAAATTGGAATACTAAAGGGAAATGAAATACTAAGAATCATTTGTCACTCTAAAATAATAATCCCAATCCTTATTTACTATTAGAAACAGTATTCACATTTCGACTCGCTAGATATAGCTGTGTCTACTGTCCGCTCTAGGTCCTCATGAATGCAAAGTGTATGATGTTTAATATGTAGTTATTAAATGCAGTCTGTACTGCGTGCAGTGGTAAGATATTGAAGGTGATGGTTAACTTGTATTTAGGAATCGCGTGGGGCAGAGTTTGAAGCGCGGATCGTTCTAAATTTAAAAGCCGCGCAGCCGCAGAGCGCCCTGACCTACTTGCGAGCGGGGTCGCGATGCGGCGCGCGCGCTTGTGTTGTGCGTGCATGTACGCAATGCGAGGTTGCCGCTGTGTGCGTGATCCGTTCGCCAATACGCGTTTCGCTAGATGCTGTGATGTTTGCAACATAAATTACACTGAAATCTCGTATAAGTGTATTGATATGGATGAAGATGGCAAAACTGAAGGAGATCTCGCCTTCTGGCCTTTACCTATTCAGATACTATCAAGTTTCTCGGTTAGACTGGAACTTGCGATTATATGAAATACAGATTTTTTCAAATGTTTTTATGTGGTAATCACTAAGTCACTAGGGACATATTCATAGTATAAACAGGACCGGCGTAGGGCGAAAGTGCGTCTCGGTTAACCTTAAATTTTAAACGAGTACTAAAGTCTAAATTTGCACGCAGAAGACTGTCAACATCCGAACATCTTACCTGCGTACCCATAATTTTTAAAGAAAATAACTGTTAAAAGACAACCAATGTAATGATTCGTTGTTTCACAGCTTTTATAGATATTATTGCAGCCATACTCGCAAAATCGAAACGAGAAAAACCTTCTACGTAACTTTCTGTTCTAACTTTGTAAGTACATAAATATTTGACAAAAATCAAATTGTTAACGGTTGGATAAAAGTTGTATTTGATAGCGTGCAAAAACATTTCATCTAATAATTTATTATAAGATTATTCATCTAATAAGATAACTAACTAGAGGTGGAACAAAACAATAAACCATATTTTCCTACTTTCGTCTGTATAATAATAATCCTTGCGTTATGTTAACCTGCATTACGCTTATGCGAGCGGCCCAGGGATATAAGTTGTGCCTGACAAAATAATTACGAATTTGATCAAAAACTTAGGTGAAGGACATATTTGACGCCAAATATTTCGTAAGAAAACACATTGACAGAGGATTACGAAAATTGAAATATATTGAAAACACTCGGATACTTGAATCATTGAGCGAGATTGATTACCTCGACGTGATGTATAATGTTTTATAAACAAGCATCTTTCCTGACTTGACAAGTCTATTATTCAGGAAAATGGAGATGTTAACCATATTTAATGTAGTTTTTGCACTCCAACATATTGTTTACGAAATACACGTACGGTTTCGAAGGAAACGGTACTTTATATAGTAAACGATATTACATGTCTAAAAATTTATCCAGATGTCATGCAATTATACTTCTATGTCACAACAGATTTAGAAATTAGATGACGAATTTAAGAAATTTAGCCAAATACTCCTTTTTGTCACATTGTCTGATAATGTCTGATTAGTATTTGGGGATATCAGTAATTACAAATAAATGCATCGATCTCAAATTTTAAGAATAGAGGCCATCTCCTTGCATTATAACAGTTAAATTAAAA
>JAFELO010000500.1:394673-422685 GCA_017140195.1 Eumaeus atala
TTTTCCTGCAATAATACTACCAGCTAGTTATTAACTTAAGCGAAATCTTGTTAGATTGAATATGACGCACTTCAGAAGCAATAATGCAATAATTGATATTAATCAATAATGCATGGACGCACAAAAAATCATGACATCTAAGAAAACAATAAATTCTGACATCAATCGACAACTCTTACTTCTGTGTCTACAAACACAGCAAGCGTCGATCCTGGACAACTCATTATTACTATATGTAGTTTCAATAATATTGGCAATGTAAAAAGAAGCATAAGTTTTGTATTTAGTGACTGGGAACTATTGATTGGTTTATATATAATTTCGGAACTACACTTTTCTTATTTTATATTTTTCAGGGTACGCAGGTTATTTTTTAATGTTTCAATGTCATTTAACCTTCACAAACTTGCATTTTCTTTTTGAAAATGTTCAAAATATACGAGCAAGTCGCTCAGTTCTACAATTGCTCATTAGTTTCCATGTCTCAGGCGTTCTATTATACGGATCGTTAAATTATACGGATTAGTAAATTGATGAGTGTTTATCAGCTCCTACACGTGTCGCGATGCTGTACTATAGCATAATTGGTTCCCCCATATGATCACAGGCAGCGCAGCGGACCGAGATCGACAAATAATGATTGTAGTTTCATGGCCCGTTGCGCACTATGTGCACGTCACCTTACGTAATCTAACGTCATTGCCAATTCCACAATACACTACTTACATTGCAGTAACATATATATTTGTTATATCTTTTCAAATAACTGTGTAGTATGTTGTTTTGCACCCGTACAAATATAGCTCTTCAATTTCAAATTGCAGTTTTCTAGGAATTCCATTGAAAATCATTACGGGAGGACTTAACGAATATAATATGAAATTTATTTCTTCGTAGATATTCCATAATTGACTTACCTTATAGTAAATAAATTCAACCAGGTATACAACCGGTTTCTATGAAGCAGATGCAAAATTATCGTACAGGGTACAATTTGTCCCCATACTTATACCAATGCATCACTAATTATATCTGTCACACACAAATTGCCGCTTTAAATTTACGACCACACGTTATAATATTTTTTTTCTTTTTCAGCTCTTACAGGAAAGAACTATATACGTTTTCTATAGAATATTTGCATCAGCATTAAGCGATAAGCGTTGTTCAGGCTTTGAAATAATGCCCATGAGGACTGGTAATGCTAGAAGAGCGCAGTGTGCGTGTCAATCAATGCGCGAGGGTCAAGCTTGTAGGCTGCGACAGATGTTAGATCACAATAAAAACGCGCGCGCCAGCCGACTATTTCGGCTTGCTGCCTTGACCTGAATTGAGTGTTTCGACAGAGCGGCCTCGCACACCGGGCCTTTCTATTTTTTAAGTATTACCTGTCTTATTATTACGACTGTTCAAGGGGCTCCGCCATCTTAAAATTATTTTGGTGTACGAAGACTTTGCACACTATATGATGTAATCCATGCGTTAATTTTGTTTTCTCTGTCTTAAATTTAATTCATTGCTCTACATTCCCATTCGTTTTTCACGATAGCATGCGTATTAATCTCAATCGTAGTCGATGTCTTATTAGAATCCAATTGGATATTAATATGCTCTGAAAATGTTGTGAGTTCTTGACATACTTCTATAGGTGATCGCGGGTGATGATTTATCTCACTAGTGTTGTAACGATCGTTGCTATCTGGGCGCGCGATCGAGTACGTGCGGGCGGTCGGGCGCGCTCGGCCCCTGTCGTCTTCGCTCGTATCAAATAGTGCGGAGTAGTGGGGGGCGCTATCAGCCTTGACCAAGTTTCACCGGCTCGTCATTACAAGGAGTGATCCCCACCTCTTCCCGTCCTTTCAGAACATACTATTTTTTATCTCATTGACACGATTACTTCATTTGATGGCCCTGGCGCGTGTGCCAAGGTCAATTTTCTATTAGTAATAGCTAATATATTACTTAAGAGTAAATAGGAATACTATTAAATGTTATTTATGATACGCTAGTTAGAGGATAGAGCTGTACTAGACCTGGTTAATGTAAATGTCGACCTTGATCCATCTTCAACGGACTATGACTACCAAAAATAGCCATGGAATGCAAGGCTAAATCTCACTCGCCAATATGAGCTTGGAAATAGAATCTTATGCTCCGCGTTTGTGTCCTCAGCATTGTGTGCTTTTGATTTGTAAAAGTGACCTTGACCTTGATCCAGTTTGTTATAATAAACAGCTGACCTCGTTTACCGCATTATCGAATGATATCGCGTGCTCATTATAATAATAACATTAGAAGATTAAATGCGTTTGAAATATAATTATAACTATTTTAAAACCATATTGAATGCCCGAATGTGGAGAAAGCAATTTTCTACTTAAGAAATACATTTCGTAATAATCCTTGGAAAATTCTACGTAAATAGTATTTACATAAAACTCTAGTGCAAAAGTGAACATGGGTGAAGAGCTTCAATTTGGTCAAACTAAGATTAATCAGTTTTCTAGTGTGATAAAAAATGTCTCGTTTTCTTGAAATATGAAACAATTTTATAAATGCTAGTATGGATTAACCATGGTATACCCCATGACAAAGCCCGCTATTGCTCTTGTAATAACTTAACTCTTATGATTGAAGCCAATGGTTCTGACGCTTAAATTGGGTTCTGCTGTGCGTTCATACTGAATATCGGAATACCCGCAGGTAAAGTAGGCTGTGGCGACATCGTCACAAATGGTTACTATGCAATCATATACGTTGTACAACACGACCGACGACGACTACATATATGTTGTACAACACGACCGACGACGACTACATATATGTTGTACCGAAACATATTTCAGTATTTATTACTTTGTCATTGTGAATATGTGGAAAATGCTGGTTTGTGAGTGTTTTATATCACCCAAAAAGGCGGAATTCAGCCTATTAGTATATTAGGGTCTTTTTCCTAGCCCTTGACCTGATGTAATATTCGTGAATGAGTAAAGCTTCTACATCTTTAATCACAGTTTCTGGGTAGAGGGGCTTAAATGTATGTATGGTTGGGTTGGCTTCACATATTTCAACATAAAAGATTGTCTGTGTATTTTATTGGAAAATTTACAAAGGTTTTTATGAGAATTCGTAGCACCAAGATAGATGTAGCATGCGAGATTATAGTCCCAAAGAAAGGATTTATTTAAACTTGTAACGAAATCCTTTCATTCCTTAACATTGCAAAAAATCCCAAATTAGCCACTTCAACAAATTTTAGGCGATGCATAGAAACATTCTATATACCTATTAATACGTGAAGCAAAGGCATTGTACATTCCTTAGGGGTTAAGGGAATTTCGTATTTTGAAATTTCACACAGTATCTTTAACTGTGCCAAATTTTAAATTGTGGTGTGACATTGTTATTAATTTTGCACCCACTTCTGCGTATATTTGTATTTGTGTAATACACGAATAAAGAATTGTTTATGCGGCTATTGAATTTCGATCTCTGTGCGACTTCTACTAACAATAAATATAAAAATTACTGGAAGCAATCTATCAACCTAATAACACTTGTGTTTCCACTAGCATGTAACGGAAGTCTGCGTCATATGCGTTGTGGCACTACAAAAATACACAACTCCCATTATCTTCCCAATTATGGATACTTTAAATTATAAGTATATTATTGTAATATCTAAACCAGTAATTAACTATTTTAATGAATTTAAAGGGATCGAAATACAACGACCGAAACCACTACAAAAACACACAACTGCACGAAAATTTCATGAAATAGTCTGCAATATAAAACTGGTGGAATTGCACAGAACAACGCTCAAATCCGTTACGCTTAGTGTCTCTCTTGGTCACATAACAGTGCCCTATAATTGCGTCCTTATCGCACGAAGGCGCGCTGCTTACAATAAAAACGGGTTGTTATTTTTAACTCGTGGGTTGGGCGACTCGACAATTTACAGAAAGACCGCTTCCGTCTCAGGCATAGACTTGGAAACAAACTGTTCACATTTAAACACCGTTTACTTATATGACTGATAATTAGATTGATGTGTATGTACTTGTTGATGTATCTATCTGATATTCTGATTAGAGTCCACAAATTTTGCATATAATAAAAGTCCTCAATCACCTCACAACCGGTTACATCAAAACAGACCCAGAGCAAAATCGAGGAAGGTTATTTTAGTGATGATGATATTCTATTTCACATTTTAGAGTATTTTAATTCACGGAATTTATTTAAAAATTCAGAGGCACGGACTCCTGCATAATAGTGAAGACAATTAACTTTTGAGGTAGTCTACGGTTTAATAGCCTCAGGCGTCCTCGTTAATTAAACGTCAGCCTCTAGACACTGATGAAACGCGATATATCCACGCAACTTTCTGACGAGCACCCGCAGACCATTCGTTGCGCTATATCACGAGCCCAAAGTCTAACATTTAGAAATGCCCTCTTAAGTAAGAGTAAACTAAATGACAAATCTTGGGACTAAGGAAAATTATAAAACTCCTTTGACATGCCTACAGGTTATGTGATCTGAACATTAACTAAAGCTAAATAACCTTCTCGATGTTGTCCGCTTTCAAAACAAAGAAAACCGCACCCAAACCACTGCAACTTTAAAAAAATATAGGTCGGAAATTTAACCATAGAAGAAAAATTCAAAGTCGAATCCGTAATGCTGCAAATTTCCGGTGTGAAATGGTAGAATTTCATATTTGGAGCACTTTTAGACAATCGCAACTTTTTATAAAACCACCATGTACCCGCAGTGATAGGTTTTTATCTTTCGCAACCAAGAGTGTTGTAAATATCAATGGAAAAGTTTCGGTGTTGAATTATAAAACATGGTGCAGATTGCATGATGTACTGATTACTGAACCGACCACCCAACATAGCACATACTGAAACACCCAACACGTTCCGACAGCCCGCTGAGCTACCGCAAACTTGCGGACCAGTCCTAAATAAAGAGGCCACTGTTTGGCCCCGTAGGTCATCACGGGGAGAACGCATTGGTTGGAGACTTTTGTCTTCAATCTCTGTAGCAGAGGCGACATGAGAATGTGACGAAGCAGTGAAACATAGCAATGTTATTTTACTGTTCTGGTTAAAATTAAAGCTTAAAATGATGAAATTAATACACTGATTATAATTGTGGAAACAGTTCGTGCGATGTAAATTCATCTCGGTGTATCTAATGGACATGTGTGTGTGTGTGTCCGTGTCCGTAATATGTATTAGATTTGTGGACTCGTGTGTGTGAAGACGGTTCTGTGCTATAATTGGCCCTGAGGGAATATGATAAAATGGCAATATTTAAAATTTAATAAAACATTCTCAATTCGGTCAGTTTTTGTGTAAACCACCATTAAACGTAAAATTTCTTACATGAGCGCGCAAATTAGAAAACATGCCAAACATAATAAGGAATCTAAAGATCGTTAAGAATTTGATATAGCTATTTTTGTTGTGAATGTTTTTCTATTATTACCAATATTTAGTATAATGTAAAAATTTAAGTTTAATTTACTGCGTACGAAATAGGTAGATAATCAAATTGACCTTAATTCAGTTGATTAAATTATTTTTGTAATGATGTGAGAAGTGATCAATAAAGTGAGGAGTACATTTTAGAGCAGACTTGTCACGTCGTGTACGCCGCGAGAATAAAACATATACAACTGCGAAGTCATACGAATTCCAGAACAAGTATTCTATAATATGTAAAGCTGGCCATACGTCAAGCCTTGTCGTGGCGGTGGGGCTCAGTAGCCTGCGGTGATCCCAGACACCTTGGGCGAAGCTAGTTCAACCGAGGAGGTGTATGCTCTTTGTACCCCTCATATAAGAAGAGGGCACTAAAGAGCGCGAGGAGGAGGCGCTCTCTGTACCACTCTTATAAGAAGAGGGGACAAAGGAGCAAAACAACAGTGAGGCGGCGATATTGCGCACGGGGCAGAGGGCATTGCACTGTCCCAAGGTTGGGGTCGTCCTGTGGTCCGACCGACGCCACCTCCACAAATGGGGTTGTCCGCACCATCTGTGGAGGTGGCGTCGGTCCCTTAGGGGGCTGACTTGCCGTCGAGGTGCATTGATGATTTGCTGTTGGGCACCTCACCAAAGGCAGCACTGATGGCCCTCGCAGTGGTTTTTGGGGGTATTCGGCGCTATAATGTGCCGCGAGCCCCACACACCACTGGACCCGCTTCTCCGCGTCAACAAAAAAAAAAAAAGGATCGGTCACTTCGGACAGACTAGAAGTCTGGGTTTAGAGGAATTTAGTGGAACAATCTCTCTCCTATAATACTACCCCTCAAAGTGAGTTGTTCTGTCGCGTTTCACGCGGTTGGTGAGTTTCTGTGGCCCCTAGGGGAGGAGGGAAGGAGGGCAACATTTGCATGAATTAGTTGCTTTGACGGGTGTCGATAATTAATACTGTGAAAAAAACTTCTTTAGATAGTGAGATACAGTTAAACGAGTTTGTTCTTTTCGTAATTTGTAAGCCAAACCAACTACAAATGCTTCGTTCAAAATAATCCCATGACATGAACACAAGCTATTTACTAACTGTTGTCAATGATGTTCTAGACAATCTATAGTTCTATATTTTGAAAATATGTTTACAAGGAAACGTATTTGTTTCAGCCGTACGAGCGGATAGAATGCGCGGTGGTCGCAACAAATTCGGGCCAATGTACAAACGCGACCGAGCTCGCAAGCTACAGATGATGAGACAGAGGCAGATAGCGGTGCAGACGCTGCGTGGATCTCTCGGAGACGGGGGACTGGTACTCGGATTCAGTTCCCCATACGCCTCGGTTCCCGTGAAGCAAGAGATCCAAATCCCGCAGGTTTCGTCTCTAACATCCTCGCCCGAGTCTTCGCCCGGACCCGCGTTGCTGGCGGCTCAGCCTCAACCGCCGCAGCCGCCTCCTCCCCCAGCGCATGACAAATGGGAAACCCACTCTCCACATTCAGCGTCACCAGATGCCTTCGCCTTCGATGCACCAGCCACTACAGCGGCAACACCCTCAAGTACAGCAGAACCTACCAGCACAGAAACTCTCCGAGTCTCGCCGATGATACGCGAATTCGTGCAGACAATCGACGATCGAGATTGGCAAAATTCCCTTTTTGGACTCCTACAGAGCCAAACCTACAACCAGTGTGAAGTCGACCTCTTCGAATTAATGTGCAAAGTGCTAGACCAAAATTTGTTTTCACAGGTTGACTGGGCGAGAAACACAGTGTTCTTTAAGTACCTGAAGGTGAATATTTAGAAGTATACGATATCCCGTCTCGAATCCTTTTATCCTTCACCGGTGTACACCAATGCTGGCGCACTAATGCTTTGCGATTTTTTTGAAGACAATAATAAATGTCTAGTTTATTATTGCTCGGAGTGAATGTTGCTGTAGCGAATTATATTGCTCGTGCAGTTGGTACGTTTCCTTGCGAGTGGTGAGTAGAGGCGCGTGTGACGCATTGGGCGGTACGGTGTCGGTCGCAATCGATACCCCCCTGCCCCGCCCGCGGCCTGCGTTGCAACTGGGTCAAGTTCCCACGACAAGCGTGCCACCTACTGTCTTGTATCTATTCGTGATGTTAGCCTCACCGGCATGTCTGACATATGCCCTAGTATTATGTAAACCCGTTTCTAACCTGCAGACAAATGCTCAAGCAAAGTTAGTAGTGCATAGTTTCATATTTTTAACGTACCCAGTCTGGAAACTTCTAGAAAATAATAGTGAACTTTAATTTATTTAAGCATCCTAATTAAAAACGAAAATAATGCGGCGTTGTAGCCAGGAGCGGCCTTCCCCGCAGACTACGGATGCCGCGCTTCGTAGTCCGTACCGACGGTCGTCGTACGCTTACGCAAGAACCGCACTGATCACGTGGACATGCGACGTTGCCGCTCCGTGCACGTCGTGTCGTCTCACTCGAGCAGGCAGCCTACACTCCACAACTAGCAATTTTCATTTGTACTAAATGATGCCGCTTGTTTAAGGCTCATTCTTAGAATTAGGACGTACAAACTATGTTGTATGAATCTCATTCGCTTTGAGATGTTCACTGAAACGACACAAAGATCAAATTCATACTGTCGTCGTAGTAGTCATTCGAACTGTTAAGGCTGGACAAGCGCCGCCAATCAGTAGTAGGTCCCTCCGAGAAAAAAAAAAGAAAGAAAAGCTGTCTTCGTCTAGGCGTTCAGTGTTCTCATACAGAACGTTCGCATCGCACAGAGCGGGTGCGTGCGAGAGTGATGTTGATGACCTGTGCTTTCTCCAGACAGATATGATGTAACGTTGTGGCGTGCGGGCCTCGCGGGGCGGCAACGCTGCACTTTCGTCGGCGCACTTGACACATTGCCCGTGGCCGAGTTGCCGCGAGAAAGCACTTTTTACCGCCTGCGTAACTCACTGTAACGGGGACTAGTTGCGCGGCCTTTCGTTGCTTTCTCTTACATAATGTCTTACCAGTTACGATTAGTGGCATAACAACGCGATGAACTTGAGCGGATGACGCGCCTTGTATACGAGCATAAGCCATTGTAGCATATCCCATAAATTGTAGATCGTATTAAAAGCAAGCTTTCGAATTAAATGATAATGTCATCGACGTAGTAACTGGATTAGATTAAATACGATATTTGGAATCAGACGCTAGTTTTTATGTGGATTTACTATACAACTATATAAACTACATTCCTTTGGCTCCTCTTTGATACAATTCTTTAAGATATGTATAAAGATTCAATTTTTATTTATTACAAAATACTTTAACGCGTTATTACAACGGCGAACACAAAATAGCGCATGGCCCAAAAACCTTTCACTGGAAATATCGCTCATGTATCGTATGAAGCAAGTCTTTTGTAACTTAAAATGACATCGTGCTTCACCATTACACATTTACATTATAACCCGCCACAACATTTTCTACGCATTGGATATTTCATTTTATATTAATACTATGTTCGCCCCACATTGCAAAGCCCCGATGTAAAGCTTTCGCTATCTCATAAAATTTACATCAAAATATTGAAAGCCTCACCGGTAATGTCGTGCCTTTTGTTACTTTATCTTGCACGATAACATGAATGCATTGTCCTGAATGTCTGTCTATTCTTGTAGTTTGTTTCATGCCCTCAATAATTTTAGTTGCAAAACTTGCGGTTGGCTGAAAATTTTACTGATATAATTGCGAATTGGACACAGAATTTGCGTATTGATATAGGCATTTTCTCTTTTATACTATTTATGGTCACACTTAATTTGTTATAATAATAATAATAATAATAAGATAATAAAGAATTAGTACAAAAAATAAAATTAGTCTAATAATATCTGCAGCTCCATGTACCTACTAATATGTGGTCATCCCATTTACAAAATCACAAAATATAAAACTAGATGAATACACTGGCCAACTTCACGTGTTATCGAATAATGTCGATATGCACGAGTCACTTTACTTGATTTTGACCTAAATACACCTACGATTACTAACGCCTCGAGCCAACATGGCCTATTGAGGGAGCACTCTGCAAAGTCGAGGGGACTTCGAGAAAACGTTCTTTATCGATTACGTAACATATCAACATTTAAAGTAACGAGTCGATACTATTGGCACTTTCAATATGTCTTTGTATCCACGAAATTGGGTGGAGCCTTGTCAGAGTTATAATCGATTCGGGTAAGTAGATCGTTAGGAATGATTGGGTGGTACGATTTTGGCGGTCGGATCATCGTTGCACAAGCGTGCCGTGAGGCAATATCTTCGAGCTCTAAAATTCAGTTGTAATATTTCGTAAACGGCTTTAACGCGCTCGCGCAAAGACCCGTGTATTCTAATGCAACCGATAGAATGTGGGTCACGAGCCGAAGCGAGCGCTACTTGTCAGATATCGTTCTCTTCGAGATAACACAAAAGTAATAATTCTCGTTAGATAAATATTAATGAGGGCCTATGACGTAGGCGGCTGTATGGGTGTTGCATTACGCGCCTCTACTAATCCACACGCCACTCCCAAAGTCCATTTATTATTTTCAATTCACGTTGTATAGACCTAGTACGAGAAACGGGGTGGTTGCACTTGTGTTGCTGCTGGCGAATTGTTTTAATACCGTTCTCTTTGTATACAACTACTTCGTAACTCGTCTGATCTATATAAACAAAACTCTTGCGAGGCGCCGCGTCTACGCCGCGTGCACGAGTAGCAATGTGTCCTATTGTTTTAGGTTGACGATCAGATGAAGCTACTGCAAAACTCGTGGTCCGATATGCTGGTCTTAGACCATTTGCACCAGAGGATGCACAACAATTTACCGGACGAGACTACACTCCACAACGGTCAGAAGTTCGATCTGCTGTGTCTAGGGCTACTCGGTGTTTCGTTGCTGGCCGATCACTTCAACGAGCTGCAGAACAAATTAGCTGAGCTCAAGTTTGATGTCTCCGATTACATATGTGTGAAATTCCTACTATTACTAAACCCCGGTCAGTATATTCAGTTGTTTCTACACTTGCTATGTTTGCGAAGGTTTTCTTTTACAATTTGTCAAATGTTTTGTTGCATTGGTGTGTACTAGACAAAATGATGTTGTTTTTGTTTGAAGAGATGTGTTCGCGTTTCAGACGTGAGGGGCATCGTAAATGTGAAATGCGTACGAGACGGTTACCAGACAGTTCAGGCTGCGCTACTTGACTACACGCTCACATGCTACCCCACGATCCAGGTAATGTATTACAAGAGGTGGTGGGTAGCGAAAATTGTAAACACGATACTTCATGCCGCTGCTATAAATAATTTTGGCCAACCCAAAAGGGAGCGGCAGGGGCTGAATGTAAACGCAGTACTAAGAATGTAGCAGTCACAGCATTCTCGGCCATCTTACAAACAAAATTAGAAATAAAATTATTATTGACAATTGCATTGAGATTAGTGCTTTAATTGATTGTATATTGGCAATGCTGATGTCACTGGATTCTTAACGTGAACAGAGCATAGAATAATACAATATATAATAGTTGTTCAAGTTTGAATCTTGAGGTTACGTGTAATGGCAGTTGCTATCGCGCAACATTTTCATCACAATAGCTTTCATTGTCTCCAGAATAAACCAGCCAGACTGATTGATATCGCGTCTACCTACTTTAGAACTACACTACAATCGGAACGTGTAACAACTAACATTATCGAGATACGTTGCCCTCGAACATTTTGTCATGCCTGTTGCTAAGGAGTTAAGGAATATTTTCAAACGCACGGTGTAATAGGATGTTCACGTAATATGGAACTTTAAAAAATATATTTGGATCTGGCTTTGGGGGCGAGTTAGGAATCTGCTAAGCTGCAAAATGCCAATTTTATGATTCTATTAAAGGAAGATATCCACATGACCATGAACGTAGTTTTAATGCTAAAAATTGTACCTTTGTACTCGCACGAGAGCGAGCAGAATAGTGCTCTAGCTAGAAATAACAGAATTGCGTTTACTAATAACGAAATATTATCGTACACATAATGAATAAGCCATGGGCTTGAAGGCTAGACTACTGATGGCCACAAAGAGGTTAAATTACAATATAGAATAGGAATTAAACAACAGTAATTTATGCATCTGTTATTGATTATAGTTACATTGGCAAAGACGATTAACGTTTTTAAATATCTTTTAACCTACATTCTAACGGAGTTTGGTCGACTTGATAATAAATAACAACTACGAACTAGTTTTCGCTGTACTTTTACATATAAACGAATTAAAAACAAATTTTTATTCTTCTAGTAAGGTCTGAGACATAGTTTGATTGGAAAATGAGTGAACTGTCAGAAGGGAATGTTATAAAATATACGTGGGTAGGGTAGGTAGGTGCAAATGAAGGAACAGAGCTCTCCCTATCCAAAGTATGAAAGATAGGCATTCAGCGTCAATGTACTGTGAGTGTTCGCACGTTTATTCCAGGACAAGTTCGGCAAGCTGGTGATGATAGTGCCCGAGATCCACGCGCTGGCGGCGCGAGGGGAGGAGCATCTGTACCAGCGGCACTGTGCCGGACAGGCCCCCACGCAGACGCTCCTCATGGAGATGCTGCATGCGAAGCGCAAGTGAGTTAGTTGCTACTGTCACGATGTTGTTCGTGGGTGGGTCGTACCGTGGCCTAACTATAGTCAAAGATGTCCAATATCTACTATGTGTTTTGCAGAGGACAAAAAGTAAAAGGCGACGAAGTGTCGGAAGCAAAATGGTCGGTTCAACATGTTTATTTCCAAGAAGTAGTGGTGTAAAGTTACACAAAACTTGCTTCTTTATTTTAACCCCGTCCGTGTTTTATGTAAGAAGCGAGATGACAATTTCTGAGACAGACATCTTTTAGAAAATATTCTTAGACACCACTTTTACTCTGACTGGATTCGTCTGGTGTCGGACCGGGATCTTCAATTTTCGGGACCGCTTGATTTCTCACCAGTGCCATTATAAACTTAACAGTGGTGGAATTCACTTCCTTGTTCTAGTGTTATTGTAGCAGTTTCCTTGCTTTTGAACACGTGGATAGAAACACGTTTTCTAAAAATTAAACCTAGCTAGATCAATTTTTCACCCCTTAAACCCCGCGTACTAAATTTCATAAAATCTTTGGAGCAGTTTTCGAGATTCAAATTATATATTTTTGTTGTTTAAACTTTATAATGTATAGACAAGAACTAGCTAAGCTATGTAGGATCTTACTTCGGACACTTCGTTGATTCTTTGTCAAATATGCAGTAGTTATGGATATTTTTGCCATGTTCAAACGTGATGAAAGATGTACTTATTATATTCGCCAAAATAAATTTATTGTACAAAGTTTATTCATTCATTATATTATTTACGAGTATTTATTTATTAATGACACATGTGTGACATTGTATGACGAAATATTATATATATGTGACATTGACTTGACAATTCTTTTTTCTCTTTCTTGTGTACATATAATTACCAAATTGAATAATCGAATCATTTCCTGTTATATAAAATAAAATACATCCACACAATTTCAGAGTGGATGTAGGTAAATGGATTGATAATATTAATATGGAACAAGGGATATTACTTGTGTTAAATTGAAACCTGACCCAAGGTGTTCCGTGCAAATATTTAGATATTACGAATACACTAATTTTAATATCGTACAAGCATGAATTATATATTGTTAACTCCGTTGTGGGAATATTTTATCATACAAATTACAAGTAAGTGCACCTAAAATATTTCGTGGAGTCGCAGTTAATCATTATTATATATACATAAGTAATTTTATGTAACGTGTGTGTGTACCCACACCATGATGCTGGTGAGAAATGAACAGATATGCAATAATATGTCTCGTTCTAGGCCACACGGCGCCGAAATGGTTAACCGGAATGCGGAGCACACCTCAACTCTAGACAGATTGTACGTTATTATATTTAATATACACACACATATATAATAATCTATGCAATATTCGTAACAGCACCGCACTAAACTATTACACACTACTGAGAGTTGTCAGTGCATTTATATGATTTAACAATTGATTGATTATTAATAGCTTTATATACACTATAATAATCATGATTGGATATAATATCAGAGGCTGGCAACTCTATATTCATTTATTTGCTTACTCAAACTAGCTAGCATTAATGTTTATTTGATAATATTCTCTTGGCAAATCTAGCTTTATTCACCGCGTTACTCATTCTAGCATATTTAAGCTTATGACCTACTATTCATATTTCATACATAGTGCAAAAATGCAATGCAATATATATCATTTTTTTAATGTTATATTTAAAATGGTATCGACTAGTCCATGCAACTTGTTAAAATAAGTATAAAAGATGCGGATTTCAGCAATATGATGGAGTGGACCCGACTAGGGGAACCATTTCTTTTGTTGTTGATAAAAGTGCACTGTGTCAATCCCAATGAAGTCGAGTACTACTATCTTGTAACGCTAAATCGTCACGTCCGACACTAAAGTGTATGTCGCACAATCAGGTAACATTGTACCAG
This sequence comes from Eumaeus atala, assembly GCA_017140195.1. NCBI lineage: Eukaryota > Metazoa > Arthropoda > Insecta > Lepidoptera > Lycaenidae > Eumaeus > Eumaeus atala. The sequence goes on from JAFELO010000500.1 coordinate 408,739, forward strand.
TGCTAGACGGTATCTATTTTATATAAAATAAACTAGCTGTGCCTCGCGGAAACCCCGACCCAACATATTAATTTCCAGGATAAGAATGTGCCAATATCAACCATAATTCGTTCCGTAGTTTCCTAAGCAGTAACATACTACATACAAAGTTTCACATTTATAATGTTAATCAAACATTTGTGATAGAAAGAGAACGAACGAACGAACGAGATGGTCGTTGTAGTATATACATGAGGCTTTACTGTGACTTGTACTTTTACTGTGACCATATTGGTTAGTCTGCATGTAAATCATAGCAAGTTCTTTATTTCTGCTACTTGAAGGTACTTGTATCTATCCTCTACTTGCTAACACTACTGACATACAGTTCAATCGGATATGAGATGATAAACCGATTATACTTCATTCGGTGTACGATGGTATGGACGACAAATCGTAACTGACAATAACAGTGGTGTGACCTAGGAAATTTAATCGATTATTTCACAGAATCGAACCAATTTACACAAGAAATAAATTCATATCTTTTATTAATTATTTTGATTTCTATTCCGTAGGGTAATCCTTTTTTTTGTAAATTGTCCATTCCATGTCCAAACCTACGTTTCATTAAATGGAGCCGACGGCGTTAAGCCGTCCGGCGGGTACATTTCTATATGGCAATAGAAAAATCTCTATCATTTTCGAATCAATTTTTTTAAAGTGTTTATCATTAGTCGAAAAGGTCTGTCTCGGCGCTAGGTAAGTGAGATCAGTCACGCATATATCTTACAGCGAAAAGAATGGGGGACTCTCAACTGAATCATATCTCATGTCCAACTTTTACAGTACGTTTATTTGAATCTTGATAAAACTTTCAAGAAACATAGATATCTCTTTTCAGGTCAAGTGCACACCTTAGGTACAATCGCTGTGGATAAATTACTTTTAGGTGAAACGTTGTTACATAATTTTTCTCACACAAGTTAATAATTTGGTTTCCAATAAGAGCTAGCTACACAAAGAGATTACTTCCCTTCCTTTTATCTATACCGTATTATTATTAGACATACGAATACTAACACCTAATATTCAGATTAGGTGGAAGTGTTTGTATTCAGCCTATATGAAAATAATTGGCGATGCTTGTGACCCCCCCCCCCCATGATCCTCTACATGACCCAAACGCTCACACCAGTGAGATGCCATTTTAAATAACGCGTGTGAGCTGCCCCTTACGCAAGGAGGGACCTTTCGGTCCCTCTGACCATGATAATAACAGTTAAATTTGCTGTTACAAACATTCTCATATTGAGACTTGCGACCCCAAACCTATTCCAGTGTTCAAACTAAGGAAACATCCGTACACTCGTAGCAGCAATCCGATTAAGCTTTATTGTGCTGCTTCGCTTCCACAGCATAATTTCAGGTTCGAAAAAGTACAAAAAAGCGGCATAAAACCAACAATGACGACGTCGATAATCTAGATGCCGCGTACAATTCTGCATTTTGGTACGGCTTATAAAGCAAGGCAATTATTTTCCTCCAGTTGCTAGTTTGGATGTGAAGATTCGGAGATCATAATTGAATTGTTTATTGCATTGAACATAACTATTAAGTAGTTAGGATATGTAAGCAAACGTTAAATCGATTGAAAAAGGAAATTAGAATCACGTGACCAGACTCTATTAATAGCTGTTTTCAAGTGGCTGGGTATTATGTAAGGCATGCTTAACTTGACCTTAACGTCGTTTTCGACTACTTTGTTAACAATGAACTTGTTTACACGGTATAAGTTGAAAATAAGAATCGATATAGGCTTGCTATCTTTTACCCAGTTTATGATTTCGTAAATCGCATGCCGCACGATATTCAAATTCAACAAAAGCATCTTAAACGTTCTCCTGTATGCGTCATGAATGTCCCATTGATATTACCTCTATATCTATGTAAAGATGCGGATCTGTAAAATTGCTAGAGATTTTCACAGAATCTTCAGATAAGACCGAATCGATTGCTCTATAAAGTCTACGGCAATCTGAACTGAATAGTTCATTTCAACCCAAGCGTACCGCGTATAGCCAGTTATTATGAATTACATATATTATTGAAAAAAAAAAAGTATAATTTAACAAAACAAAACATTTATGTTTGCACGGAGTTGTCAAGACTAACATGACAAAGTAAATTATTAGTAGGCATTTAACTCTCAGGACATTAATATATTATCTATAATTAATGTGTTCCGATTGATGCGGTACGGCTATTTCAAATTGTACCAAGGTTAGAACATCTCGTGAAATATTCGATTGACGGTATGCGCTGTATTCTAGTGCCGAAATTAGGCAGTAACATTAGCGTGGATTCCAACAGCATGGTTGTTAGTGCCATCTATTAGTGTATTCTGAAACTCTCTTGTTAGTCATTGCGTTACTAACGCCATCTACGGTGAAAAGTTGTAGAAGGCTCAATTGTAATAATCTATAATACTACTCATATTATGGATAGAAATTGCAATAACGGCGACATGTCAATAATGATATATAGTCTTATTTTTAAACAACAATTATCGTAAACTGTTGTCCCGTTATCCGGTTGTTCAAAGTGATAGTAATTGATGCATTGTTATTGTTTTATTTTGGAATATCTTAATAATAATTATTACCTATTGCATATTGTTGTTTAAGCAGGTGTAATTTCAAATTCTTAATTGTAGTTTTGTAAGAGAAAGTGTCTTTTAAAAAAAGTGAAAGAAAAAGTGGTCTTTTTAGTGTTGTTGTCTGCTGTCACATCGTGATAACTAACGATCTTGAAGTTCCTGCAAATGGGTTATTGGCGATATTAATAAGACGCGATATTCTGTAACAGAAAACAAAATAATGTAGTTCTAGTCATTTTTCGTCTGACGAATTACGTAAACAATTGTTACGCTCTTATTGTTAGGTTATTAATGATTATGTAATTTCACCTTTAGTGTTCTAAAATTATTAAATAACATTAAACAAGTTTATGAGGTAGAGTAAAAATCGAGTGCGAGAGAGAGAGACTAAAATCGAGAAATGAAATTCCACTATTTGCTGTTCTTAATAATGAATAAGGAAATTTAAATTTTATGATGTTAATCCTTTATGCATAGTTAGTAAGCAAAATTTCAAAATAAAGTAACGTATCAGAAATGCGCCATGTCTATTACACAATTAGTTTGTGTTTAATGCTTTCTCGTTCGCGTCAATAGCAAAAACGAATAATGAGAACAAAATAAGCGGCAGTTCAATAATTCGTTATTCGTTGCGTAAGATTAACGAATTGTAAAATCAGCTGTTGCAATAATGACCACCACTAATTATGGACGTGTGGAGACTTATGGAGGTAGGAGCTCAGGCGCGGTAAGAATAATGTCGATGTTTGAGAGCGAGTGTTTTGACATTTTTTAGTTCCACTTGCGTTTTAAATACATAATCGGTTTGTACTTTAAATAGACAACAGAAGAGTGAATCTCCCTCCGGAGAAACAAACTCCCACTGAGCTTGTTTTCGGCCTTTCCGTCTCAGTCAGTATTTGAATAAAATCGATATTAGCGAGTTTACTTAAGTAAACACAATTGCGTTTCACGGGAGTAGATTGTTTTGTTTAAATTCCAATGCTTGTAGGTTATATCAAAATATATGTACATCATAAATGTGTTTAAGAATATATGACGATAATCTTTCTAGAAGCTAGTAATTGAACAATTTTTGACTATTATTATTACTTAGAACCTAAATACTCACCAAAAATTGACAAGTGGATCCAGTGGAACAACAGATCACTGCTGAGTTAGTTAGACCACTAGGCAGATCAGGAGAATGCACTGTAATTTTGGTAAATTTGTAATGTCACCAAAAAAAAAAAATTAATTACACAGAGCTTCCTTAACATTTAAATTTAAAAGTTAAATTAACTTCAATTGTCTAACAGCTTTTTACAGCTTTCGAACTCGTTTTTTAATGATATCTTTGAAGGGCCTGCAGTTGTCCATAAATACCTAGCTTCCTATTTCAAATGGGTTTTTAGGATATGCTAATAAGATCAACTTTTACAATAGAATCGACCTCACAGACTTAATTTTTTATATACTTTGGACCTAATAGATTCCTAACAAAGTTAAAGGATTTGGCTAGGTTGAGCACAATTTCAGAAATATTGTCATACTCCAGGATGTCGGTCACTAGATAATCTAGTCACAAAAGAAAAATTCACAGAACACACTAGTTAGTATTGAACGCCAAAAGCAGTTTTACCGACATACTTAAATGATGCTAATTGGTTTTGCATGTGCACAATAGAAGGCGCTATTACATAATCCGTGGGCAAAACAGTTCGCACGCAATATCGACATGGACAGGACAACAGTTTTAAAGCAAACCATCGTTTATATACTTGCTTTTTACTCAACTTTTTACGATAAAATAAGTAATATTATGATGGAAACATCGCATGACTATATCTATTTAGCAAGAGGATGTGGTTGAATCCTAAAAAAAAACTTCATGTGTGGGCGGATATTGCCAAAAAACAAACTACATGAATATAACCCAAAATACAAATTTAATTTTTCTATCCTCTGATATAAAAAATAATATATGTTAGTCCTGTATAAATAAAATTATGTGGAATATGACTATTATTTTTTACTGATGACTATATGTTATATTTAACCCACGTTAATAGTAGGCACATACAAATGAAGCTCTCGTTTTAAGTATTGTGCTTAGTCTTAATGCGTGTAAATGTTAAATTAATTAAAATAGCAAATATTCGATTATAGAAATTATAATATTTTATACGCAACTAACTACGTGCGTAGGTAGCAAAATAAGCCACACATATGGCCGTAGTTTGTTTTACTATAAGTTATAAGCCGAACCTAGTCTTGCATAGTTTACAAGTGTTTTCCCTGTGTCAGGTGCGGATTCCTGCCAAACGACACGATTGAGCCGCATTCGCCCATCTAGAGTAAGCATTGTGATCTGGAGTCAGCTATGCACATTATTGCACTAAGTATTTTACAAAAGCACATCGCGGCTGCACAATTAATATATAAGTGCGTAATCTACACGACTATCATTTAAATGAAATGTAATGCGGCTTGATCGTTTTCAAATTGCATTTAGTATTAGGAAAAAAGGCTTATCTAATGCATACAGGCTACTGTGTATATAACATTTACAATTGTCAAATATAACAGACACGTATAGCAAACATTAATTACCATATGCATTGGTTGAGTATACTAAAGTATACGATATTTGTTGAATGGTAATCACGCAGTCTAACTGAAGGTAATTTTTACGATTGTCTACTCGCTCAATAACCCTATTCCTTAATAATGGTGATATGTTCTATGTTTTTACCTAATATGTACCTAATACCTATTTCTGATTTGCGAATGTCTCAATAAATTCATAATTAGATACATTTTTTTTTCAGATCTTGAAATACCAGTGAAGAATAGAATACTGAAGATAGAGAATGCGCTTAGCGCTCCAGAAAGCTCATCGGATGGATTTAGAATGTTAGAAATCATTAACTATTATTAAGTTTTAACTTGGTGTGTGATTAAACATGATAAGTTATTGCGCCGCGCGCGCCTAGTCCCAATACAGATAAACAAATATTTATCTATCTAATCTCGTAAAACATAAAATATACCTATTTAACACCTCTCTTGTGTAGCTCTATGGTTAATTTATTGAGCAATGTATGTTGATTCAAGCTATACCTACCTACCTATGTACATTCAGAAGCGTAGCGGTGGAAAATATTACAGTACATATTTTAGGAAAGCGTCTGTGATTTTAAACGAAGAAATTTGATGAACAGTTTTTAATGTAAGTTGCGGTGATCATATTGTGTATGTATATTGCTAGTTTAGCTGTGTAAGTGCGTGTAGAGGGCGGGGCTATCGCTCTGGTCGTCTGTTGTTTCACTACTTGCAGTACACGATTTACTTCTTTTATTGAGACTTAAGCACTTTAGATGTTAAGAGCTGTCTTCACTAGGGCGTACTTTGGAGTGTTGTCTATGGTTTGTGTGACAACGCGGCAAATGTTTGTGGCTGACAGTGTTTAAAATTTTATTGAGAGTTGATATTTAAAATTAAATTTCTCTATATGTATCAATATATGCTAAGTAAAAAAAAATATTCGTAAAGAGAAACGTGTTTAAAATTTTACAGTTGTTCCATAAAGATGTTTATCTGAATGTTGTAATTTTATCTATATTAATTTTATCGGCCGTACCAGTACAAATGGATAGTGTTTGTAAATATTATAATAGCGTTTAACAGTGATTTATGCTACTTATATTGTAATTATGTAAAAATATCTCAAATACGTGCAAAAAAGCCTTAAAAATCATAGATTTTTAAAACCTAGGGGTAGTAGCGTCTTTGGGTCTGTGACCGAAAATGACAATGTATTTTTATAAATCATATTGTTCTTTATTAACATATAAAATATGTTATTAAAAGTACATTATTTCGTATTTTTCTAACATAAATTTAGTAGCGTACGTACTCAATAATAAACTATCACCATACTTGCGGGAACGCTTAAACTTTATTATATTAAAAATTATAGTGTTATTATCATTGTGTGATACCTGCCTATAAATGCGTTACAAATTTGATTTGGGAACGTTTTATTTTTGTAATTTTGGCGTCAGTTATATAGCGTTGTGGAGTTGATTGAACGGCGCGGACGACTCGAAAGATCTAGAGCAGGGGTTGCCAACTTGATTAGAACTAAGAGTGATTTTAAGTCGACGGGGAATCGCATTAGATCTACCAATCGCCTACATCTTGTCATGCTTAATGAAACAGTATACTTGTCCGTTGTACTATCGCGATCAACTCGAATACAAGCCGTAATAACGGTTGGCCACCCCTGACATAGAAGATCCTATACGCCATATCATCTTCCCTACCATATATATTGACTATAATAGTTATTGATCTATGTGATTGACAGTTTGTATTGTGAATGTTTAATATAAATTAATTATGTAGCCATCGCACCAAGTGCATCTGTACAGTAGAACGCATCAACGACTAAATGTATATTATAAATGTTATATTTTCAAAAATTTGCTTTTTACCTAAGGTTGAAGTGTTTATATATAAATAATATGGCATAATACGGCACAACCTTTTGTCTTTTATACCGTCCAGTGAATAACTAATTTTTATTGACAAATATAAAAGTTTTACAAAGATGACCCAGTTAATTTAATTGCGTAATGAAGCTATTTTGCACGACCTACTACTGTCACTACTCCTCGCGTGTTTTTGACAACGATAAGGGACTAGTACCTGGTGTAGCATTAAAAAATAAATATATATCAACCAATCAAAGTTCCTTTACTAGTTGTTGTGGTAATTAAATGTTGTCTCGCAGGCGATTTGATTTAGATTGATGTTGTTCACACAATACTTTTACATTAGACACCATTTGATAGCTCGCTTAGACCCTTGCTGTGTATTTTATTTTGAACACATTACTAATAATGTTATTAATTTCAATTTGGACCTAAAATAAACTCAAATTGTTGATATTTTTGAAACAAGTACAATAATAGATCTTATCAGATGTGTGGTGGTAATTTACACCACTCCGTGATTTTACATGGCGTTACAATCATGTCTAGTTGTTGTGTTGATCAAATTGATTGATAATTTGCCATTGAGCCATGTGAATATTGAATCGTAATTTGAATGATAATAATTTATATTCAAAATAAAATTTATACTTGTCAGGTCGAGCAGCGACGGACATGGCAATCTCCTGTCCACACCAGCTTTAAATTTACTTAATACTTTTATAATTATTTCCTGTGTAAAATACAAGCTCCTATCGAGCGCTGTGCTAGTTAGTATCTTCGCCTTCGGTTTAACAATAATCATTAAATTAAGAGACGATTCCTTTTATATTTGCCATATCTCTGGACTTACCATCACATGTTACCATTATATACAGTATTTATATATTTGTACACATATATTTTTTAAATTGATTTGTAACAGTATTATTTTTTACCTTTTAACTCATGGGAGGTATGTAATTATGAAGGGAATCTCGCGACGCACCGGTACCCACTACGGCGTACTACACTGGAGTCTAGCTCGTGAGCGATATGAATGAATCGTACGATTGTATGCAATGTTTTTTTTTTATTAAATTTTACACGAAATCGCCGTATCAATTGTTAATTTGTAAACCATATTTAATATTATTTTTTTTACAAAATGATTATATTTAATTGCAATTTTACTAACCCGATGCAATTTAATTAAATCACATGTGAGTTAGTCGTGTGCCATTAGTTAAGTGATCGTACAGGGTTTGTAGCTGTGACCGTACGCACGCACGGCCCTCTTGCAACGTTCAGATCGGTGGACATTTTGTTTGACGAAATTAGACAATAACAGCCGCATACGGCGTACCATCGGTCCGACCCCACTGTACATGTTTTGTAATCATTAAACGTAGCTATATCTATGCTTGTAATGTTACTATGTACTGCTAAGTCTAGCTTGTAGTATACATTATATTTTTACGTTAGCGTTGGTGTAAGTAATATCTATATTTATGAATTATGGATAAGTATTTTTAGCCGGTACACGATGAGTGTTATTTGTAAGTGTAAATTTTTCAGTTCATTAGATGTTAAGTGATGAGCAGGTGATTGCATAATATTATACGCTCTGTAGGCGTGTCCTGACGTCACCGCGTATGTGAAGCGAATGGCCCGTATAGTTTTCGTACGCCAACGCAGCGATGCAGTACCGATATCAATATCGATTAAGCCTAGAAAGTTCTTGATCTATCACAATTATTACTACCGTGCAATATGTTATGAAGTTTTTTAATAGTTTTTGGTGTTTATAATTTATTTAAAAGTTTTGTCATGTAATGACGACGATTTAAATGTCGATATGAATATCGGTACTCCCATCACGTTCATAGCATACTCGTGACGCAGCCCGACCGCTCTCGGCTTCTGTTACTTCGCTCAGATTCGTTCGCACATGGTTGCGACACGGCGCCGCTTCTCATACTTTTCACCTCTTGAGTCAGTAGGTACCCGGGATAACGCATGGTAATTGGTTGCTGGAGTGGATGGGATCGACCGCGTCACACACATTCCAAATTACTAACAGTAATCGTAACGCTCTGTGACGCTCGGTGACGCACGACAAACGCGTCACAATATGTAAGTTAACCACTTTGTTGTTCATTAACGATAAGTTAGATTTTAATCTCAGTCGATGTTGTTTATTTTAGTCTGTGTATAGTATTCTATCGTTTTAAGCTTGTGAGAACGTGAATTTGAGCGAATCTGCAGGCACAGTCTGAAGGGTTCATATTAGATGTAAATCTTAAGTACCTAAGCGATTATTTCTGTTGCACCTATCTTTAATTCGCGAGCCGTGTTAGTTATATTTTATTAATTGTACATATAGATAGGGCGAGGTATACAGTTTCAATCATTTATAATGGTTTATTGTTGAATCTATTTGTATGGGGCTGGCAAATTACCAATGCAATCATGCATTTGCTGTTGATGAATTTAATAAATCTATCTGATACCATAGAAATACGGCTATTTATGTGTTAACGTTTGAATAGCGGTGGTGAGGCGTCGGGCGTTGGGGGGCTCGGCGAGTTTTGACGATCAAATTATTGTACTATCGATGTTAATAGAGTCGCCCGTCCCAACACTACGACACGGTGGCGCCGTACAGTGCGGGCACGTACACGTACATCGCACACAGCTTGCGAGTTCCGTTTTATTGTTACTAATATTAATAATAATTAATCGCATTATTTCAGCCACTCAAGTTTCTATATTAACTGAACACACATCACACGAAGCATCACCATTTTTAATGTCTTTTTATATTTGTCTTGAGTAATAATATTTATGAATTATGTTGATAAACGTGCTTAATGCACATTAACATAAAATGGTTCAGTTAATAAAGGAGCCATCCGTAATGATTGAATAACATTAATGAGTCGTTACCTCACTTTCTGTTTCATATTTTTACTGTTTTATTTATAAAAGGTCACGAATTGTAAGCAGTCAATGATCTTAGAGCATACAACATGGATGGCGGTTGTCGCTAGCATCGCCTGTATTTATTTTCATGTGTTTCATAAATATTGCGAGATGCACGCAGGAACCGGCGGTGCTTGTTCGCTCCGTCGCCCGTTAATGTAGAAATAAATAATATTTTCGTTTAAATCGTTGTATTTTTTATCATAAGGTGAAATAAAAGAAATGTTATGCTTTATTTTTTTCCGTGCTAATATATTATACCTACAAAAATATATGCCTCTATTATCCGTAGCTGCTGTTGGAGGCTTTTATCCTTAGTTTCCAACAAAGTACAGATAAGAAATTCCTAAGCCACAACAGAAAGTATGCACATTTCAGGTCGGCAAAGAGCCAAAGGTTATTTTATCCCTCATGGGCGCGGGGTTTAAGTGGAGAGACCAATATCAGATCTAACTTCATTTTACTGGTGAAACCAATAAATTGATTAGCTCTACGCCTTTGATTTTTTATTCTAATGCGAATGGCTCGCATCACTAACAAAAATTCCAAAGATGATTTGGATGCTTACGACCATAAACTTCCACATAATTGATATGCAGGTATGTTTATTTCCCTATTTCCCTTCTCCTTAATGGGCCACCGAAAACTCATGAGACGTGACAATTGCTGAAGCGAAGCTGGTGCGGATTGTTACTTTTACAAATTATACACTAAAATTTTCCTCGGGAATGGCTCTAGGAATGGGCTAAACCCGCATGAAAATCCGTCCCTACTGAACGTACTTTGAGAAAACCGATCGCATACATATACAGATTATGGGGATTTTGTCTCATATAACACAGTAGTATAATCCTTTTGTCCGTGGGAACGTCATCAACATGCTTACAAGTTCACAATACCGATGATTTCCGCTCATCTAGAAGAAGGGCTCTGCATGTGCTCCAAGTGATCACATGGGAATAACGTTCCTGCCTGAGACAGGCATACACCTGTCTCGGAAACGTCATTCCCATGTGATATACAACTCAATGATACCTTTGAGTTGTATATCTATCATGACGAGTTAGGCCGGGGAAAGCCGACAGTGACGTGGCGTGAGAGGATGGCTACAGCACACAAAATAACAAATAAAATATGCCGACTTAAAAAAGAGGTTTGCTATGTTCCATTGTAGGTATATGCCTTTTAAATGACATGAAAGAAACGGTTGAACATAAAACCTCCTTTTTAAGTCTGTTAGTGAGTCGATATTCTTGAAAATAGTACGTCCTCGAATTCACAGGTATCCCTTGGCTTGGATAAAAGCGTGATATACTGCTGGCAAAATACTCCCTGTAATGGCTAACGTGACTAGCGATTGTTGAAGATACTAATTCAGTTGGGTTACACGACTCGCGAGGTCGCCCTTAGAAGGAAGCCATATGCAAGGGCCTATGGTTTCTTTCTAAGAGGCACCAGTGTTCTACGTCAGGATATAACATATATATGTTAAAGTGCTTGAAGAACCCAGCATAGATATTTTCTAGATTTTCTTATATATTTGTGGTCCGAGCAGCACGATGGAATCATAGATACGCAGCTATCGCGCGTTTCTGCCGTAACGAACCATCGAACGGAGATCTCTTTATAGGACCGAAAAGTCACATCGGTCGGTCGGTACCATCTTCGACACATACACAAGGAACGACGATTTCCACAAAGAATGACTACTTCCACAAAGAATGACGACTTCCACAAAGAATGACGACTTCCACAAAGTATGACGACTTCCACAAAGAATGACGACTTCCACAAAGAATGACGACTTCCACAAAGAATGACGACTTCCACAAAGTATGACGACTTCCACAAAGAATGACGACTTCCACAAAGTATGACGACCTCCACAAAGAATGACGACTTCCACAAAGAATGACGACTTCCACAAAGAATGACGATTTCCACAAAGAATGACGACTTCCACAAAGAATGACGACTTCCACAAAGAATGACGACTTCCACAAAGAATGACGACTTCCACAAAGAATGACGACTTCCACGAAGAATGACGACTTCCACAAAGAACAACGACTTCCAGAAAGAACCGGTTACTGTTAATTTAAGACCAAAAATAAAGGAACTACGAAAACTTCACGGTGTAGACCTTTAGTGGTCATTCAAGTGCGACGTAAGCAGAATTTGGGTGAAATTAATTCCTTCGCCTCTCTTGTCCATCAGTCATCAAAATCATGATTACATATGTTTACGTGTAAGGATTCTCTCAAGTCCTTACACGTAAACATGTACGTAGGTAGCTACTTTCTATACTATATATTTTCAAATTTGCTTCTTCTTTCTTCAAATAGGCTGCTTTGTTTATATACTGGAAATAGTCATAATTGCTGACATTTGTGGGGACTAATCCCAATACTATCCTCGATTCTCCTAGCTCAAATAATACCACCGTCATCGTCTCCTTTTATCGTGATAACGTTTTGATCGTCTCTCCATCCGCGGGAGAGGGGTTGTCCTTCCCTCTTTCGAAGACTCATAACAATTTGATTATGCTCTATGTATTGGGCTTCTTTTCTCTTCCACAGTGTAATTTGCGATTCGAAAAAAAAAGTTGTCATTCGTCAACCGTCAGTTTTTATCGGACCGCTGCAGAGCATAGGAATTAAATACTCTTTCATACTACGATACTCAAACTTAGGGAGGTTTTTATTATTTAGAGATTAAAAATCTAGGACAAGGGAATGTAATCAGGCACCACAGGTAGTGCTACTGAAGGCTGAACATGCTTGTCTTCACATTGTCCTGCGACCTATTGAATTCGAAAGTTTGTTTGTATATTTTTTATCCTTTCGCGCAAAAACTATTGCACATATTTGGAAGAAATTTGGCATAGATATACATATGTTGTGTGTATATAGCAGTAGAAACAGCAGGCTAGTAGCACTAGGCACCTGCCTACTATAATCATCATAGATTATTTATTGAAACTACAACACTTTTGTTGGATAAATTATATTTAAATAATTTCTTAGTTAATATTATGATAATCTGAGTGCACCATCTAAACGAATAGTTTCACCGTTTATCATCGGGTTCTGGATGATGCTGTACACTAAATTTGCATATTCTTCGGCTTTTCCGGCGCGTTTTGGGAATTGCGATGACGCCAATAACCCTTCTCCGGTTTTTGCAGTGATACCCGAAGTCATGGGTGTGACAAAGACACCTGAAAAACAATTAGATTTATTAAATGTAATCAACGAGTAGGTATTAGGTACTTAAGCTTTAATTGCATTAGAATTGAGTAAATATTATTAAAGAGCTGGTGCCCGCGACTTCGGGTATTAAATTGATATTTATGTAGAAAAATGAAAAGCGCCTAATTGTTTCTGTACTAGCAACAGAACAGGTACAGCAGGTTTCCGGTGGCCTTCGTATTGTACGTATGCACTGTCTCTCTTAGGAGAACTTGTTTCTAAATATAATTCTTTCTCGTGATTACGTCCTACAAATGGATGAACACCGGCTGCACCAGGGCCGAGCGTGCAAAACCGAGGAACACGCGCTAAAGGAACACGCACATAAGCGTTCGACATGTGTCATATCCACGTCTCTCCCACTCCATCGGCCAATGAGCACGTGAACTGTTTATAGACCGTGTCGTTCGCATATATCCCGAGATGTAAACAGACTGACATTTGTACTTTAAGCGTTACCGGCCGTTAGCCTCTTTTTTTTTTAATTTTAAGTCACATCAGATCAGAATGTAGGTGATAACTGTTTCCACAGGGTAGTAGAGTGCGGACCACCGCGTTTGTCACCATGCACGAGTGGGACTTATAGTCCTTACAAAATGTCCGACCCAAACCGGCG
>JAFELO010000500.1:422784-445442 GCA_017140195.1 Eumaeus atala
AAGGATATAAATTAATAGGCGGATGGCGACGGCATGGAAAAAGTATTGGAACATGAAAGAAATTATGAAAAACAAATAAATAGGTATAAAAATAGAAGGTAAGCTATATGATGTGCTGATTCTGCCTTACACGAAAGAAATGGAAAGAAGCATGCTTGGCATAAATATATCAGATAAAATAAGAAATGAAGTAATAAGAAAGTGACTGATATAATTAAAAAATAACAAGTCTGAAATGGAAATGGGCAGGACATGTATGCAGAATGCCATACAATACATGGGCAAGAAAAAACATAGCCTGGCCGCCTGGACATAGAAATAGAGGAGACGATGGGAAGATATATTTAAAGAAAGATGTAGACCAGTATGGAAGAGGATAGCGAATGATAGACAATAGTGGAGAGAAATGGGGGAGACCTACGCCGCATAGGCGACTTGCATAAGTCAGTAAATATATATATTAAATGATAGCAGTAATTTATTAGATATCGAATTATAGATAGAATATTTGAGTAACTTAACAAGTAATTAAATAATCATTGATAATTCTGAAACAAATAATATAATTGTAATGTAATAATATTAAATAATCATTATAATGTTATATAATTAATTTCACAAATGTGCATGGTACTATTGTGGTAGAATAAAGGCTATTCTATTTTATTTTTATACATATATATATTTCTTACCAAATATATAGGTATATCTTATAAATAAAATTCTTGTGCCACAATGTTAGTTTACTTACTCCTCCGAAACGGCTTTACCGATTTAATACCGAATAAACCGATTTTGATAAGAGCTGTTCACTCAACCCGCATATCATAAAAAACGATTACATAAAAAACGATTGCCGGGTCAGCTAGTGTAAGATAAAGGATGTGTCTAGTTTCAAATAAAGAAAAAGACGGAACGCGCACTAAAAAAAATAAAAATTTAAATAATGAAAGTAAATTACACGACTAAATTTGCCAGTAGATATGTAAAGTTGCCGCAAAAAACCTGCCTTAAATGTTAAAATATTTGTAATCATTTAAAAATAAGAATAGATAGACAGGATAGTAGGTGCCTGCCTCGTCTAAATAATAGTTTAAGTTCTAATGGATGATCATATCACTGCCTCGGTATCCGCGATGATTTATCAAAATAAACCTATACTTACCAACATTATAAAAAGAAACCTTTTTTTGTTTGCATTGAACAGGCTAAGTAACAACTGGACCGAAAAGAATTTTTTTTTACCATTAGAATCCGGAATTATCTCTCTTGAACATAGGCTATATAACATTTTGTAAAACGTTACAGATCAGTATGACAACTTCGATGATGTAAAATATCGAAGTAAATTTTACATCATCGAAGTTGTCATATTATTATTTCCGTATTTTGTAAAGTATCCATGAGAAGCCAATACGGACTAAATATTAGTAACAATACATAACTCATGTTATGTCAAAATTTCATTTTAAGCACATAATACATTACTATCTTACCTAGAAATGACGTTAAATTTTAACTTTTTACTTATTATCAATTTACTGATAAAGAGATCAAATGTTACACCTCAGAGTTGCGACACATCGCAAAAATATCATCATAATAGACATTTAGCTTTACGCAAGAAAATCAAGATAGAGCAACTTTGTAATGCGTTAAATATGAATTTCAATATCTATAACTTCGTCAAATAAACAGAAATGAAACCCCCAAATGTACGTAAGGACAGAACTTCAGGATGATTGCATAGAATTTGATAATTATTTAAATTTTGTATTCGGCATGGATAAGGTTTGCATGTAGAAATGCGTGTGGAATGTATGTAAGCCCATAAATTTATAAATTCGATATGCTAGCGCCAAGGTTTGTGTGAAAGCGGAATAGAAAATCCAAACGGATTTTGACAGTTACACGTTGCAATGGAAACAATGGCGAGAATTACGACAAAAGAACATCTGTCGTTACAGCCTGCAAGAAAATAATTATCACAATGTTAAACTGTACCTATTCTATTATTAAAATAGCATGCAATCCTTAATTTAGTCATAATAAATCATAGGTAAGCATATTTGTCATTCAAGAAGAAAAAAGCTCTCATTAACTTACATATTTGAGAATTAAAATGGAATTCGACTGGACAACAGAATGAGATCATTCTTATAAAGGCATACCGTATTTATATATCTGAGAGTCTTCGCGGTTGCAAATGTCTTTTTTCGTAAATATCTGGGAATTCTTATTTACTAAGATCGTGTTATTATGTTTAACATTATACCTAAATTAATTGCTAGGGCCAGTCACAACTATAACTAGGATATATATCACAAGGATTGATCTTGAGTGTTCAACAGTGGCAGAGATATTTTCTCATGATAATGATAAGTTAATAATAAGGCGGGGCTTTGAAGCCCGCCCCCAAGGGGGTTGTCAAATATTAACATTAAGTTCTAAATGTTAATCACATAAAAAAATAAAAATATTCGACTGTCAATGTTCTGGTAATCTGCTAATCAAAGTTACCTTGTCTAGATTGACTGCACCTACTGCGCTTCAAATATGTACCAAATATGGGTTTGAATATTACAATATACAAGTATATACCTGGAGCTATAGTGACCACCCGTATTCCGTGCTTCGCCAGATCTCTCGCTATAGGTAATGTCATCCCCACGATACCTCCTTTTGATGCTGAATAAGCTGATTGACCTCTCTGAGTAAAACAGCAAATATATATAAATTATCAGTCGAAACCATTGATATACTATATAATGATACTAATGCGGTCCTGCCAGAATTTCGGCCACGGGGGCCATCTCTATATCCATAGAGACTAGGCAGAGATAGAGATATTTATAACCATAGAGTACAAGTGTGTGCAGAGGCATAAGTGCACTCTCTGTTTCCTTATCGTCCTACTCCGATGGGGTGACAACCTCACACGGCCAGGGAGAAATAAGGCGCAGCACCGACGGCTTAATGTTTTTCCAAGACACGGGGGTGTAAGACAGTCAACGTCCTTACGTCGGACTGTTAGAAGTGGAAAAAGTACAATAACTCTTTGGTCCGACCCGGGAATCGAATCTCACGACTGTGCTTGAGCATGTTTACCACTAGGCCACAAGGCGGTTAATATCATAGCTTCTTACATATAACAGCTACTAGAACTTAGTTTCCAATCACCTGTCCTTCTAACGCTGCAATGCTGGCCGTATTTACAATAACTCCCCTTTGTCCATCGGCGTCTGGAGCGTTTTTACCGATCAATCCTGCTGCCAGTCTGATGACATTGAATGTCCCCACTAAGTTTACCTAAAAGAAGAAAACTGATTTTAGTATTATAACATCCTCAACATTCATAATTCTCTCATTGTATATTTGTTTTTATAACTCTTCATCTGTCATGCCTTCTACATCTCCGAACCATGGGAGCATGCTCTTTCACCGATGCTCACTTTCATACCTAACTTCACTTCATTATAAGAAAGGAGGTCGGCGAGGCTTACGCCACATACTTTTAGCAACTGTCTCATCTCGATTGCGTTAACTCTATTTTCATGCTGTTTTATAAAATACTAAAAATATCTTCAGTGCTTTAATATCACATAATTTACTTTAATTGTATTAAAGTCAATTATGTGATAAACAAATTCTGTGGATCGAGGATATCTTAATACCAGGGAGCGAAAAGGGTCAAACGAGCAGTTGGGAGTTTTTTGTCGCAAAGCAAACCAAGGGCAACCGATGCCTATCAGCATCCGCTCAGCCAGATGTTATGCTCTTTTTCATGGTAGGATGTAACAACGCCCACCACATTCCGGGTCGGGAAACAACACTCTGACTTCAGCAGCGGACCGAAGACGGCACACAATTTCGGCTCGTTAAGGAAAGTACAATTGTGTGTAATATTAAAATTTTACTTACGTTTATAATTTTCTGAAATGCGCTCAAATCAAACGGCTCATTCTTTTTGAAATTATAGGTCAAGGCAGCGTTTATAATTCCAGCGCAGTTCACTGCTACGTCCAGCCTTCCGAACTTGTCCACAGTTGTTTGCAGAGCATTTTTAATATCTTTTTCCGAAGTTACCTGTTACATGAAACAAATCTGCCTATAGGTATAATTTGGGGTAGCTACCTGTAGCCGGACATTTAACAGTAAAACGCACAGAAGACGAATCGATCGATCCAACTTTTTACATTTTAGTAAATAACTAGAAGACGTCTAATATTCAAATCGCTAGGCTATCAAACCAAAATAATTTAGGGTTGTATTCGTTGATCATTTTGTACTTTTCTAAAGAACAAATAAACTTACATCAACTGGTACAAATGCTGCATTTTCTCCCAACGACTTGGCCACATCTCTGCCGTTACTGCTGGGTAGATCACAGATCACAATGCGTCCGCCTTGCTTAATTAGGTATTCTGCCGTTCCCTTCCCAAGACCTGACGCCCCTCCAGTAACAAGACCTACAAGACCCTGAGAATGTTACACACATTCATTGATATATTAAAATGAAAACAGAAAATACCTCATTGCAACGAGTGCAAGTAAGTATCAAAAATTAAGTAAGTTTGTAATCTACTACCTAATGGGTACATGTAAAATTTAAGGATTTGTAATGTAAAAAATTATCGAGTGTTACACTTGATCTTACTTTGACCATCTAAGGTACATACAAAAAAAAACAAAATAAATTGGCATGTAAATTAATAACTCTTTTTCGAAGTTAGCAGATTAAACAGTAATTTACGTAGGTACTTATTTTGAAAACGATGTAATTGTAATTACAAAATTGACAATTTTAGTACTTACATATATGACAAAAAATATGTTAAAAGTCGCTGGCTTAATAAAATTTAACATATTTAATAGTAGGAGGGCGATGAAAGTTTAAAAATTTACACATAATTGTAGAATTCGATGAAATTTGTAAGTTTAAGTAAAATTGTTACCTTTAACATTTTAATAATCACCGACTTTACAAATCAGTGAAATTAATTCCAGCGCGTCCAACTGAGTGTACGATGCGCAAGAAGCGTTGATAAAATATACAGTTATATAAAAATATACATTACTATATGTAGTTGCTAGGGCGTTCTTTATCTTGTTTACAGCGTTCCTTTCCTACTTGCTTGTGTCTAATTCTATTTAAAAGTAATGCAAATACTTATGTGATTTCAAGCGTACCATTTATATTCATCATGAATTTATAACGAAGAATTTTCATTCGTTATAAATTTGCATGCTTGTACTTTGAATCCAATTAAATTGCAAATTAATGGCGAACCACTGACGCTTGACACAGGTTCCTTTAGAGACTTTCGGCGTATAGGTCTTGTTTTCTCGTGAAACTATATATTTAAACGAGCGGTGTATGAAATTGAAGAGTAAAGGCGCGTTAAGGCCTGAATAATACTCAGGACCTGTTAGAGAGCTGGGGTCATGAGAAATCTGTATTAAAATATGAACTCAATCTTGTGTTGTTACTATGTGGACTCGTTTACTTTGCCTTTAGGTCTACATAGCATCCAGAGTTTGATCATGGAACTGGAAGACCATTCGAGTAAACTCCAGTCTCACATCAGAGCTAAAACACAGTCTTCTTTGCCCATATCAGTTCCAGATACGCGGGGTAGACTTTAACATACGGCGCTTTGTAGTCCGGCGTTTAGTATCTACTCTTTAGGACCGAGGCCTTTCACGTCGCTCCGGACAATTACAAACCAGGGCACTTGTGGTTTTCCTCTTACCCTTTCCTATGCTATGGAAAGGCATTTCACAACACACTTGTCGAACCTTCTCGTCGCGTAACTAACAGCTCAACCTTAAAGTTCCCTCTTATATACTGATTATCTATTCTATCCCTCAGTGTAACTCTTCTTGTGCCCATCTCAGGATACGCATTTCGGTGGTGTTCAGCTTAGCCTCGTGTATATTTTAGATGCCCAGTTTTCGATGTCGTAACGTAGAGCTGGTCTCATTTACTTTCATAACCTTGCCTTTGGTTCTTATCGGCATCTTTATGTCGTAGTCGTATCACTGTGAGCGTATGCCCTGTTGTTGTTCTTTGATCCTGAACCGAACCCAGGTATTAAACTATTTTTACTCTGGGGAGGGTCGTGCCACCGCGAGGGGTCAATGCACTACCTTGATTTACCTTCATATCGAAACTTTGAGATAAGTGCACTTCTTCTCCATGCATCTGGAATTTCTTCACCGATTAGGATGTCATTAAATAGGTGTGTTGGCCAGTATTTTCCATCCTCTTTAGGACATTTGCATAGTACGGCTGGGGTATTAGCCAGATTTTCACATCCTCTTAAACACATTTGCATGGTTCAGTCGGGATATTCTCAGAATCGTAAGTTTACAGTTTTCCATTTTCAGAATTATTTATTTATTTCCTATTTTACTTCTAAGGTAATTTACTCAGGCGTTTCTCCGGTCCGCTATTATAAGGTTTTATTGTTTCTTCAAAAAATAATCATATTTCAGTATCACCATATGTAATACTACTATTGCTTCTAATATTATATCCCCTTATTTTGTATTTCGTAGTCAAGTCCCGTGATGAAGATGTCATCTCTGACATTACCCACGTGTCCGTTTAGGTCTTCACCATTGAGCCCTTGCTTGCTTACGGGTAATGCATTCAGTTGTGAACCCAATGCTTCTCGGGAGTCATTTTGCACCCTTCCATTTTGTGTCTAGCACGCAGCAGATATTGCGTGCAGTAGTGCGTGTCGTCATTGTGTCTATGCCGACCCATCACAACTCCGAACCTCCGCTTCGAATGTGTCGAAGAAGCTCCAGGGTCAGGTTTGGTTAGGAAGCTATTTCTCCGGCCTAATAGTTCGTGGAGTTTTATTCCTTAACTACCATTTGCCAGGGGTGACGGTCCCATGATAGAGCTGACACACATAGTTTATTTCAAAACTTTGTCACATAACTCTCACAAAATAACCCGTATAAGGTACCAAGGCAAGATTTAACGTATTAGTTATGTTAAACATGGATGAAGCAAAAAGCATATTAGGTATTTCAGCAAATTTGTAGAAAAATCGATGGAAGTCACATTTCGCTTACGTGTCTCATGAAGAAGATACTGCATTGTCTACAGGCTCGTTGTGGCACTCCGCGTTGTTGACAACATAGAAATGTGATAAATATTCCCAAATAATGCAATTTAGGTACTGAATTAGTGTTGATGAAATACGAGAACAGACATAAAAAGAAATGTAAACATTCTCAAAGTTTCAGTGCACGATGTTTACACAGGTGTGCATTTCCTTCAGCCTTCGTCGGTGTAGGTATTTTAATGGTTACCGAGTACGTACTTACATTTCGCTAGACGACCCAAACTGTTACTCACGGTAGCTAAATCCAAATGTTTTTTATTACTGGATCGTGTAAAACTGTTTTAGTACATTTGATACTTTCCACAAAAGGCTTTTGTCAAACACCAAATACAACTGAAGATGGGTATTTTTAAATAACATTACAATAGTATGTCTATAAGAAATGTTGTATAAGAATGCTTCTTTTAAACATTCTGCTTAAATAATTCATTGTATGCGGACGCGTGTGAGCCGGCGTCTCGGATAAGAGCAATGAGAAAATATATGATTGTGCTTGTTCTCATTACTTCAGGCGCTAGGGCAAATAATGAGAGCAGTGAAGAAAAAAATGACGAAAAACACACACATAAGGGTAAAAGTACCACAATGAGAGTAAATAACGTTACTCCAACACCAACTGACTTCCATGAAAGCATTGATGACAAAGCTGGAAAGTTTATCGACTCCCTAATGGCCACACCAAAATATCTTCAGATGTTAGAGGGAGTTGAAAAAAAAATAGAACACATGGAAACTAGCTACAATGATAGAACCAATGGCATCATGAAATATCTGTCTGAAGTACTAAGAGCTCTGAAGACAGCATCCGTGAATGATATGGAACATATGATAGAAGGTTTGAAAAGTGATTTGACCCATTTAAAGCAAATATTGTATACCAGAAGAAAAAAAATCGATAAAAGTAAGTTGCTCTATTTGTAATGTTTTTTTTTATACTTCAAGATGTTTCCAACAATATTAAAAACAGATAACATTAAAAGCAATAAATACATTAGTCTTTTGTAAACTTTTTTGTTTGCATAATGCATCTATTCTGCAATTGAGCCACTTTATTTATTACAGACTTTTTGTTAAATGTAGGCCCGATTGTAGAAGCGGCTATTAACTAGCTTTGTTTTTGTCTTTTTAACTTTGTAATATTTTAAACAGTCGGGTTTTTATTTCTCTATATTTTTTTGAGTATCTATCATCTAAGTTTATAACTTTTTATAGAATTGTGAAATTTTCAATCTTATAAGATTGAAAATTTCACAATCTTCTCATTTATTAGGAATATTTGGACCTCGTAGATACGTTAACACGCCATGATAGGTATATATAGGATTCACATCATTCACTCGTACTTATACAATACTTTTCAATTGCCGTATATTCTATACATTCTGTATCCGGTTGTAAAAAATCGGAAATTGTTTTTAAACAGAGTTTTAATCGTCTTATATCTCAGATAACTTGACTAAGGAGTGAGCATAGAATTTTAAAATGATATTTAAGAAAGGGATATAAAATACCTATTCTACGATTATTGACTTTAATTTTTTTATATTCACATGGGTCACACACAGCCGTCAGGAGCTGGGGACGGACAATTTAAACTTTTTATTAATGGTAATACTCATTTGTTCTTTAACAATAGCTTAAAAGTGTTCTGAATAAACTTATATTTTCTATTTAATACCTTAGAAAAACTATTTTTTCCTTGTCATTTGTTTGAACATTTTGTTTTGTATTTTTATTTCCATTACATGGGTCTATTATTATATTATTATTAGACGACCTGGAGCGTTATGCCACTCGATAAAAATTTGTGTAATCCCATCACACCAAATAATTTAGATCAAATGATAGCCCATTGGGGTGGGGATGATTTGAGGGCAACGCATCTGCGTAACGATCGCGCGAATGTCCATGGGCGTCGGTAATCATCAAAATGCTCCGATTGCTCGTTTGCCCGTTATACGCAATCATACAACTTTTTAACAGTGCCACATTAGGTCTCGTCTTCGCAACATTGTACATTAAACGCCTTTTTTGTAGGATTTAACTTCTTTTTGTAAAATGTTTACGACACTTTTATAGGTTGATATCCCGCGATTTTTAAATTTCCTGCGAAAGTTGCAAACCTCAAGGCAGGAAATTTGTATTTTAGACTATACTCCTAACAGAATGTTGTATCTGAAATTATCCAAGATTGTGAAGAGATGAGGCATTCAATCACGTCAGTACCGATGCCATTTAGCTACGGCGCGCGTACTGCCCTTGACGTCAGAGTCGGGGGATGAGAAACCCCGCGGTCTCTCACAATAATAGTTAATTTAACTATTAAAAACATTCAATCGAGCGAGTCCGACGAAGCTGTATTGAGCTTCTCTTCGCTTCCATAGCATAAGATCAGGTCCAAAAAAAAAAATCTGTCAAGAACACCGATAAGTTCACAACTTACGCGCTATTTAACGACACCTTTAATGTAACAGCAACTGGTGAATATAATAAAATTAATACGCTAGCCGATAAAACTCGACAACACAACTAACTCATTACCTATCTTTAGTGATAAAATAAGATAATGTATGATTTCTTACTTGGAACTGTTGATTTACAAAAATATAAGATACACGATTTCACACTAAACTGTCATTTTAAATCATCCGTGATTGTGCGTAAAGATTTTGCACAGGAACTTTACGAGCAAGAGTTTAAGTTGGTTTTAACAAAGTATATAATTTGTTAATAGCACATCATTTATACGGACGGTTTTCACACGCTGAATGTGTATCTTCGTATTTTTGTAAATCAATGCCCGAAAAAGATATCTACAAGACTCGCCGCATGAATTGGTTCGCAATACTAATGTTACAGATCGTAGCATAGTTATGCTAGGAACGTCATGTACGACTGCCAACAGTCTACCTATTCACTTATCACAAGGTGTAGACTCGTAGCGCAGTCGCTGGAGAATTAAAATATGCACATTGTTGCGGGGTGGCTCGTACACCCCTCAAAAGTATACGTGTAATGACGTAGACTGTGCCGTTTTTAAGCTTAATTTAATATTCTATAGAGGGCTAAACAATAACATTATTATAAAAAGTATAAACAAAAGAAGTCATAAGAAATCTTAAAACCTTTTGTTTGCTACTCCAGGTCTGCTCAGGTACATAACCAATAACATCGAAAGGCTCGAAATAGTCCTAAAGAAACTGTTAAACCATTAACATCTAAGAGATATAGAAACTTCTGTACAAATTTAAGGTTTCTTAGACAATTATGTAAGCTGGGAATTACATTCGAAAGTAAAAAACTAGCCAAAAACAGCAACGGATCTTACTAAATATTTGTAGAAAGGCATAAAAAATATACACTCCCTTAAAAAAAAATCTGAACCTGCAGAATTATTAAACACCACGACCGACATAACTATTGCAAGGACTTTTCCATGGTCGGTAAAAATCTGGCAGTCAATTTTGAACAAAAGTGTGTGTAAACATAGTGCTTGAGTTATATTGTAATATAGTTAGAGCAACATATTTAACTACTACCTTTGTACCTGCAGATCATGTCGAAGTAAGGTCACTAGTTACATTCCTCAAGAACGACAGGGTTGCTGGTAAAAATGGTATGAATGCTCCTCTAATTAAAGTTATTCTTCCATTCATTCTGGAGCACATCTAAAACTCAGCTTATCCACTGGGGCTTTCGTTCTTGACTGGAAAGTAGCATGTATAGTTCCAATATTTTTAAATATATCTCAAAACGTTGATTTGGAAGCTGGCTTGTAAATTGCACGAATAGTTTGCTTCTGTAGCAGGAGAATGGTATTGATGTCAGCAGCGACTGTCCTTAACAGTATACCATAACACATAGTGCAGTAGAAGTAACTAAAATAAACTAATTTTGCTGTATGTTTATATATAATTTGTCTAATGTTTCTAACTGAGAATGCTGTCAAGTTAAATCTATTCACACTTGTGCACACCACTCCAGTTTGGAGTAATAATTTATTTTCTACTGAGTAATAGAAATAGAGAGGGCCTGTTTCACCGGTCTCAATTATAGGCATGACTCACTTATCGCAGACATAAATATCAGATGCATCACAAATTTCGGGTTGCGAATAGTGGGAACTGTTAATTTCTGCATGGTCTTAGTTGACGGTTCGCGCGGCGAGTAGTCTCTAGTTGTATAATTACAATTACATTTTGATACATTAACAATAAAAAGGGATACTTTTGCTTTCTTTAACATTGCGGACATTTGAAATGCAAACATGCGCAAAGTTAAAAATATGTTCTATCACACACACAGTGTGATTTTAATATCGTATATATAAAATTCTCGTGTCGCCTTACCTTTTTTTTTTTTGTTGACACGGGGAAACGCATTTACGCGCCTTCACTGGCCCTGAGTGGGGTCCAGTGTGTGGGGCTCGCGGCACATTACATAGTGCCGAATACCCACAAAAACCACCGCGAGTGTCACCAGTGCCGCCTTTGGTGAGGTGCTCCGGAACAGCAAATCATCAGGGCATCTCGACGGCAAGTCAGCCCCCGAAGGGACCGACGCCACCTCCACAGATGACATGTTTGGGGCGATGGGTCGGGGTTGGGGAAAGGGTTAGGTTCGACCAGGGAAATGGGCGCTGTCGCCCGGGAGGGGGTATTGTGAGGGCAGCGGAGGCTAACCAATACCTCACTAGCGCCGCCGGCGAGGAAGCCATAAGAAAAACCGGCGGCTTCTCAGTAGCCGTAATTGGCGTTTCCTCGGTACTCAACTGTAATTTTGTAATTTTAAAATTATGACCTGAGGCAGCAGACAAGCGGGCTTTGCCATCAGTTCGCCTCGGATCCGATAATCGGCGACCGGTGCGCGGCTGATTGAGATGCCCGGCTCTACGAGTGGCGAGAAGGATGATGTACTTGGCGCTCGTCTTAAGCATTTCCTAGCGGAGGAGCAGAGGTGTTCAGGCAACAGTCGTTCTGCAGTCACCGCAGAGCGGCTGTTGATAGCAGTCGCCAAGGAGGTGGGCTGCCACCGGGGCCAGGGCCTCGTGCGAAACACACGAGGCAGTTTGGCTCGGGTACAGCTCACGTCGAGCTCCCGGCATCGGCACCTAAAAGCTGCTGCAGGCCGCGAGTACAGCGGTAAGTTGGAGCCGCGTCAACATCCACCTTATGGCGGTAGGTGCCGCTTTTTTAAGTTGCTTCCGCTGCCTGAGGATGGGGCACGTCACCAGCACGTGCAAGGGTGCCCCTGGCCGCAGCACTTCGTGCTACCGCTGCGGTCAGTCCAGTCACAAAGCTGCCGAGTGTTCGGCCACCGTGAAGTGTTCGCAGATTCTGGAAGGCCAACGGGCCTCATGAGGGGGGCGTGGCGTGCTATCCCCTGTCTCGCGTTCTCTTCTTCTTTCGTTATTGTCGTCGTCGACAATGGGGCAAAGCCGGTTTTCGTGTTGGGCACTAGGCACAACCGGATCTGGAATAGGAGGCGGCGATTGTCAGGCACTGAGCCTCCCGTCGCTTTTAGAATTAGGGGTGAACGAGGCGGCTGGCCGGCTCTGCGTCGACTCTTCTCTCTCTCCGAGACTCTACGTGGCCAGCCTGTCGCTGGAGAGATCCGGTTGCCTGCAGATCCGGGACCCTCCGATATAGCGGCTGAAGGCACCCGCAGGGGTTTAGTCGATATTACATTCCCGAGTCCCGAGTCCTACATACGGTCTAGATATCCTCCGTAAATGGATTGATTTGACTGACGAACGTTAACAAAAAAAGGCACCAAGCAATGTACTATTGTGTATATGTAAGTGGTTTCGACAATTTCTCTTGGAATAAAAGTAATTTCATGATCTGTATTCATACTTTTATAGGGCTACTTCAAAACGAAGGTACATACATACATAAACAACCTTTTCAAGCCAGTTGAAAATGAAATGATTATTGGACCGGGGCTGCCTATGCAGTGTTATAAGTAAGCTTGTGTACATAGTCTAAATTTCTAAAAGTTCACTGGTCTTTCAACAAGAGTAGGCCTTGAATTAGCAGCAGGTCCTCTCTATTTCCTCTATATTTTTGAAGTAAAACTTTTTTACGTACATTTGATCAGGGAAATGGGCTGGTGAATGCATGATAAGAGAGGTACGAAATCTAGCTTAACGGAACTTGAGAGGGGATGATATATAGTAAGTGAAGATAGAAAGAGAGAGAGTTACACGGAAATTGAGAGGGACATATAAGTTAATGAGGATAGAAAGAGAGAGAGAGAGAGAGAGAGAGAGAGAGAGACGGTTACGGTTCCTATTATTGGCAAAAGAGAGAGAGAGGTGGACACATATTTTCTTACTGTCTTCCTAGTAGGTTGCCTGGTTTTCTTAGTAGGTTGCCTTAAGTGCCACACACATTTCGTTTTTTTTTTTTCATGTCGATCACTTGTGGTTGTAAGGAATAAGTAAAAGAGGGGTTGTAGAAGCACTATTGAGACTTTTCGTTGTGATGTCGTCTCTCTATTGGATAGAGATTGAAGTTTCGTAACTAGAGCATGTTATTTTGGTAGTTATGATACTTTTTGTAGTAAATATCTTAACGCTCCTGCAACGCTAATCACGTGACCCACCGATGTTTCAATATAGATTTTTTAAATTTCACGATAACATTGATAATGATCTCTTCACTAAACAAACTTACTCTATACTACCCGCGTTCCAAATTCCGAACTTACATGAGTGGTATATAATAGCATTAATGTGCCTCGAAAATACAAACACACACCAGAGATTTGGAGGGGTTGTGTTTTTCTCATTAGGCTAAAGAATTATAAAAAATAATTTCTTAGTATTTATAATAATAATAATATAATAATATCTGTGGACTTATCACACCATGTTAGCCCTGTCCTGTGCTAAGTACCGTTAGTTCTCGTGTTACAGGTAGACTAGAAAACGGAAATATATTTAATATTCATATAAATTTTATATATTTAAGACTTTTATTATAGAAATACATGTATAAACATCCATGACTTAAGCGGGATTCGAACCCGCGACCTCTGGCGTTACACGCGAACTAACCGCTACGTTACCAACTGAGCCAGCCGATCGTCCTATATTGTTCATGGCTCAGTGACTATTTATTTCGGAATCAGACAGAGTCGAAGTAGTGTACAAGTCTTTATTTTAGGGTATACTTTAATTTATAAAGCTGTGTTTTAGTTTCAATATTCATTATAGTTTAAGAATAGAAGAGGTAGTGCCATGCTGAAGTGCACGCTGGTACGACCTGGGAGGTACATCTACGCTTACACGATGCCGAAAAGTGACACGGTCGCGTTTCGCCCACTAGAACCCCGTTACTAGGAGAAGTAAAAATTGATGTATATATGTTCCAGTTTGATTTGCCTCCCCTCGCGGCAGTCCAAGTGACATACATGTTTGACGAATGCTCCGAGAATTTATTTAAATTTTAGTAATATATTTCGTAATTTTGGGATAAATAACCAGATAACAGGTCCTTAGGTACGTACCACTGTTACGCAAACCATAATTTTCATTTGTTTCTTTTAACCAATTTTTATTACACTTTATTTTGTCGTTTCTAATATATTATTGATAATATTTACGCCCTATTAAACGTAATTGTAATTAGTCACAAAGTCCAATCGAGATATTGAATCCCGGATAAGTTAACGTCCATTCTTGCGAATAAAAAATTACGCGATCGCCCCCAACTTAAGCGACAAAACGTAATCTCTTAGAATTGTCGCTTTATTCGTTATCCCCAGAACGAAAACGCCACCAGCCCGGTGTAAACGACTCTTTTGTCCTCAGTAGGTGCCGTGTTAGACGTAACTCGGCCCTATAAGGATATCGACTACTTTAGCTTGTCCGCGAAGCTTCCTCATATCTCGCCAAAATTAATGACCTTGTTAACGACACGGGGTCGCGAATTAACATGACCAATAAAGCGGGAATTATGGATGTGTCCCATAAAGTTACAGCAATCGTGTCCTGACTCGCCATTAAAAATACGACCCTCAAAACAAAAAACGCCAAAACCCAACGCGAAATTATCGAATCACAAAATATCCAAAAAGCACCAAAACCAGCGTCATATTCCGAGGCATTACTACTGAAATTGTAAAAATCGATTCCGCCTCTATATATAATGCTATCAACGCGTAATCCCCTGCTGTGCGTAATAGCTTACCCCACGGAAGGAAAATCATCAAAACTAAAACCTTCGACGGAAACAAAGCAGGCAGTCTGAAGGTTTTCAGATTTGAGGCGCCAATAAAACTGCCAATTCGGCTCTTACGCGTTACGCGTAACTAGTTAATAAAAAATAGTTAATAAAATAAAACTAAAAAAAAAATCGGTGGAAGCAATAAGAGCAGCGGGACTGCATCTTGAAACTCCAAATGACGAAATTATAGATGATATACTCCTATTATCGCCCTATAACCAAATTATAAAAGATAAAAGGGATACAACCCAACAACACTTTCTTAGTTCAATAATTACGCGTTGTATTTTAAACAACAGATTTAATCGTAAACGGTTTGGCCTAGAAATCGATCCCCTTATTCGCCGACACGACAAGAATGGAAAGGTTTTCATCGTTTGGGCTTGCTGCCTATTCATAAATGACATTGAGCTCGTACGTTTTGTGCTAAATGTCAACAGTAAGGTCACGCCACAAATTTCTGTCACGAAGATCCCTGCTGCAGCCACAGTGCTGGTTCACATAACAGCGCAAAGTGTATTAAAAAGACACATAAAACTTTAAGCCCGCCAGTGCAAGCGATATAAGAAACTAACCGATCACGCTACTGGCTCGCCCGACCGTCCAACCTATGGATCATAATTGACGAAACCTTATTTTAACAACCCAACATGGATAATTTACTTATAGGACTGTTAAATCTTCATAACAATAAACTTGCAATATTTGAAGTAGAAAAGATATCATTTGATTATAACTTGGACTTCGTACTTGTCCAAGAACAGCGTCGTAGCTCTACAGTAAGGACTAAAATCATAGACATTACTGATCAAGCGCACGCATATATTTGTCCACCGCATCCAAAAGTCGGCGTGACGGCTTTAAATAATCTACGAGTATGTACGTAACATTGCTCAGTTGCGAAAATCCTGACCACTTTTCCAAGTCTACTTAGTGAACTATAATTTACTTCTAATTTATTACTTTCAGTTCTCTGACCCCGTCGGTCGTCATGTACGGAATGTCCTAAAATCGCAGAAAAGAAAATTATAATAGGTGCTGATGTAAATGCGTCATCTTCACTCTTCTGCACGGAAAAATGCTATGTGCGGATCGCCATCATAGAAGCGCAGAAAGAAGATTTTATAGCTGAGTCTCTCGGGAGAAATCTTCTAATTCATAACACCCCTGATGTACCGCCTAACCTACCTATGGCCCACTGGGCGAGCGCGTACGTCCGTATTTGCAACTGGCTACTTCTGCCAGACGTATGTTCTAGCGACCCCCGTTTAGTAGTTTACGACTTTACTCACGGGCCCCCATTTTCTTCTGCAATGGGGTTCAGTGACATATCGACAGTCATATCGAATGATATTAAAGACTAGCAATTGGAAATTGTTTCGTTCGCTATTTGACACACATACCAAGGACTTGACTCGCATCGATTTATACGTAAATGAAAGCGCTAATATGACTTAGGCTTGGCCACGGGTGGACCATGGCTGCTGTAAGGCTTCTGAAACGTCGGGCTAGTTAAACAACAGAATAAACCGCAATAAAATCCATACAAGTTATTGTAATCTAACATGTGTCTTAATTTAATATCGAATTGGTGGAAAAGAAATCCTTTAGTATTCGCACCGCACAAAACCTTGTAAATTCTTTTAAAATGCTCACAATAATTAAGTCCATGTATTAACTTTAACTGCGCATCGGTTAAACGTAAGGAAACTCTTACATGTTTCGGTAGGAAGGTATTAGAAAATAAGTTTACCATTTTAGAACATATCGAGCAGACTGGAGAAAGAGCAAAAATTAACTGCCACGCTTTTATCAACATTTTGGACTCAACATGGGTCCTAAAAGGACCTTAAAGATACTATGCAACGCGATATAGCTTGGTAGCTTGTATTACGCCTTCAGTTTGGGTGGATAGTGCTACAATAGGCGTAGTGCATCGAAAATTATTACAAAGTCAGAGGCTATCATTATTATTCTTATGTAAAGCTTACCCTACCACTAGTACGGAGGCCCTACTAGTTCCTGCTGTAGTATTACCAGTTGACCTTGAAATCCAACGACGTGCCGCCATGTATCACCACTCTAAAAACCTATCTAGCCCAGACTTTTTAGGACCACAAGACAGACCGAAGATTACGAAACTCTTTATCCCAGTAGATGTTGCCACACAAAACTTAGTCCGTGAATGGCAGGCACGATGGACTAACACAAATAAAGGATGGCATCTACATAATCCTTTCTTAAGGAATTGTGTAGATAGCATGTGGTGATGGTGTGTGGTGCATAGCAGCCGGGCGTCACCTGGTTGCAGTCTCTTTTTATTGGACCGTTTAAGTCATTGCAATACTTTACTGTCTCCACTTTGACTGCAGAAGAAACTGGAAGCACTTCCTACCAATCCTACTTTCTTCTGATTAAATTCTTTGCGGGCCCCAAGGCAATTTTAACATTCCCTCGGGCTCCCTGCGATCATATCAATCGATCACAAGTGGTGTCTGCTGTGGATCTGTCTGATGGTGGGAGAATGGGGTGAGCCATGCCGGTTAAAAAAAGTTCCAGTTTCATAGATATTTAATCCCTGATGTATTTGAAGACATGCTATTGATACATGACTAGATACTTGCTGATAATGTTTACTCTATCAAAGTATTTTTTTTATAGCAATCGGAGCCCTTCAACGATTACCGACGCCCATTAACATCAGCATATTTATGCCATGTATATGCGTTGCCCTCCTTTTCAATTTGAACAAAGTATCCGAGTTTTACGGTATTTATTATATTATTTATTTGAGAGTTATAGATTTCAATTCACATTCGTTAGGCGGATGTGTTGTCCCGTGACAACGAGGGATCCGCCTTCCCCTTACTAGTTCCGTCCGGGATTCCTGATTTATTAATCCTTGCTACGCCAACCGTTCATAGGGGAAGGCCCCTTACTAGTTTTTTTATTATCTACCTGTCGTTACTACTGAGAAATTTGAAGAAAAAATAGCAAAAGCAGCAACTCATCCTCGACACGTGGGTCGATCCACTACCAGGCGAGGTCGGGAGTGCACGACGACCGGGGAGAGATCATCACTACAGGCGAGGTCGGCAGTGCACGACGACCGGGGAGAGATCATCACTACAGGCGAGGTCGGAAGTGCACGACGACCGGGGAGAGATCATCACTACAGGCGAGGTCGGGAGTGCACGACGACCGGGGAGAGGTCATCACTACAGGCGAGGTCGGGAGTGCACGACGACCGGGGAGAGATCATCACTACAGGCGAGGTCGGGAGTGCACGACGACCGGGGAGAGATCATCACTACAGGCGAGGTCGGGAGTGCATGACGACCGGGGAGAGATCATCACTACAGGCGAGGCTTTAGGGCGAGTATAATTATATCTCCTGGGATAAAACTTTCGAGATTTGTTAGAACAACAAAGTAGCACGTAGGACCCCTGTAACTCTGGTCTTGTGGACCGTAGTAAGTTGTTCGTGGCTCCATGGTACATAGCTTAATATCTTCTTCGTAGCTAACAGATACAAGTCACGCACATTATCACTTTTAAACAGGGTAAGACGAGAATACTCATCAGTTTTATTTTATTATTATGAATTAGGTACATCGTCCATTCCCACCACGGTTCAAGCCTTGTCGTGGTGGTGGGGCTCAGTAGCCTCTGGTGAACCGAGACACCTTGGGCGAAGGCAACTGAACCGAGGGGTGTCTGTACATCTCTTATAAGATGAGGGGACAAAAGAACAAGTGTTACTGAATGTAAAGGACGGGTACGTCACCCCATGGCACCGTCCTAAAATTTGTGGGGTCGTTCTTTGGTTCGGGGCAACCCTGCTGTGGAGGAGACGTAAGTGAATTAGGGGATCAGGGCACTTTGGCGGCTAGCCAAGCCGCCAAAGTGCCCTGATCCTTTGTTGTTCTGGGGCACCTCACTAAAGGCGGCGCTGATAGCACTCGCGGTGGTGTTTGTGGGCATTCAGCACTATAATGTGCCGCGAGCCCCACACACCACTGGACCCCACTCAGGGTCGGTGAAAGCGCATAAATTCGTTTTCCCGCGTCAACAAAAAAAGGAATATCGTCCATAATGATTATCATAAAGTCAACACCTAAGCTAGTCCGGATGTACGCTAGCGCGTTCCCGGGCTCTGCTGTCATGCAAACGAGAAAGAACAGCGTGGGTGGCTAGTTGGCATCATATAATAGAGGTTGCTCAGTGCTTTGCAGAGAGCTGCTAGTCCCACATAACCCTCGAGCACTCCCGTGCTCGACGGTATACATTTAAGCATTCCCCCTACAAAGAAAGAGGCTGAACTCATGGTTCAGTTAAAAAATAATGTTCACGGTAAAATCCTCTTACGGATCACTATGCGATAAATATTTCAATAGCTGGTGTTTATAAACATTAATTATAAAATTACTCGGGTATTCGTCATGTGTTGTATACAATAGCGATATGTGAGATTCACACAGTTGATGATTCTGTTATTATCTACCATCACAATCATTGCAAACAGCGCCGGAGAAGGTGCGCCAGTTGTTCAGTGGTACATAGGTCTCGGGATTCTCGCCATGTTGGTGAATCAACTTCTGATCATTATATCTTTTTCGTTACCAACCAACAGCAAAGTAATATCAGGAAAAAATACGAAAAACAGTCCTGCAAATTCACTGTGGAAGCAGGAATACGAAGATGAATTAAGCGATGCAATGCTTTCATCTAGGAAAGGAAGCAACATCAACCGAACGGGTATGTCTGATAATGAAGAAGTAGTCGAAAAGCTACTTGACACACTGACAGCTAGCGAGAAATACATGAAGAAAATTGAGGGCATGGACTTTAGATTAAATAGGTTAGATGCGGAAATTCACGAGAAAACCGATGACATTATAAAACGTTTAGCAGACATGACGAAATCGATAGACAACGCTGATAACTTCGACCAGATGAGCAGCTCGTTAAATGTTTTGAAGAATGAAATGCAAACACTAAGAACTTTTATTGATAGCAATCCAGAAGGACCTTGGAATAAAGCCTCAAACGGTATTTTGAAAATATTTGATAAGAATATTTAACGACATCTTGGGCGAATTTCGTCGACGACGGCGACATCTGATGAGACGAGCCACCTGCGTAGGGCCTATTATAGTGTATTTACATTTACACAAGTGCAATCTCTATTACCTCATTCATCTCTTCTGAGGAGACGGCAATTTTACACGACCAGAGGGAAATTAGGCGATGATAAGAATATATACCGACCGATGCGACAAGTATTGCATCTTTGCAAATATTATACGCTCTTGTCACTGTATCTTCTAGGGTCGGTCTGTCAAGTTGCAAGTTAGAGCGGTCACGCCACCTACTTGCCTAAAGATATACCAATTGTAGGGTAGGCACTATTAAGTTCATGTTTAGATTCACAGATAAAAATAATATTGACATTTCCTCCCAAGACTACAAGAAATTCAAACTAAACATATTCATGAGTAGCTCGATCCGCATACTTATATATTACATACCGTTTCAATTGTGCTGTGATATTTTTCCACAAATGTTATAATTTATACCAAACGTGAGGCAATACAATTAGTCAAACATAATATGAATTTTTTGGTCAAAGTTGTAGGGCGCACTCCATCTCCATCTTTGAAATCGGTTCAGCCAACAAACAAATCTTTTTGGATTATATTTTGTGTCGTCTAAATATTGAAGGAATATTAATTATATTTTAGCAGATGCAGGTGAATGCCGAATGGATTCTAACTTAAATAATCGACTATCAGTATTGGAGACACATATATCATCTATACTTAAGAATATGGAATCAATTACATCCATTATTTCCGAAGTGAAAAATCGGCAAAATTTAAAAACTTCATCAAGGTAAGTAATTTGTCTACATGATGTATCATTTATATTTTTCCGCCATGAAAGAGAATAAGCTAAGACTCCAAATCCTTAAGTTATAAAATCTAAGTGTGCATACTATTGGGTTTTAACTTCCGCGTGCTCCAACCACTAGTACAGCAACGTGCTTGTGTGTTACAAAATTGAGCATACTTTGGAATGATAAATCTAGTTAAAAAGAGTCCTCTCTTCTTTGTAGCATACTCCTGGAGTAGTGGCCACTCCCTGATCATGAATAGTCTAGTTTTGATTTAAAAATAATAGAATAACAATTTAAAAATAATTACGTTGTTTAGTTTCACTAACTTGCAAGTTAATTGAATCTGATGAAA
The DNA here is from genome assembly GCA_017140195.1 of Eumaeus atala. Classification (NCBI taxonomy): domain Eukaryota; kingdom Metazoa; phylum Arthropoda; class Insecta; order Lepidoptera; family Lycaenidae; genus Eumaeus; species Eumaeus atala. The sequence goes on from JAFELO010000500.1 coordinate 444,409, forward strand.
TGTTCGGAACTACAGATTTTGTTCATTTAATTTGAGGTATACCGATTAAGGCACTAAAAGGATAGGCGCTGAAAGTGGGGCTTTTAGCCTCATACTCAAATCTTGGGGACCAATAAGAGTGTAGTCATAACTATTAGGTGTCTATCCAATTGAACGCAAACTACCTACGTGGAGTGTCATAGGTTTACTAAATAACTATGCATTTTGAATGTGAGAGCAATATTTTAGGAGCTAGAAGGGATCAAATATGACAGAGCTGATAAGAGGCTGAAAATATAGAGATTGCTGAGATTTGTAAATGTGTTTTTGAAGTTTATCATAATTTATCAAGCTTGTAACACTCGGAAACTTCTAGTATATCGGTCAGGAGCTTGACTGGGCCTTAGTGAAAGTAGATTCCATCAAGGGACCTTAGCAATCGTCACAGAATTTTCGATTTTCACTCTGGAGAGAGCCTGTATGCGCCACTGTTGGGACGCTATAATTCTTGCTACATTATTTACTGAACATAGATACACTTATCTAGATTATTACACTGCTAATGTTTAATACAACAATGTATTCTTTAGTGGAAGCACGTTGGATCCTCTAGCCATGATTAGTGAATTTCGAACTGCTATCCAGGAGCAGCGGGCACGAAAATGCGATTGCAGGTAATTTCGGAAGATTTTTATTATAGATTTAATTTTTTTTAACTATAGACTCTTCAGGTATAGATGACTTATTGATTACTAGCTGTTTCCCGCGACTTCGTCTGCAAAGTTTCATTAAAATCTATTCTGTAGTTTTTACGGGAAAGAGTAACAAACATCACATACTTACAAACTTTAACGTTTATAATAATAGTACGGTTATTAGGACAAAAACAAACGCTTCGATACGTTAAAATGAACATAAAAGTTATGTTGGGTAGGCTTCAGTTGCTTTTAGCATTAACTGTAACGAGGGAAAATAAATGTCTCTGTCACTGATCAGTAAATGTCTCTGTCACTGATTAGTAAATGTCTCTGTCACTGATTAGTAAATGTCTCTGT